>OY292395.1:12394464-12648316 GCA_958496205.1 Idaea biselata
TTACTCAAATACGCTCTACGTTCAGTGAAGTCAGATATTACCACAGCAAAGGATCAATAAGATGTGCTGTTCCTGTATTTCAAGGTTCCGTTTGAGAGCCGGTTTCCACCGCGTCGTCGTTTCCTACTTAACCTGTAGATGGCGCAGCTTGGGTCTCTGTGCGCACAAGGCACAACCTTAGACAAGGTTCCTTGACATGCAAGTTGCAACTTACCATTTAGTACCTAATATTACAGATGGCTCTGAAGAGATAGCTATACACCCGCTGTAAAAACGTTTCCTTCTTTACTACCCCAGAAATATGTTCGAACACGTCTTCTTGTACCTATCTGGGAATTCCCGATAAAAGGCCTATTCACATCTATGCGACACCGAGTGAACTTTTTGCAATTACAAAGATGCTGAAATGAAATTTTAGACAATTCAATCAACATCCTTTAAAACTAGCTTTAGAATTTGTTCACTTAGTATGTAGGAAGTACCTATTTATTACTTCTAATCAAACGAATCAAGACTGCACTGCATATCTTTTGAGCATCTACATCGCGGTTAGATGCGTAAAAATGGCAGACATCCCCCATCTAACCCCGTTTCGGGGACTTACCATTTCCCATGATCACTATTTTTTTCGGTGTTTTCGGTCTGGAACCAATTATGGTCATTTGGGGGTTAACCAGTGTCAAGTATTTTACAATATTTGCAATTATTTGCAGTTACAAATACTGTCAAGTCGTCGCAGCTACAAATAAACTCAAGGTAGTCAGTCATTGTAAAATAGCGGTTACGTATCATAATGACTACAATTATTCATTTAAACTATTTTCAACTTAACTACGGTCGACTCGACTACAGTTTATCACAACTACGGTCGATTCATATTATGTTTGTTTAAACTAATGGCTGACTAACCTACTGGACGAGACGACTCAACTACGGTTTATTGAACTACATTCAATTTACCTACGGTTGACTGAACTACCGGACAATTTAACTACTATTGTCATCTTATCGCGCGTTTTACTCGAACTTAACTACGGAAAAAAGCATTCGGTGGACCCCGACTAGGATAGGTTAGGTTATTATTAAAACATGAAAACACGTCGCGCCTAATATTATAAATAAAAAAAGCGTGATGTATAAAATCACACTTTATTTAAACATTATAAGTACTAAATTATAACCATTTTATATACCTACAGTACTAGGCGCTTTGGCGATGATGGCGCTAATGAACTGTTAGTTGGCGACTAGTCGCCATAATTTGCCGACTAGTCGGCCCATCTCTAATTATTAGTATTCTTCTCATCCGAGCGATGTTCCCGGTTGCATCTATCTCGGAAGCCCGGGGTCCGCTAAACCCCAAAATTGTTTCTCTTTTATTGGGGTCGACGGAGTCGGTAAGTCGTAATTGACCATTCCTTCTGCAATTCGATTCGGCAATCTTTTAATGGCCGGCCGCCTGCCCGACACCAACCCTCTTAGGGATCAAGCAGTTTATCCGCCACCGCGCGGGGAGAACTTAACGTTTGCTAATCTCTCTTAGATCCATTAGTCGCCTTTTACGACACCCACGGGAAGAGGTGGGGTAACCCTATTCTATGATGAGACAACACGGGCTAAATTGATTATTTATTAGTAAAAAAATTATTCATTCATTTCCTCAACATGTTCCCTCCAAAAAAAGTATGGCTCAGGCATCATCATCGTGACATTAATATTACAATCTAGCATTGCCCTGCGGTTTCACCCGCGTAAGTCCCGATCCCGTGGAAATAACGGGATAAAAAATAGCTTGTGGAATTTCTGTGGTATGTACAATAACGAATTAATGAATCAATCATTCTTTGTTACTCCTAATAATCCAAAGTACCTACATACCTATCATATTAAATTTAATCAACTTCACTATAGAATAATAGCAAACATTCATCCAAAGATCCATAGACCCAACCTCCTCACATTCAAACTTTTTCTTCGTGAAATTAGTTTGGACGTCTACATTATTGGAAAAGCCACTACAACTTAAGAAAGTGGCGACGGTTACCATTTCCATACAAACTTAATAGGTACCAAAATAAATTATGAAAAATTTGTTTTCCTACCTTAATATCGATATTATTCGGATTAAGATTTTACTTTTAAAGGGTCCCCACGACAAGGTTTTCCGAAATATTCATTCGAAATGAAATAAAACGTAGAAACATTTTTTTCATTTTTCCAACGCTGTAAAAATGAAAAAAAATGTTTCACCGTTTTATTATTATTATATTCAGTTTGTATGGAAATGGTAACAGTCGCCGCGTTCTTAATATTCTAATTTTATTTTAATGACTTAAGCCCGCACTTGGCGTTTACCATTACAAAAACGCAACGCATGCAGGATTCGAAACAACGACGCATCTTTACTCGATCCGGGAGTAACGACTTAACCAATTAGGCTACCGGGCGGCGCCGGCGACTCACACGCTGAATCTTTGCATCTGTATTTTACCATTTACTACAACTTAGGCATGTTTAGCGGCGCGGCGGGTTGGTTAAGTCGTTACTCCCGGATTGAGTAAAGATGCGTTGTGGGTTCAAATCCTGCTCAGCGTCGGCCATGCGTTGTGTTTTGTTCGTAGGTTTTTGAAGATTTAAGTAAGTTATATTTTCCTTGAAATATTTCTAACAACTTATTTTTAACATTAATTTGTAAATTTCTTTTAATTTTTGTATGTAGCTCAAGGACGACGACGAGCCTTAATCGTAAACAATCAGAGCAGAATATAGCATTGGAAGTTTTCACGGCAACAGGCGTGGACTTGCGTAGTCTAGTTGGTATAGACGTTGGGGTACCTACCGACCCAAAGACGCGAGTTCAAGCCTCGCCGCAAGTGAAAATTTTTGTACGCTATTTTTCCTTGAAAAATAAATTTTCTAAATTAATTTGTATTTAGGTACCTACTTACTTAGCCCTCGAGAGGCGGCGCGGACACGCCGCTGCCATCTCGGGGCGACGAGACGACGCGACGAACTTCCTTAAATAAAACACAAAATACGATAATACAAAGATTTATTGTAAAATAATTTAACAAGGCAAGACTAGAATAAGTTTTTTTGGAATGTAAAAAAGAAGCATAACTATCAACATTCAAGCATTAGGTATCTTAAACTAACTACCTACATAATTACTTACAGTAGGTAATGCAATTGTAATTGCATTAAGTTGCCTATAGCACAGTTTTTCTCTCACTGCACGCCGGTCATAAATCATACTAAGGTTAGAGCGGCGAGCATGTTGCAACATCGATACCGCTTATCGATAACAATAATGCGCAGCACTGTGGCCGCCCATAAGACTCATGAAGAGTTATGAAGAGAAAGCTAAAAACTCTCTACACCTCTCCCACATGTTACCGGGTCGTAAAGTCATCATAACCTAGTGTGTGCAGCGTGTGAAAAACTATAACAGCGATAGGTGAGAGTCGGACCGTGATCCAGCTCCGGACCGCGATTACGCAATTAAGCTTGTACTATGGGTGCTCGATAACGGATATACCGCATAAAATACTTCTTTTGTAAATACATAGGTAAATTACATTAAGTTATGATGATACCCAGAAACAGACACAAATACCTATTGTATGGTGAACATAAATACTTTCCCACGGCGGGAATAGAACCCGCAACCTTCTGTGTCGTACCCGATTTACGTTCGTACGACGAAGCGCCAGAGGCCATCTAAGTCACTTCAAATTCAAATTTTAATATTTTATTTGAGAATGATTTTTTGACAAAGACGTATAAGGTTTCCCTTAGTCAAAATATAAAAACGGGACCCTATTACTGAGAACCCGCTGTCTGTCCGTCTGTCTGTTACCAGGCTGTTTCTCATGAACCGTAGGTACTGTAGTTAGCTATAAAATTTCAATAGTCTATATTGAAATTTTCACAGATGATGTATTTTTGTTGCCACTAGAACAATAAATACTAATACTAAAAACAAAATAAAACAAATATTTGAGGGAGGCTCCCATACAACAAACGTGATTTTTGACATAAAACACAAGATAACGCTATGTATTTTTACCACAGGCGCCATCTAGTATTGGAGTGTCAAAAAAAATTAACGTTCGCGTTGCGTTTACAGATTGGTTGGTCCAGTGATTATTTTAGGGTTCCGTACACAATTGTGATAATGGTACGGAACCTTTCGTGCGCGAGTCCGACCCGCACATGGCCGGTTTTTTAACAGATTTGCACAAAGGAGGTTATCTATTCCGATGTAGAGCCAGCTCTATATTTTCAGCGGTTTAGGCTGTGCGTTGATCCATCATTATCAGTCAGTTAGTCAGGACAAAGCCTTTTATAGGTATACATTGAATAGTAATTTTATCTTAACACTAGCTGCGTCCCGCGGTTTCACCCGCGTAAGTCTCGATCCCGTGGGAATATCGGGATCAAAAGTAGCCTATAGCCTTCTTCAATAAATGGACTATCCAACACCGAAAGAATTTTTGAAATCGGACCAGTGGTTCTTGAGATTAGCGCGTTCAAACAAACAAACAAAAAAACAAACAAACTCTTCCGCTTTATAATAGTATAAATAGTAAATAGATAAATAAATAAATAAAAATAAATATTGCACGACGTTACACACAGCGCAATCTAGACCCAAACTAAGCACTAGGCTTGTACTATGGATACTAGACAACGGATATACTACACATTTTTTTTTTTGTAAATACATACATATGATACATAGAAAACACTGAATATCCCATGTCTTCGGACCGTGGTGAGTCCTAGGACATGTTGGTCAACTTTAGTATAGAGTTAAGTGTTCTTCTTCTTCCTCGTAGCGATCTTGTACTCGTGCAGCGTCTTGAGCAAGTAGAATGACCCCGCGAGCACGGCGGTCACCGTCACGCCCGCGACCAGCGCGTGGTCGGAGCTGCTGCCTACAGGCACTGATAGCTTCAGTGGGGACGTCAACTGGAACACAATATTAATCTACATTAATATTAAAAAGAGGAAAGATTTGTATTTTTGTGTGTATGTCTGTATGTTGGTTATAATTTGAATAAACTCAAAAACTACTGGACCGATTTCTAAAATTCTTTCACCATTAGAAAGCTACATTCACCCTGAGTAACAAAAGGCTACTTTTTATCCCGATATTCCCACGGGATCGGGACCTACGCGGGTGAAACCGAGGGACGCAGCTAATCTAATATATAAAATTTCCATGTCACAATGTTAGTTACCGTAACGGCTTTACCGATTTTCACCAGATTTTATATGCGTATTCAGTAGGTCTGAGAATCGGCTACTATTTATAATTTATAAGGCAAAACAACGATTGCCGGGTCAGGCAACATGTCCTCGGTTATGTCTCGAAGACTGTGCCTTTAAGTAGGTTTTTTAGGGTTCCTTCCCAAAGGGCAAAACGGGATCCTTTGCTAAGATCGCGAGTCCGCTTAGCGCTACGACTTAGACTGGTGGGTCAACAACCGTCCGTAGAAAGGTGATCTATCAATCACCAGGCTTAATTAATAAACAAATTTATTCAAAAAATGTCACATAAACAACAATACAAACACACGCATTTCCAGGTCTTAGCAAACGTGATTTTTTTAATGATAATGGTACAGAACCCTTCGAGCGCGAGTCTCATTCGCACTTGGCTAATTTTATTAATGAATAACTTACGACAGTATGGGGAATATGTTTCCAAGTGCACTTTTTCTTTGACTTGTCGAAGCACAAGACTGTGGTTATAGTTTCGACGTTGTCACATGACTTCAGTCTGTTGTCCGAGCAACACAGGTACAGCTCCGGTGACGATATCTCGTTGTGAGCAAAACTGCAAAGATAATACATAATCTAGAAAATACGAAACAAGACTCTTTTAAAGGGGGTAAAAAACCATTGTAAGTTTAAAATTGTCTATAAAAGAACAACATACTAACCCTCCTTTGCTCGTAGCAGCATGGTACCTGCCGTGCACCGGCAGCCACAGCCTCGCCACACTATCACTCAGCTCACCCATCACAACCACATTGGACGGCTGAGAATGTTCCGCTGGCAGTTCTATGTTTACTCTGTTCTTTAGTTCTGCCCTTAGCTGGAATTTGGATAAGAAATGTAGTATCAGAAATCTATATGTATAGTCAGCCAAGAGATGTTCCCGGTTGCATCCCTCTCGAGTCTCTCGGGAGCCCAGGTTCTCTTTTCCTATTCTTACGTGTCCACTTCGGACGAGAAATTAAAAAGTACCAACACTTTAACAAAGGAAGAGAAGATATTATAAAGTATGTACTTGGAAGACGATTAAAAATGACTATTACTATTATGATAAATAGTACTATATTACTAGTACTATTATCACAAAGTGGGGCTCCCATATGTGTGTTATATGGGAGCCCAGTTAAATATTTCTTATTTCTGTTTATAGTATTTGTTGGTATAGCGGGAACAGAAATACATCATCTGTGAAAATTTCAATTAATATAATGTTTATCTCAAACTGCTTAATACTGTATTAGAAGTAGGTACCTATCTACATAAATTCTTTACAGCTTTTGGGGTTGAGTAACAGTCTATAATTATTATTGTATAAGTAGCACTTTGCATCTGGTTATAAAACACAAACAATAAAATCAGATTATCAATGTAGTTACCTTATTAACTCTTTCCAAATCTTCAAGTTCATCGGAATTAGCGAACACACCTGAAGGCAGTCTTTGATCGAGACCCACAGCGCACCCTTCATACAAGTGAGGGCCATCGTAGCTCCCAAATGTTATCTCATAGGTTATGTTCCTGAAGACAGTGTAAAAGAGTTGATGTAGATATGGTTATCTAATGAATTAAAATCCAAATAATTGTTATGCAGTATGTAGTGGGTTAGTTTTGAAATTGTTAATGGCGAAAATGAAGAGTTTTTGAGTAATAAAATAGAGTTTTTAAATTGGTAGGTTGGTTTAAGGTAAAGCTAGACAATTTTAAAGAGAAACTCATAAATATACCTGTGAAATCCTTCGTTGGTTAAATACTGCTCCAATACAACATTGAAATTACAGATTTCAATGGAGAAACCACTGATAGCACAGGACCACAATAAAACTATCGATGATAACAACTTACACATTGCTTCAATTTACGTAGGTAATATATAACTTATTTAGAGGTAAAACTTAGTTTAAAAAATTGCTGAAAAGTATGTACAATATTTAACATTCAAGAAAGTTTTTTGAAATAAATCGTCTCCAGCTCAAACAAAAACATTTCTTTTTCTTCTTCAAGTTATTCAACCGATATTGGAAAAAAGCCAGTGTCATTTTAGTCATTGCTGTTAACTGTCATTGCAAGGCCCGATACTTTGACATTGGCGGGAAGAACGTGTGCTATTATTTTATGGCCTCTGTTATCAGAAGGCCACAAAGAAGAATCAGAAGTGATTTGTTTGTGGTTTGTTTAAAATAGTATTTTTAGCGCTGCGGAATAAACAGCGAACCATTCTAATCGACTTCCAATAAAGGAGTAGGTTATCAACTCGGCGAATATTGCGATCGCGAATATCTCCGCCGTTTGAGGTCTGATCGCGATGATTCAGTAAGGTATTTTTATGTGAAAAAGCGGTGTCTATGTAAACGTTGAATCATCCAACAATAGGTAACTTCAATCTTTGCACCGTGCATCGCACGCATCGTCTTGTATTTCTTTGATTTTTATTTCAAAGTGTTTCCTACACCTTAGATTCTAGTTTTTTGAAAAAAATACTTTTCAATCTTTGGCACACGATTGGACTTGAACCTGCAACCTTACAAAACCGTTGTATTGCGATAACCAATGAGGAGGAACACTAACTTTTTATCCCGGCAGAGGGCGTTGGTCGACTGATCTTAGGTTTGAATTAAGAACTGCCAAACAGGTGTTTTTTACAACTCTCGGCGGGACTTTCGGCGGGAAAGCGGAGACAACATGTCGTGCTCCATTTTTATTTTCGCTACAATAAGTTGTAAACCCGGTTAAATTGTGTAATTTTGGTGGAATCTTATTCAATTCAGTTCCGTGAATGTGCACAAGTGTAGTGAAAACAAAATTGAGTGTTAAACATGAACTTTCCGTCGTTCGCGCCGAAGGTCCTTGAAGGTTATAGTAAAGTCCCCTGACTTGAAACTATAGGCCCGATCGGGCTAATTTCATGCAAAATACTTGATACTGGCAAGATGTACAAGATGTACGACGCCAAAACTATAATAAGAAGAAACTTGAAATATTCTAAAACTTGACCCTGGCTGTTCCAAATTGGCCATATCGGTCTCAGACCGAAATAAATAAAATAAATAAACCTCTCGGCGCCAAATTGGCCATATCGGTCTCAGACCGAAAGAAAAAAAAACTCGACGTTTTCATTTGTGGGGGACGGGGGACCATCATCAAAAAAAAAAAAAAGATCTTCCGACCCCAGTGCCATCTGCTCACAGCTTTGCGTGTGCCACCCCATCGCGCCAAAGGTGTTTGTTCGGCCGAGATGAAATTAAGGATTGCACTCTTTCGTTTTTGCGACTGAGGCTTGTAGGAACCTATATCTTTTCAAAATAACTACAAACTCCTTTTGCTGCTCCTGATGAAAATCTCTTAGCAATATTAACTTAATCGATGCTATATGATAGCCGTCTTAAAATTACCTAGTACATATTTGCGCGCGCGCAAATATGTACTACTTAGGTATCTAATGCCAATTTACATTGTTTGATTTTTTTACTCAAACAATTTAATTCTATGTAGGTAGGTACCTAGGTATTTATTATCAGTTAGGTATCCTACCTAACAGGTCATAGGTATTTGAAAGTAACTCTGGAACACAAACTATAGCTACATTTCAAAGTCCTCACTGATCGACTGACTGAACTATTACCTATCTACGGACAGCCCAAACCGTTGTTGGCCCTAGGGACATGAAATTTGGCGGAGTAGTTTCTTTGTGATGTGTATACTGTAGTTACCTTGGGTAGGTAAGAAATATTTTCATTTCCACGGGATCGGGGCTTGCGTGGGTAAAACCGCAAAGGACTAAAGAACTAGGTATTAAGGCCTCAATACCTAGTTCCTAAGTACACATAAATAAGAAGTGAATTAACGTCCCAGGCACGAGCACGAGTAGGTACGGGTTACGTTATCTCACCTCACGACATCGAGTCTACCATACCACCTTGAATCACTTTGTGACTTGAGTGCTGACACCATCGTTTTAGGAGGCAATAGGATAGTATCAAGACAGTATTGATCAGCGAAGTCTTAGCACCTGAACCTCCGTACCTCTTTGGGGTGAAAACCGGGAAAAGGGACCTTATTCCGATAATTACAATATACAAATACTTACATAGGTACCTACATGTAGTTTAATATGAATAGTGTCAGGCAACATGGGCAACTCTCAAAAAGTCTTGATTTTTTGCAAAACGTAACAGTACAGTAACATAACAGTTCTGCACTTGTATTATCTATATAGTTGATAACTGAGTTTAATAGGCACTTTGCAGTACATTGCTGTTTTGACGTCACTTGGTAAACACAAGAGTATAATTACTTGAAGGCAACAATATACTGCATAGTGCATATGAAACTGAGTTACCTATCTACTAGATTGATAATACGGGTGCTGTTGATAATCTTGGAAACTGCAATACCTAGATAGGTAGACCAGGGTCCGTATTCTAAAACTAAAATGTCTCAACTATGCCTTTACTATGCCTCTGTCAATTGTCTTTTAAAAAACGATTTAACAATGTTGGTCATTTTGCAAGAAAACACTAAAACAATATTATAATAAATAATACTTCAAAACCTAAAGCGAGCTGCGGCATAGTTAATATATGCCAAATAATACAAGTTTCAAAGAACTCTAAAATCATGGTTACACGACCGCAGATCGGCACAATCAAGCCACGGAGAGCCGGTTACCTCAGTATATACTTAACACCCCAGCACGGTACTTGTGTCTCAACAGTCACTCACATAACCACGATTTCTTTCAAAACAGTGCCTTAAATCACCCAGATACGGAATACCCAATTTAAGGATATTAAAAAGGTCAGTGTTTTTTTTATTCTCCAATAAAAATGTTAAAACGTTAAATGGAGAGAGTGGAAAATGCTTCGCGATGTGTTTACAAATTTTAATTTGACGTCTATAGATTTGCAGTTTTTTTGTAAGCGAGATAAATCACTACATTTGATACTTTTAGAATGAATTTAGGCGCGTGGGAGTTGAAAGGCGTTGAATTTAATTTAATTTTGTTTAACTCGCTTAGCAACTTTGTTTGTTACGTTAGACGGAATAGTTGAATAGTAAGTACTTATATGGACTAGGTGAACATGATTTACCTACCTGGGTATTAAGAGATTGGCAATCTTACCTGGCCTATAACCTCTTTTCTTAGCGTGAGATAATTCGCGTTTAGGTTTGTAACATTCATTCAGCTATATGTAATCTTTATTGGAATATACCAAAATAAAAAATTCTGTAAAAACTTAAATCTAGATCTTTTTTCTAATCGTGATATCTTCATCCGGTGTCAAAAACTTTATTTCCCTGCTAGGCATGTGTTCTACAACTAAAATGTCTTAACATTGTTAGATTTAGCTTGAAAACGGTTCAGCAATTGCTTTAGCGAACTTTGCAAAATTTCCAAAAAATGTTGAACCATTTTTGATGCAATGCTGATTGTTGAGACGTTTTAGTTTTAGAATAGGTACGTGCCCCGATTGTTGTATTGAGTATTATAATATGGTACCTAGGTAGGTAAATAAATAAATAATAATAAATACCTTCTTACCATGTTTAAATTTGTTTTTTAACGGAGCTCGATATTTGTAGTAAAAACAACCATGTAAGTTTAAAATCGTATAAGGTAGGTAGGTTAGGTACCTATAGTTGGCTATAATTTGCAATCAGCAAAGGTTAAGGCCTAGGGCATAAGGTCTGACTGTCATTGCCAAATGAATTTGGTGCTTGCTTTCTGAATGTAGAACGTTACACTACCTACATAATTTACTTGTGTTTTGCGGCTAATAACAATTTCTTTCAATAATGGAGATGTGCGATGTGACCGTGTGGTCTAACGTGTAGCAAACTTACCTAGACATTAAATACCGTTTTTACTCATGCATGACTTGTTTGCCAGCACAAGTGAATGAGATCCGACCCGTAGTTGTCTTTAATGGCTGCACCGACTTATCTACCTTAGGAGTCCAGACATACCTACATGATTGGTTTCTAGCAGTGCCTGTGGTACACCGTGTAACAAGTCGTCTAAAAATAATTTATTGCTAGTCCCAAAGCCGTTTACCAAAGTAAATTTGTACTACCCGTGGTAACTACTTACAATAAAGTGTATAATATAAATTATAGATAGTAGCCGATTCTCAGACCTACTGAATACGTATACAAAATCTCATAAAAATCGGTCAAGCCGTTTCGGAGGAGTACGGTAACTAACACTGTGACACGGAAATTTTATACAGGGTGGTCCAACTAGTGACGTCAATAAACTTTTTTTAGATTCCTCACACCTGGGGGTATCCGAAAATACCCCATGTATGTTCTGCGATTTTTTGGAGTTTAGGAGTTATGGCCTTTTTTCTCATTTTCTACTAAAATGCGACCACTGAGACCTATTTGGTTATACTAACTGCAATAATTTAGATAATTGGCTGATTTCTTTTCAAATATGGAGCTGAATAATAGGGCCATGTTACCTGTTATAAAAATAAGGCGTAACACAGAAGAAACTGTTACAAATAAAAAAAGGATTCCATAAAGAGAGCGTAGACAAAACGCTATAAACACTTTAAAGAGCAATTAAAAGAAAAACTCGCCTATTATTTTTTTTCCAAACTAACTTCAAAAACTTCCTTACTTCATTAGCTATCTACCCTATCATTTTTATTGGTCTATCATTACAGGATCATATCAAAAAAAATATTTTAAAATTCCTTGGTCGAAAATTCTCTCACTCATCTTACTTACCTGAAGGGAAACTCCCGGCCTAATCTAATAACATAAAAACATATTTGTTCTTATTTTATTTAATACGTTTATTTGTACAAATCTTAATTAAGATTTGTGTGGAAGTTTTTTTGCGGAAGACAAAAATCATCACCAGACACGTGATTTTTGACATTTTATGTCAAAAATCACGTTAGTTGTATGGGAGTTCCCTTAAATATTTGCGGCTACACTAATACATCCTCTGTATAAATTTTAACTGTCTAGCTATCACGGTTTATGAGATACAGCCCGGTGCCAGATGGTCAGACAGCGAAGTCTTAGTAATAGGGATGAGTGAGAGAATTTTCGAGCAAAGAATTATTAAATAAAATTTTTGCTATGATTCTGTAATGATAGACCAATAAAAATGATAGGGTAGATGGCTAATGAAGTATGGAAGTTTTTGAAGTTAGTTTGGAAAAAAAATAATAGGCGAGTTTTTCTTTTAATTGCTCTTTAAAGTGTTTATAGCGTTTGTCTACACTCTCTTTATGAAATACTTTTTTTATTTGTAACAGTTTGGTTAGTGTTACGCCTTTTTTTGTAACAGGTAACATGGCCCTATTATTCAGCTCCACATTTGAAAAGAAATCAGCCAATTATCTAAATTATTGCAGTTAGTATAACCAAATAGGTCTCAGTGGTCGCATTTTAGTAGAAAATGAGAAAAAAGGCCATAACTCCTCAACTACAAAAAATTGCAGAACATACATGGGGTATTTTCGGATACCCCCAGGTGTGAGGAATCTAAAAAAAGTTTATCGACGTCACTAATTGGACCATCCTGTATATTAGATTTTAATATTATAAAGAGGTAACGTTGTTAACATGTATGTATGTATATTGGGGGTAATCTCCGAAACTACTGGACCGATTTCAAAAATTCTTTCACCATTAGAAAGCTACATTCACCCTGAGTAACATAGGCTACTTTTGATCCCGATATTTCCACGGGATCGGGACTTACGCGGGTGAATCTATACTAATATTATAAAGAGGTAATCATGAATAATTTTATCATATCATACACTGGTAATGTAGGTAGGCCTTAATAAAACCCTTATGAGGACATTTAAGAAGGACGACGCGGGCGCGGCGGTGGTTAACTATTCCTATTCGGTCCAAATATTCGATATCGGCTCGGTACGTCCCTCTTCGTCGTCATATTATAAGACAATGTTAAAGATAATAACTATTTTTTTAACATTAATTATAAAATCCAACTCAATTAGTTAGAGAGTTACCAGACCGAATATAATTCATTTGCTATTTGTTTCATGAACATTTCACGCTTTTTCAACTGTAAGTACGTTCTGTAAATTAATAGTTTACTGGATTGATTTCGACTCGCAAGAATTTATTTATCAACAACAACAACAACAACAACAAGTCGTCGCAGTCGCATGAAACCGCGGGGCGCTGCTAGTAAAAGATAAAAGCGGTTAAAAATAATAATCAGTCCAGTATGTTTACTGTCATTGAAAGTAGGGTAAGTGTTGGGTTTAAGGAGGTACTTGCAAATTGTCTGTAAAACAAAAGCTTTGAACTCTCCTAAAATAACATGTTGATAGGTAATGAGGTAATAAATCTTGTACTATTTAGTGCTAGTGTAGTAGCTTGGTAGTTTTACAGAATTGCAACATTTATTGTCTGCTATCTAGTTGTGCCCCATGGTTTCTTCCGCGGAAGTCCCGATTCCGTGGTAATATCTGGATAATATAACCTGCGTTTATCTAGGCCCGCAGCTATCTAAGTTTCGTTGCAATCGGTTTAGGAGTTTTTACAATGATTAGGTACTTACTCACTTACATTAGGTACCTACCTCCCACTCCCACATTAAAATTTATAAAAACAGTATTTTTTTGTCTAAAATGTGGATACCTAGGCTTTAAAACAATGAGAAGTTTTTGTCTTAAGACTACATTAAAATGTAGGAAACAATAACCCATATACACAAAAAAATATTCAACAATGTTCCGTCATGAAATAATCAACTAAAATATTTTCGATAAACCCGTCATGGATTTTGACTTTAGCTCGTATATTACTCTTAACAAGCTGAAAAAGAAAAAGATTCAGATTACTTATTAAGTTATTATTACACAAAAACGAGGCCGCGAACAGAGTTTTTAGTTGACTACGAACCCCCTAAATTACCCTTAAGCTTTGGTACGAAACCCTAAATAATCGACGAAATTGTTAGATATTTTTTGAAAGTCGCAGGTCGCTACGCTAGCCTTCGTCTAACATTTCCTTTTCAAATCAATATCGGTTAAACACTCGGTTAGCTCCAAGTAGGCTAGGCAAGTAGAGCTGTCTCTGAATTTCTGGGTCATGGCGGTCTAGTGTCATGTTGGTGAACTAGAGTGACATGTGAATATTTAGTGGGTAACCTTTTAGTTTTAATATAGGTAGGATTTTAAACCCACGATAAGCACTGAAGTTCACGAACCGACCAACGAGTGTCTGTCGAGTGCAGGATCGAGAAAATAGTAAGCTTAGTGAAAATAGTAGAGGACCAATAACGACACGCAGTAGACGCACGCGGAAGGAGGTAGTTCGATACAGACGCCCCTAACTGTTATTTCATTACCTATACCCGCCATCTCCAGTCTCTTGAACTAAGCAGTTGCAATTAGGTAACTACGCGTAACTACAATGCGTTATGTCTAATACTGACAAAAGCGCGATCACCTTTGTATTTTGAATACCTAGTAGCAGCTTCCCGGGGTTTTCCCTACCCACGTATCAATATCCCGTGGGAATTTCGAAAAACTTTTTCTCAGTTTTATTTTTACTCTTTAGGGAAACTAAAAGCTAACAATACATAGGTACGAGTAGGTACTAAAAATACAAAACAATATACCTAGTTGAGTCAGTTACTCAGTAAATCAGTCAGTTCTTTGAATTTTTAACCGACTTCCAAAAAAAGATTCTCAATTCGTCGCGTATGTATTTTTTATTACCTACTTATGTATAAATTCCACACACAGTTGCGACCATCGCACATGCGGGTCTAAGTTAAAAAAAACTGGCCATAAATGATAGTTGAACCCGGAGGGTTCCGTACCAATATTGCAAAACTTCCACGTTGTTGTTTAGAAACCCCAATTCAATATTTTTTATTTGATTCTGTTTTTAGTATCTAGAATTGTTGATAAGGTGGCAACAGACTGTCAAGAAATCACGGTTAATGAGATACCGATAGACAGATAGGCAGACGTCCAGTTGCTTAGTAAAAAGGTCCCGATTCTACAGACCGATTTTACGGGTACAGAACCCTAAAAACGATATAATTATATTATGAAGCAGTGGCGGATTTACCAGCAGGCTGAGTATGACATGAAAATTGGGTGGGTTCCCAACGAGTCACCCCAAACGTGTAACCCCGTTACTCGTTGGTAATATTTTTTCCCATCGAGTAACCCTTTACACCAAGGGTGACACGTCGGGAACTTCTTTTATAAAAAAAGTTGCAACGAGTCACCCTGTTACTGGTTGGGAAGTTTTTATCCCAACGAGTAACGTTTGGGGTGACTTGTTGGGAACCCACCCCTTTTATCATGGCATGCACATTGGCTTATTTATCAGCCGTTCATATTTAATGTCAATAGCCCATAGCCACTACAAACATATCGCCTCCATTCTGCATCGGTGCAATAGGGAATAAGAGTTAAGAAGAAATACTTTTTATAATAATCAAGTATAGGCCAAGCTGCAGGGAAATCACCTCTTACGTAGCCTTGCAAAAGGTGGTGTAACAAATTTTATGATTTTATGTTATTTAGCTAAGTTAGCTTGACATAAATTCAATTTCTTGACCTTGGGGCACGACGGGGTATGTCCGATATTTTGCTAATATTTCGTTTTTTGCACATAGTGCCTCGATAGTAAGTGATATGACAAAAGTGTCTAAGAACAGTATGTAGAAGTCAAAAACTCTTACATTCTGTCCATACATGTCAATTCTGTAAGTCTCACAGGTAAAAAGTTACAATCAAAAAAAGAAAAAACAACATTATATAAAATCAGTATAGATTTCTACGACAATTATTTTTTAATCGTTTCCATAATAAGCAACAACAAATTATTTGTGGTGGCCGCCTACAAGATGGCGCTAGTAGTACGACACGGTGTCCTATATAGAGCATTTAACATTTTTCTTCTTTTGATTGTAACTTTTTACCTGTAAGACTTACAGAATTTACTTGTATGGACAGAATGTAAAAGTTTTTGACTTCTACATACTGTTCTTAGACACTTTTGTCATACGACTTATTATCGAGACACCATGTGCAAAAAGCATATTAAACTCAAAATATCGGATATACCCCGTCATGCCCCAAGGTCAAGAAATTGAATTTATATCAAGCTAACTTAGCTAAATAACATAAAATCATAAAATTTGTTTCACCACCTTTTGTAATGTGATTTCCCTGAAGCTTGGCCTAGTAGGTATTTACGTATATTTAACAATCATCTATAATGATCTATCAAAAAGCAAACCTAACTATTACAAAACAATCTACAAAGCGTTCATGCGGATATGTCACCTTTTAACTTTTTGACATATTGCAACATCACAAAAGTTTTGTAATCTATGGCGCAGCTGTCAGCTGTTTTTTTTTTCAATAATTATTACAATGATGTTCCTAACAGAAGTAGAAGACCAATTTATTCAAAGTCCCAATAGATTTTATTCAAGTTTTTGTTACTTTTCAGATACTTAACAATTAAATAATTGAGCATATTTTAATTTAATACAAATATAATTAAAATTGGCAAAATGTACCTAATGGTGTGTAAAAAACTATTTTTATTTTATTTAATTCTCAGGGTGGGTTCCCAACGTGTAACCCCGTTACTCGTTGGTAATATTTTTTCCCATCGAGTAACCCTTTACACCAAGGGTGACACGTTAGGAACTTCTTTTGAAAAAAAAGTTGCAACGAGTCACCCTGTTACTGGTTGGGAAGTTTTTATCCCAACGAGTAACGGGGTTACACGTTTGGGGTGACTCGTTGGGAACCCACCGAAAATTGTAGAGACAAGGGCGGCAAAAACTTTACACCTATACCTTGAAAATTTGTAAATCCGCCACTGTTATGAAGTAATTCCCCTATACTTCGTACAGCTACATAAATAACGCAGCCTGATTGACTGCGTTATTTACGACTTGATGAGGAAATATCACCTTACCTGTGCTAGCTTGCGTTGACTTTTCCTTTACAAGTGCAGTAGGTAGCTACAGCTACGCGTTCAATACATACCTACCATTCCAATTAATGAGGAGGTAACCAATTTAAATGAAAGAAAATACTTTTAGGTACCTATGGGATACCTACCTACTAATTAAGAGGATAGTCTCCATTCTCTTTCTACATACAAACGTAGTTTACATTTTCCTCCCTGGATAAAGACATTAGAGCAAATATGTTTATGCCATAAAACTTATATCTGTCATGTCATGACTATGCATCTACCTTTTAATTTTTTTCGTTTTATTATTTTTTTATTTTTTAATATTAATTTTAATTAGAAAATAAAAATAAATAAAAAGGTAGATGCATTGTCATGACAGATATAGGTTTTATGGCATAAACATATTTGCTCTAATGTCTGTATCCAGGGAGGTAAATTTAAACTACGTTTGTATGGAGAAAGAGAATGGAGACTATCCTCTTAAGTAAGTACCTATAGGGTTATTGAAAAACTACTGTATTTATCTATTATAAAACTTCCTTTAAGAAAAAGCTGATTTTATGAACAAAACGTTTAAATTTCTACAAGTCGCATTACCAAAATTACTCGTCTCGTTGACATGTCGGTAGGGTAGGGGTATATATGATGCACAGCCAAATGCATCACTTTTCACCGCAAAGTAATTAATTATTATTGCGTAGGTATAGTAAGTAGGTAACTATAAACACCTTCTAGGTAACTAGAAACTTAGGTTCCTACTTTTTTTCATCTGAGCGACGTTCCCGGTTGCATCCCTCTCCGCTAAACTCCAAATTATTTGGGGTCGGCACAGTAGGTAAGTCATCTCATCATTGGCCACTGGCCACACCTACTGCAAATAGATTTAGCAATATCTTTACGGCCGGCCGCCTGCCTGTCTTGCACCAACCTTCCTAGGGACTTCTCAGTAACTTACTGTTACTAATTTATTGCAGAAGGTGTGAAAAGATGCCTCAACTTACAAGTCGACAAACATTTTGGCGTTAATTTTGAGTAGCGCTTTGTTTCATTTAGGTTCTAAAGGTGACCCTACCACCTACTAATGTGTAATCAAAATATTTTCGCATAATGTATACGACATAGTAGGTAAGGTACCTATAGGCAATACTTTCATACTTTCTCAGTCACTTTTATATTGTTTGTTCTCCAACATTTCTCACTTTCCAAATCGTTGTTTAATTATTGGTCATAGAGAGTTCGCTGTTTACACATCGTTTACACAATGCCTAGGTTACGTCTGTTGACGCATTGTAATTTAATTAAATATCACAAATAAATGCGAGAAAACTCTGCATTCTAAGGATTTCGTTTTACGATTTCCAGAAGTACCTACTCGTAGGTACGTCTGCATCAACAACCGATGACCACTGTCGGATTTTCAAAATCGCTTTAAAGTGCGTTTTATCTTTAAATTCCTATACCGTCATGTTGGTAGTAAAACAAATAAGTGTTCCCTTAATACTTTGAGTGTGCTATACCTTATACCTTGAATTCAGGGAGATTCATTAATTCATCTACCATTTAAAAATCGCCCTGAATTCAAGGTATCACATTTAAGGTATTCAAGGCAAAGGTTATTTGTTTTACTACCAACATGACGGCATATGAATTTAAAGATGAAACGCACTATATCAACATCATTGGGTGTGTGGGGTGTCAAAAGGACAGATATTCTAAATCTATCTTCTCTTTTGTTTTCAGAATGTCTGTCTTGTGATCCCACTATTATGATGTAGGCACAATTATGACCTATCATTGAGTTATTATTATGTATAGTGAGATCAATGTGACCTATAGAGATTTTGAAAGTCTGAATGTAATCGTCTACTTTTGATATACCTACCACCTACCCAGATCTCCACCTGTGTGCATACTAAGTTTCATCGCAATTGGTTCAGTAGTTTTTACGTGAAGGTTTCTCCTCAAACATACTCATTTACTTACTTAAGTTATACATACTTGCACAAAAACTTTCACCTATATAATATAAGTGGGTTAGGATTATTGTAGGCAACATTCCTTGAGGCCATACTTAAGGCGAGTCAATCCGTGTTGTCACGATACTAATTAAATCACTAATTACTTGAAACAGGACTTGAATCGCTCATTCTATTGTTTGATAATTAATCAATGGAATCGATTTTATGGCCGTCAAAGAAAATTGAAACAATTTCAAAAGAAAACTTGAGGCTAAGGTACTATAGTACTTATCTAACTAAGCAATTGAAGTTATACCTATCTATAAAAGGCTTGTTGTCTTGACTGACTGATGGATCAACGCACAGCCTAAACCGCTGGTATTAGAGAGATGTTTGAGGGTTTTCCTTATATGATGTATAGGCATCCGATATAAGAAAGGGTTGTAGAAATTCCTACGGGACCAGGGCTTCTACTTTAATTCTATGAACGATAAAACGAACGATAATTCCAGAAGAAAATCTGTCATCCTTATCAGTCCGAAAAAATTAATTTCGGTCGGTTTTGATGGACGGATGACAGATTTTCTTTCTTTCGTTCGTACGATCGTAGTATTAACTACGATCGTACGAACGAAAGAAAGAAAATCGTTCGTACGATCGTAGTTAATACTACGATCGTACGAACGAAAGAAAGAAACACTACACAGGGGTACTTTAATAAGTACCCCTCTAGGACTTATACGGATAACATTAGCAGAACCGCGGGACACAACTATAGTTATAAAATAAGGTATGTGGGAACTAAATCATGGATTTACCCACTGCGGACAAAGATGAATCATCTCATGCTATCTTTCTAAAACATTCATTCTAAGCGTCAGAATTCCGTTTAGGTGGGTAGCAAATTGCCAAGTTTTATTAACCGACTTCCAAAAAAAGGAGGAGGATCTCAATTCGTCGCGTACCTATATATTATATAATATAAGTATATTATTATTATTAGGTATTTAAAAACATTATCATCGTTTTTTTTAAGTGTTTCCTACACTTTGATGTCGGTTTTTTTGCAAATTTTAAAAAGGCATTTTTGCAAATAAACAACTTGAAAATATTTTCTTCCCATAACACAAGCCTAGTTGAACAGCAGAACGCTGGATGCCGCTGTGTGCAAAGCAAACTTATCTTCATCTTCTAATCCGAGTGAAGTTCCCTGTTGCATCCCTCTCGGGAGCTAGGGGTCCACTCTAAACCACAAATAGTATTTTTTTATTTGACTTCTGAGCAGTAGGTAAGTCATCATTGACCATACCTTCTGAAAATAGATTTCGCAATAATTTTACGGCTGGCCGCCTGCCTGACACCAACCCTAGGAACAAAGCAGTTTATCTGCCACCGCGCGGGGAGAAATATTCCTGTTGGTTCTATGTCGGGGCTACACAGCAGGACCGGGCTCACTATTCTGAAATATTAAACAACAAAAATAGCTAACCGAAATTCGACATACATTCATTTAATTCACTTTGCTTATCCAATAGATAAGACGTCGTCGGTATAAAATTCATGAATTATTGTAAAGTTACATCCTGTCTAGACAAAAAACTACCTATATTATTGTGACCTCTGTATAATAAACTCATTGTTATTTCATTATTTTTTTAAATACGTAAACCTACCTATTCTATAACTGAATCGTCTCAACATAACTTTAGCATTGTTAGCAATTGTTGGTAATTTAATTTTGCAAGAGATTAATATAGGAAAATAAAACACTCGCAAAACTCTTTAAATTATTCAAATTTCAAATTACATTTTTTAAATTTTTAAATTACATAATAACACTTCAAGAGCAAAACAATTCAAATCAAGCCAAACAAGACTATAAAAATTTCAATAAATGTTGAACCGTTTCCGAGAATAATCCAAAGATGCTGAAGTGCCCAGCAAAAAGTATTCTAGAATTAGGGAAAATTGCATGTACAAAAGATGCCATTCGTAGTCGCGCCTCATGCTAACCGAGAAGCCGCCGACCTGACTACTAGCACAGCTACTAGTTCAAGCGGCCGAATATCGTCATACGCATTTTGTCTTCTTAAAAAAAAACATCTTGTTATGGGTACGTTGACCGCATGTCACTCATATTTTTTTCAAGGGATAGGGTAGCATTTGTCCTTATCTCACCTGATGGGAGGCGACGATGAGGTCGACGGTGTAACATGCTTGCCTAGAAGGAACCTATTCAGTATTCACCCTTGACTTGAAGACTTTAGGTTGTAGTTAAGGGGGCGAATATGGGAATACCGATGAAGGGAGTTCCACTTCGAAGCAGTACGTACGAGAAAGGTCGATGTGTAGAGCTTGGTACGCGAAATATAAAAAAAACCCGACGAATTGAGAACCTCCTCCTTTTATGGAAGTCGGTTAAACAGGAAACGCGCATCCTGAATGAGTGACGTTTGTTAGTAGGTATCTCTCGTTGTCTTGTCGATGCAGTATTGGGTAGGGTAAGTACCTCAAACTGGCCAGACTGACTCGAACAACACAAAGCCTAGTAGACTAGACGTAGACATTTAAAATTAGGATTGTATTTTAATTGTGTCAGTGTCCCGCAGTGGCTAATGGTTTCACTCGTGTATTCGATCCCGTAGGGATTGGTATCCAGTATCCACACAGTTTCTTAGTAGAAAGTTCTTTTGAAAATTCATCCGAGGAAATTCTCACTTTTGCCGTTGGTCGAGACTTTGGCAGATAAAACCGTAGAACACATCTAAGTAGATGAAGTTTTCTTTCACATAGGTATAAAGGTATTTTTAGAATCTCCTATAACAAAAAAAGCAAAATATGATTAAGAACTAAGTAGGTATCTCGTAAATAAACAGGTTTTGTGCTGATTTCGAGTGTAGTTAATCTATTTTAGAGATTAGTTACACCTACTTGTTGCGTCAGAAAGCTTGTTTTGAAATGACTTCCAAAAATAGGTAATGTACCTAGTAGATAATATTTACGTGTTCCGAATTCCCTAGACTTACTTACTGACGGACTGACTGTCTCGCGGCTGACAAGAACTCATAGTCTATATAAATATGTTTTCTAACCATAATAGTCGCATTTTGACGACCTCTGTGGCGTGTCGGGAGAAGGTCCGACTGCAACGCAGAAGTTTGAGGGTTAGATTGTTACTGGTCTGGGTGTTTTCTATATCTATATATTAATTATGTTAAATCCATAACAATCAGCCATCTCATAATAACCTATCGAATATACTCGTTGTTATTTTTTATTAAGAAAATACCTCATTAAAATCCAATTATATCAGGTCGTAAAATTCACTCATGCGCAATATTGCTTCCAACACAGCTTAACCAATTCTGCGCAGGATCGGAATTTTTAATCGTAAAATAAAATTCACTCAAACCGATTATGTATGAAACGAATCAATTTCTATTTGAATGTCAACACATTTCAAACTTGAAATCTTTGAAATTAGAGTTGAAATTCCAGTGTGAAGGGAAACAATAGTTTTAATGCATGTCTGTGTTCGTTCGTACCTACTATTGAATTTTAATGAATGAATTTTTTAGACGTTATGTCATACTTTATATTGTAATAGGGCAATAGAGGATGTAATAGTACACATAAAACTAATAGGTAAGCACAATACATCATATGAGAAGAATTTATAATCAAAACTAGCAGAGTACCGCCCGCGTAAGTCCCGTTCCCGCGGGATTTTCGAAATACCCTTTCTATAGTGGATACCTAAACACCACAAAGAACACACTCCAAATTTCATGTCTCTAGGACCAGCGGTTTGGGCTCTGCGTTATTACGAATCTGTCCAAACCAGAATCTGTCGAGTAGCGAATCTGCCGAATTACGAATCTGTCCAATCCAGAATCTGTCCTACACCGAACAAAGGGTTAATATATAGGTCAGTCAGGACTTTGAATTTTATATGTAAAGAAGATGTACATGGTAAAAGTTTTGATATACTTACCTAGTTTAAATTTTAGCGCAGAACACCTCATGAAGTATATTACCTAATATCTCGATGGGCATTAGTCTTTACATTACCCTAATTTTCTCATTTAAAGAGGACTATTGGTTCTAAAAATCCGCCGAAAAGCTCAGCCGCTCGGGTGTAGGTAGCACAAAGTAAAAGGTTCGACCGCACGTAGTCTGGGAACCTTGACGGAGGTCAAGCGCGGAATTTAAAGTGGACAACCTCGCCCGGGCAGGAAGACAACTTAAGGACGCACTGTGCAAGGAACTACTGAAACCGGTGAAATGATTGCGCCCGGGGCTTTCTTGTTGTTGATCGTTTGTCATTTGGTTGCAAATTCGCTGTCGGATATTATCATGAATGAATTCTTGATTATTTTTGTTACTTTGATTACTCTGGTGGTTACGTAGGTACATAAGTAGGTACTCTCGAGCTGCTTCGGGCTTCTTTAAGCACGTTAGGCAGTTTATCCCGGTTGTTATCTCTGATAGAAGTCGTTAAGTCAAGTTAGACTTTAGAGGCCTTAGGCCGACCTGACAACTCTTAGGCGTCGTCCTAATTGGGAGCGATCGTACGATGGTGCGATGCGTTCTCATCGTGCGATGAGTTTCAAACATACAGATTTCATCAGAGTGTCCTATTTGAACCTCGCAAGTAATCGTGCGAGCACATAAAATCTCAATATAAACATAAAACGATCGTACGATGGGTTTGATCGTGCGATCCCAATTAGGACGACGGGTTACAATAGGTGAGCCACACTACTAATACTACTATGCGATAAGAACAAATTAAAATGGGAACAAATTAAGCATGATAATTGAATCGGCCCTGACTGACAGTCGCCAAACGCAAATACCATTGAAAATATTTGAAAAGTGTCAATTACAATTTGTATTTAGGTACTTATGTATATATTATGTAGGTAGGGTAATTTCGCCAGTTCGCGTCCATTTAGTGCAGTTGGCAACTTTGAAGGAGAAAATAAAAATGTTCCAGGACTAGTTTTTAATGAAAAAGTTATGTAATGTGTTCATTATATAGTCTACTATAGGGTTCGCTTTCACTTTTGTTCGAAACTACTTGTGTTTTTTTATAAATAGACAAACTTCAAAAATACGCGTTTTACCCACTTTGCGTCCAAAAAATCTAAATTGCGTCCACCCATAGACCATTTTGCGTCCACCAGCTAAGAAAAGGAATGTAGAGGTGATATTTTTAAGATATTGAAAAGAAAAATTGTATTTTAACAGATTCTTTATTCAAGAATATAGTTATTTGAAAATCAACATTATTATCATTCATTATATTATCACTATAAAGAAAATAAGAATACCTATTTATTTTTCTCAACATTGATAGAACTTAAAACAAAACTACTTAAAAACGAAACATTATTCTGATTTATTTATTATTATATTAAATTATTTTATTAAATTATGTTTACAAATAATTAAAAAAAAATATTTAAAAATATAATGGACGCAATTTGGTACAATACTATTTCCCTGTAGGTATAGTTTGCGTCCACATGTGATAAACAATATTTGTATCTTTTTCTGCAATCATATTGTGGACGCAAATTGCTCATTACAATTGCATGATATTAATACGTAAATAAAAAATAAAAACAAATTCCCTTTTATAATTTAATCACATAAAAATAAACACTAACTAAATCATAAATAGACGAGTTCGCGTCCATTGTGGTCGCAAAGTGCAAGTTTTATAAATTCGGTATAGTAATTCGCGTCCACCTTATTTTAACTGTTAACTTTATAAAAAACAAGAAAATACATAATTAATATTACTCCTTTTTTCATGCTTTATGTCTAGAAACAGCTGTGAATTCTAAAATACGCATAAAACAATAAAATACTTACCGTCGAACGCGAATCTGCACACTATTTTTTTGCCGACATTTCGTGCATCGCGCTTCTTTTTTGAAGAACGGATACTAACTATTTTTTTTACACATGATTGATTGGGCACACAGAACTTTTGTCTATTTGTGTGTGCCTCTTATACGATGAGGTATTGGCGGGCACGACTTTTCGGTGATTTAGTGTGTTAATATACCTATTTTCGAGAATTTTTGTAGGGAAGTCCGAAAAATGGACGCGAATATGGTGATGGACGCGAACAGGCGAAATTACCCTATGTATATTAGTCTTGCACGCTGTAGGTAGGTCGCACCTATTGCTAAAGTAATTAATATAGTTAAGTAAATAGGAAGTAGTTGTAGTAGTATATATTGATTGAACGACCTTTGATTTATTACTAGATACCTACCTAGGTTATTTATTAAAGTCAATTCTTGGGTTATATAACCATTTATTAGGTACCTACCTTACCTACCTACCCTACCTACCTTTATACCTAGGTAAGATTTACTACCTAGGGTATAACTAGACTTTAGAAATAAATGGGACATAGGTACCTACTATCTGTTTTCAAATATTGCGTAGGTACTTAGGTAGGTATGGGCGTATATAAATTAGCCACGGCCCACACACAACTGAAACCTACCACCAAACGATTGCTAATTAAATTACGCACCACTCAGGGATCACGTGTAGAAGAATTTGGTACCTACATGGACTAGGTATGGGCTGAGGGAGCTCGCTCACAAACGAGTCGTTCCGAAGAGGCGCGTGAACTTGGCGTTGGACTTTGTATAATGCTGTGAGAGTGTACCACAGAATAAAGACCAATCTCACGATGCGAGCTATGTGAATGTAAACCTCTCAAATAATTCAATTCAATTCAATTCAATTCCCGTCGGGTGCAAGTATTTATGCTTAAAAATAAATATTTGTATCTCGTCTGGGTGTATTCTATGTATCATATGTATGTATTTACAAAAAAAAAAAGTATGATATGTAGTATATCCGTTGTCTAGTACCCATAGTACAAGCCTAGTGCTTAGTTTGGGGCTAGATTGCGCTGTGTGTAACGTCGTGCAATATTTATTTTATTTATTTAATTAAACTACTCACAGAGTTCTTTGTCTTTTCTCTACAGCCAAGAGAGTGTAGTCTAATTAAAGGTTAACCAGACCTGGGCACGTATTCTATAGGTACCCAAAACGGTTCAACATCGCCACAGAGTTGTAAGGTTTTTCTCGAAAATGGTTCACCAACTTTAGGGTTCTGTACCCAAAGGGACGGGACCATATTACTGAGACTTCGCTGTCTGTTCGTCTGTCACCAGGCTGTATCTCGTGAACCGTAATAGTAGACGGTTGACATTTTCACGGGTGATGTATTTCCGTTGCCGTTATAACAACAAATACTAAAAACAAAATATAACAAATATTTAAGGGGGCTTTTATACAACAAACAAGATTTTTGACATAATACCGCTATGTATTTTTACCAGTAGCGCCATCGAGTGGTGGAGTGACGTTTGTGTTGCGTTCACGAATAGAAAAGCTTTTCAAGTGTAATTTCTTGCAAATTAACTAACAATTGCTAAATTCCGAAAGTAAGAAGATTTTGCAAAACTTTACAAATTGTTCAAAAAATGTTAAGCCGATTATGAAAATAAAAAAAGTTAACAGAGCTGAGACATCGTTGAGACATTTTAGTATTTTTAGTTGTAGAATAAGTGACTTAGTCTGTGTTCTCCTTAAATCATGGCATCACACACAACTCTATATTATAGAGTGCTCCTGTTTAATTAAATAGTTTATATTCATTTTGCAAACAATGCCGTACTTATTTCGTTATATTCAATATGCTATTGTTAACGGGACCATTTCCAATAGAAATATAATGAACGATTTAACACCTAACACAAGGACCGTTATTTTGGGTGAACGAACGACTGAATGAGTGGACCGCACGACCCCAGATAGCGTTATAATAATATCTTGAACTTGCCATGTTTTATTGCAGATCAATAATAAAGCTATTTTAGTAATATCACAGAATACCCTAGTACCTAGTAGGTATATCGTAGGTACAAGGTAATTCATTTCCTAGAATCGAAATCAATTATTTAGGTAGGTACCTACGTCAGCATTAAAAGACAATGATCACATTCTGAATTTCAAAACAGGATAGACATTCTGAAATAAAGTCTTCTTTTCTTTTATTTTTATATTATCTTTCTTGTTTTGGCACCCTACTATTTGTGATATGAATTATGATTTATGATGTACAGACCTATAGCCATTTAGAAATTCTTATTGTGGTCATCGAGGTTTATTGATGACCGTATCTTTTTAACAGTAAACGGTTAAATTTTAACATGATTCAAACAAGCGCCGAACTTTATTCTTCGGTTGAAATTATGGTAATAAAACACGATAATAAAATAACCCATGTCTTTGATTATTAAGTTTCAGCTTCTATTTTTCTTTCAAAAACTTTACATTGGTTCCTGTTCACTGTAAGCCCTCGAAACGTCGCGCGTTTCAAATATGCTAATCATGGGTAGGTAGTGGGGTTGCCAACAGTTTTTTAGAAAAATATAGTAATTGTGGCTAAAAAATATAGTACGACCCAAAAAAATATAGTACAAAAATTAGAGCGGTGTTTTGTAGAATATTTCGAAAAAAATACGTATTTTTTGCACTTAACCTTTTTTTCACACTTTCAAATACTCTTTCTTTCTTGAATATAAAAAAAATGTTCCCGACATTCAATCCTTAAATTATGAGCACCTTTTTTATGGCTTTTCTTTTTTTTCCTCTACATACTCGTAGAAAACAGTCCTCTGTAAATGCAGATAGGAGGAATTTATAAAAGAAACAACTTTTTACAAATTATGCCAGAAATATAGTATTTTTGCGTACTATATGTGCTTTCAAAAATATATAGTACGCTGAGCTGAAATATAGTACAATACTTATTATAGTACGGTTGGCAACCCTAGTAGGTAGGTACTATAAAAATCCTCGATTAAAACCGGAAAATCAGTTTTTCGTATCAGCATTGCGAAAACAAAAGAAAAATATGGGTACTAACTTATCTAAGAAGTTAAAAGTGGTAAAAAGAGAATATAATAGGTAGGCAGGTACATTCAAATTGTGGCTTGTTTAGAGATCGTCGTCAATCACTAAATTTATTTATTTTTAATTCCAGTCCACCATGGGCCTCCTCCGGGTCACCATCATCCTCCATCTCATCTACTTCACCAGATGCATGGATCAACTACACCTTGTCCACGAATGGACCTCCTTCATCCACAACTTTGACAATCCCTCCGAGGTGGTCTCCTCAACCAAGGACATGAGGCCTGAAGCCTACGTACCGACCAGTTTGGCAGTGGATACTAAGACGGGAAGGTTGTTCATGTCTTTTCCGAGGTTGAAGACTGGAGTGGTCTCGTCTTTGAATGTTTTAGTTGGGGAGAGTAAGTGTAGTTTTTCACACATAAATGTTTAATCCTACTCATATTTTAAAGTTGAAAGTGTGTATATTTGTCGCTCCATTACGCAAATCCGCTGGACCTGGAATTTCACAAGGTACTACATTGAAGGTGCTCTCCTGGAACCACCTATTCATCAAAAGCTCCTCACTTGATAATCTCCTATTTTTTTTAATAAGGTTAACTACCAATTTAGTTCTTTTAATAAAGTGCTCGCGAGGTCTCCTCTTCGCTGAACTACTGGTTTTAAAGTTGATTTTCTTTGTTCATTTCAGCTGAAGACAAAAGAGGAAAGCTTGCCCCATATCCATCATGGCAAGCAGTAGACAACCCCGAGGTATTTTCCCCCTACAAGATCCACATCGACAACTGCCGAAGACTCTGGGCCCTGGACAGCGGGAAGATTAACTCGCTTGACGAGTCAAACTCCACCATGCTGCCACCAGCTATAGTCATCTACGATTTAGACACCAACACATTGTTAAGAAAGTACCAAATTCCTCCAGATCAAGTCAAAGAGGATTCTTTATTCACTAACATTGCTGTTGAAGACACAGACTGCATGAAGACGTATGCATATGCAGCAGATATGGGAAAAGCTGGTGTCGTTGTGTATTCGTTCGAAAAAAATGACTCTTGGAGGATAACCCACCATTATTTCCATCCGGATCCTTTAGCCTGCGAGTACAACGTCAAAGGCTTGAACTTTTCATGGACGAACGCACTGTATGGCCTTTCTCTATCAGCACCAAATCCTGACAACTTCAGCACGTTATATTTCCACCCGATGTCTAGTTTCGGTGAATTTACAGTTTCGACAGAATATTTGCGGAATCAGACTATCGCTGATGAGAATTTTGATGCCTTCAAACATATTGGAGATAGAGGTGTGAATGCCCAATCCAGTGCATCATTCATCGATCCAGAAACCGGTGTCCTTTTCTACTCTTTGATTAACTTGAACGCTGTTGCTTGTTGGAGAACTTCCAATAAAGAATACACGATGAAAAACCAAGGAAGGATCTATATGAATGATTCCACGATGGTCTATCCAGCTGATATCAAGGTGTATAACAACACTGTTTGGATTCTCTCTAATAAACTACCGATGTACATGTTACAGAGCCTTGATCCTAAAGAGATAAACTTCAGAGTGTTCTCGGCTCCAGTGGTCGAGGCTATCAGTCATACAGCTTGTGATATAAAACCTAGATTAGATATATTGGATAAGTTTGTTAAGAAGGTGACTGGTGCTCCAGGGTCCGGTGTAAATGTTGTCGGTTCCCTATTTGTAGTTATGATGAGTTGGTTGGTTTCGTTTGTTATTCTTAATTAGATTGTGGCAGAGTGTTTGGCTATCAATTAATCGCGTGGTTGTCATTGTAGTAAAATATTTTGGCAATATATATCCTACCAAGGCCAATGGACTACGTATGGCTATAGCCCGCATAAATGATACATTGTCAGAATAGTTCTGAAAACAAATTTGCGTACTAATGGGTTATTGTAACCGCTAAGTCGTTTATATTCAATGGTGGTCGACTGAAAGTGGATGTCATCGTCATCGTCAGCGACTTCAGCTTGGGGTAATAGTGGAAGCTACGTTTAAGAGATTTCCTTTGGCACACAATTTAATTATACAGATCGTGCCCCCAAACACTAGTATTCGGTTATCTTAAAAGAGAGCTGCCTCGTGTCCAAGTGACACAACGTGTTGAATTGAAACAGAAAAGTGAAACATTCGCGGCTTGCCATTCGCACTGGTTGGCGGTTGGGCGACAGCCTAGGGCCGTTACGCATTAAAGCTACGGATAACGGAAAGCGTCTGCTAGCCTGTGCTTGCGGCGCGTTTCTTTATCTTCTCACTGTCCTGTGAAAGAGGCCTCACTCACAGCTGCTCGGGAAATGAAGAGCCTCAAAACTTGAATTAAAAAAACGTGCAATTTCGGTTTTTATTTAATTATATCTTGATTACTTCAGCTGACGTCAGTGGAACAAAATCCGACCGTCTTCCTTAGTGGCTGCACCAGCCAACATGGACAAGTCCGCTTGGCTGTACGACTTAGACCGGCGGGTGGTTACAAGCTGCGGCTGAAGCCTCCTACCAAGAAACACCCTTTTGGTCGCCTTTTATGATGGGCAGAGGATACCGTAGCCATATTCTTGTAGACCCGGGCTACAGGGCCCAAAACTTTCATACGATTAGGCGATTATATTCTCCCAAAAGGCCATGAGGTTGAGACTAGGTGGCTTTATTTATTGTGATTTTATTGTTATTTTTAGTCGGTACTTATTGCGTGTATTTGAAAGTGATATTTTGCATAAGTTAGTTTTTTTTGAAGATTTTTGATGTCAATGTGTCTTAAAAAAATATGGTAACTAGTTATGCGTGCTTATAGAAAGTATTATAACCATTCATACGGTTTTAATTTAACCCAGAATAGGTATAAACTAGGTACAAAAAAAACTACAGTAGACAGGTCAGAATTGTAGGTAAGCTAATTTAAAATGTATTAGGTACTGATCCATAGAAATCGGCGCTACTTGTAGTTTCTAAATCTATATCTATAAAATTCTTTGTCCTGAGTGACTGACTGACTGACTGATGTTCTATCAATGCACAGCCTAAACCGCTGATAGTAGAGAGCTGAAATTTGGAGAGTGTGTTCTTTATGTGATGTAGGCATTCGATAAGAAAGGATTTTTGAAAATTCCCACGGGATCGGGATTTATGCGGGTAAAACCGCGGGCCACAGCTAGTAGATATATATACCTCTACTACTACACTAATTATGGCATCTGTTGCGCGTCCGCGTCGTCGTGCGAAAACTCGGCTGCGACGCACAAGGTTGCCTGTTTCATTCCCGTCGGGGACAAGTAGGTATTTATACTTATTTATGAACATGCTTATAGTAGGTATATGTTTTACTATGTGCCTACTAAATCAAATCTTGTGAAAAAGTGTGTATTACTGTCTAGCGTCCATAGTACAAGCATAGTAGCTTAGTTTGGGGCTAGATGGCGCCGTGTGCAACTTTATTTTGTAAATTGTTTTTTTTTTGCATTTGCATTATACTTTTTAAAAGTTTTACCCCCTATTTATAGACAAGTCGAGTAATTACTTTGACTAATTAATGCATTTGTGTCGCTCTTGTCAGTGGTTTTCAACGTCTGCGAAAATGTTAAAGAGATTTTACTTAGCCAGAGTAATTACTCGATTCGTCTATAAATACGGGGGTTATTATCATTTTACTAAAACACCACTGTCCGTCTGTCAGCCAGTCTGTTTATTGGCTAGTTGTAAAAGATCTTTGGTTTATTTGTTTATTTTCTTGTAGACTACAACTCGGTAGGTACTATTTACCAACTTAACTACCAATCTTAAACGGAATTTGTTAAAAAATTTCAAAACAGACAGACGGACATAACGAAATTAAGGGCTTCTTGTTGACTACGAAACCCCGAAACCTAGGTACCTTGCACCTAGGTGCAAAACTGAACCAACGCGCAATTACTTAAGATACATAGGTAAGAGAGAATATTTCTTAAGTGTAGGTATGTAATATTTTTAATATTTTGTAAATATAAAACGTAAGTAAATAAACAATAAAAAAATCGAATTAATAAATATTCGAACTTAATTTATTATGTTTTATTGTTACTAACACAGAAACACGCTATAATTATCTACCTACCTATTACCTATGTTAGCTAGTTCGAGTCAGTGGCGAAATGAAAACATTTCTTAGTTCTCTGCGAGATTCAAACCGGCGGCGGCGCAGGCGCGCGGCGCAACGGGCGCGGCGCGGCGACCACTTCTAATCTCAATCAGCGCGTTGGACCCCTTCGCTACGAGCACTATACCTACCCTCTACCAGCTAAGCCGAAATATAAAACTGGGCAAGTGCGACACTCGCGCACAAAGGGTTCCGTACCACTATCACAATTGGATACGGAACCCTAAAATGGTTTACAACAACCAATTTTTAAATTTTATAGGAAAATATGAAATATTTATCTTCGATTCTTACTCCCACCAAACGACCGAATTACTAAAAAAAAAAACCTTGGCACAAAGAAAATCTGAAACTTTTAAGAAACTCTTTGGTAAGTGAAGGCAGACTGGTATACTTGACAGATAGGGCAGCCATTTTGAATTCCATGACCAACTCTATTTGTCCTGACCAATCAGAAGCGACCTCACATTGTACCTACTAAACTCCTTGTTGTTTTTGAAACACGTTTGTTGTTTGGGAGCCCCTCTAAATATTTGTTTTTAGTATTTGTTGTTGTAGCGGCTACCGAAACACATCTTCTGTGAATTTCAACCGTCTAGCTATTACGGTTCATGAGATATAGCCTGGTGACAGACGGACGGACAGACAGACAGCGAAGTCTCAGTACCTACTAGGGTCCCGTTTTTACCCTTTGGGTACGTAACCCTAAAAACAACTTGGTTTTGTTCTTTCAAAAACAGAAGAAGAAATAGAAACGAAAGAAAGAATAGTCTATTACACATTAGGTTTTACATTTTATTACCTTAGAATATGACGTCATATGATACAATAGATAATGGAAAACGTTATAGCGGTGTAAATGTCAAATAAAATTTAGGAATGCATGGCATGAATGCAATGCATGCGCCCCATTTTATATCTGTGAAACTTTTAACTAACCTACATAGTAAATACTTAAACTAAAGACTCCGTAGGACGAAAATACTAACACCACTAGTCAGTAGGTTTTTAGTTTGCGTAAATCAATTGTATAACTCGCATCGCATAGGTACATAATTGAAACATGTATAGCCCACACAGATACTTCGGCATCAAATCGATATGGCGCATGGCGCTACACACGACAACTACAGCTATACCTACTATTTCTTTTTTGGCCCCGGACTCTCGAGATGCCATTTGTCGAGTTTTTTCTGAGTTTACAACACTCTTCTATAGTTTTGGCGTCGTACATCTTGAACATCTTGCCAGTATTTTTGCATAAAATTAGCCCGATCGGGCTCATAGTTTCAAGTCAGGAGCTATGGTAAAGCTGTGGCAACTTTACCATGACCTTCAAGGGGCTTATATTAGGAGGGAACGACGAAAAGTTCATGTTTAACACTCAATTTTGTTTCCACTACACTTGTGCACATTCACGGAACTAAATTGAATAAGATTCCACTAAAATTACACAATTTAACCGGGTTTACAACTTAATTTAAGGAATATAAAACTGGAGTACGACATGTTGTCTCCGCTTTCCCGCCAAAGTCCTAACTACACACTTTATGCATGTAGTAGTAGGGGCGTTTGTAGTGGCCCGTGCGTCGTCGTCGTCGTCGTCGTTCTTCGCATATATCTGGGTGAAGTTTTTGTCAGTGTCGTTCGTGTAAATTGAGCTTTAAAATTATTACCACTTATAAAAAAGCTAAAACTGAGAAAAATGGTGATATTGAGATCCGAATTGTTGGCAACACTGAACAAAACAAAAATCTGTCTGACAGATAAATAATTTTCATTTTCGTACGCATTTTTCGCGTTTTGTAAGTAAGTTTTGTATATAAATACCTAATAGTTATTATTTTAACACAAAATAACGCATAATTAACGTTATTTTGTGTTGTTAGTTTTCCGCAAACGAGATAGGTACTTAAGTTTCACACAAAAATTAAATAATACAGTCATAAATCCAATCGCTTGCGTGATCTAATGTGTAAACATCGTCGTTGTCGATAATCAGAATTTCTGCGCTGAGAACCAATGATGTGTTTAGCTCTCCTCGAGGAGACACTTACGAACGAGTTAAGTTACCAGCGGGACCGTGAGCTGAGACTTGAACTGTAGTACAACATGGACGCCTGTAATTAGTACAATGTGTTTTAAGTTTGTGTAACTTGTCTAGATTATGCCTATCATGTAGGTTGTGCTTTCAGATAAAGCTTGTGGAACACCCACTGTTCTCCATCTCTCAAAGCCCTATGAACGTCTTTGAGATCTCGAGTCAAGGCACACAAGAGCCAGGAGTCACACAGAAGATAGACTCAACAGGTAACATAACGTAGTGCTCACAGAATAAAAATAAACTTACTAATATTATAAATGCAAAACTTTGTATGTAATTATTAGAGATGGGCCGACTAGGGGTTCTGCCGACTAGCAGACTAGCCGACTAGTCGGTTCCAAAATTGCCGACTAGTCGGCAATGCAGATCATTATAATTCCGAGATATTTGGGTTAATCATGATCACTCGGCAATTGTTGCTATTTTTGGGTAAGTTTGCACTTCGAAAGCTGTAGCGAAACTCCAAAAAAAAGGTTGAAATAATAATAAAAGTTGAAAAAAAAATGGAGCTGAGGCATAGTTATGACATTTTAGATGTTTAGATGATGTATGTAAGCTATGACGTGTTTTGTTTACGTTTTCTGACTAACCCATCTTCTAAACTGTAGGTATACTACTACTTAAATCAATATTAGTCGGCCCATCTCTAGTAATTATTAATTAAACAACTACCTATATTTGTCTAATAACAATGCAAAACTATTCAACCAATTGCGATGAAACTTGGTATGCAGATAGCTAGAGATATAAACTACTTTATAACCTGATATTCCCACAGGTTTGGGACTTATGCAAGTGAAACAGCGGGGTACACGGTACAGCTAGTATTATGATAGTTGTCAGAGCTTAGTTTGCTTTCTTTTCCAGAATATGATAACAGAGTCAATACATCGATAGAAGAAACCGAGGTTGAAGTTCCAAAAGAAGATGACAACACTCCGATGTCAGAAAACACTGAATGCAACAATACACACGAGTTGCCTAATGCTGAATGTATCAACATGACATGTGAAATGATAGATATTGAAATAGATCCAAACCTATTTCATGACCATTCCAGTGTAGAAGATGATGTATCAAATGAAACTGACTTTGAAAGGAGTCGAGAATATTCAGATGAGGATAGTTTAGTAAGAGAAATCTTATCGAGAAAGAGGGCCAAGGTGAATGAAGACACTGAAAGTGAGTATCTTAAGCTTGGTAAAGACATGTTTCTTTTCAGACAAGATAGATAAGAGTTTGACCATTATCTCACCTGATGATATGTTCTAAGATGTAACACGCTCATGTGGAAGATGAAAGACGGCACTAGAACTAGATCCAACCCATATTCCTTATTGTCTGTATGTATCGAAACACGGAGGCGCGACGACTTAGGCCGGTGGGTGGAAACAAGCTGAGGCCGAAGTCTCCCACCAAGAATATTTTTAATTTTAGATTAATAAATTGGTATTTCTGTCGGTTTCACCCGATCCCGCGGGAATATCTTGTTATTTTAGGCCTCCAACTATCTACATACTGAGTTTCGTCACAATCATTTAAAGTAGTTTACATACAAACTGTGACCTTTTTAATTTACTAGGATAGGATAGTTTGATATTAATTTGAGTTTTAGTATCATTTAATTCAGAAGACAATTAATTTAAGGTAATATAGAAAAGTGTATCAAAAAAACAATTTTACAGACGGTATTGGAACTCATGCTCCTGGCTTACCGGGTGAGTGCGCTAACTGGTACGCCACCATTAAGCAAAGGAAACCAGAAACCCCGTTAGCGGGTGAATCCAGCAGTTTGTGGGTGCCTAACATTGATTGTTCATTTCCTTACAGGTGGTCCAACACTCAAGAGACAGAGATCGGTCAAATTAGAGGATCAGCATCGGACTTTTGATCCAGCAGCCGCATTTCACCATGAAGGAAAGACCTACTCATGCCATCAATGCAATTATACAACTGTCTATCAAAATCGTTTGAAGAACCATTCAATGAAACATACTGGCACAAAACCATTTTCCTGTAATAAATGTAATTATAAATGTACTAAGGACGCTATCTTAAAACGACATTTATTGACACATACTGGTGAAAAACCGTTTTCGTGTGATAAATGTGATTATAAATGCAACTACAAGGGCAGTTTAAAATCGCATTTATTGACACATACTGGTGAAAAGCCGTTTTCTTGTGAGGTGTGCCACTTTAAATGTAGTCAGAAGAGGCACTTAAAAGACCACTTAATGACACATACTGGTGAAAAACCGTATTCTTGTGAAATGTGTCACTTTAAATCCAGTCGAAAAGGGCATTTAAATGAGCACTTATTGACGCATTCTGGAGAAAAACCGTTCTCGTGTGATAAGTGTGGTCATAGATTCATTCGAAAAGGTGATATGAATCAGCACATGTTGATACATTCTGATGAAAAACCGTTTTCGTGTGAAAAGTGCAATTATAAAAGTCGTCGGAGAGCGGATTTGAAAAGGCATTTATCGACACATCCTGGTGAAAAGCCGTTTACTTGTAAACACTGTCATTTCAAATGTACTCAGAAAAGCCTTTTGAAACGCCATTTAACCATACATACTGGTGCATAACTGTTTTTATGTGATAATGGATTTCAAAGCTTTTGAAACTGCTTTTCTTAGCACACTAGCTACATCGCTCTTAAATTTAACAATGCTTAGTCATTGTTGATAGATTTTAGACTATCTAATACAGGGGTTCCCAACCTTTTTTTGTCTACTGCCCACTTTAAGAATAAATTATTTTTTAACGCCCCCCTTTTTAAACATACTTAAAACCGCTAAGTACTTACAACTGATTATTGAAACGCAACTTTATAGTATTCGGGCAGAGTATCTTTTATTGAAAATAAAACAAACATAATCAATTCTTATATAAAAACTAATGTGAAGGTTGAACCTGATGCTTTTCAATAAGTTTGTTGATATCAGGTTCCAATTTACTCAAAAACAGCCGCAAGTCGCCACGTTCGGTAACACGCAAACGATTTCTCTTTTTAGTAAGCAGCGTTTCCACAGCACTAAATCCACGTTCACACAAATATGACGATGGGAATGCTATCAAGAATCGTTGAACAATTGACCACAATCCAGGGTACAATTGCGGGATCGGTTTTTGTAGCCAAAATTCTTGATATCCATTTTTGAACTTGATTTTTATTTCTTCGTTTGTTGTCAATTCTATAAGTTCTTCTTCCAGCTGAGGTGACATTGCTGTGTTGACATTTGAAAACGGATCCAACACCCAGTCTGGTATTTCCAAGTTTATAATGTCCTGGTATCGTCCGGTGAAGTCAATGTGGAGGTTTTCCAAATGTTGGCAGTAGTCAAACAAGTCGTCGTTACTGCAGGATACTGATAAATTCGGAAAATTGTGAAACTCACGTCTGCCCATATTCTTTTTGTGCAGAAGCAGTTTGGCTGCGAAAGCAGCAACGACATTTTTTGTTTTAATTAAATTTAGTTCATCGCCTTGCAGTTGGAGGTTCATGTCGTTGAACAATTTATACAGGTCTGTCATGTAAGCTATATCATTCTTTGATGTTATGAGCTTGTTGCGCAGTTCTGTATCTTTAGTTTCCAAGAACTCTATCACAGAGTCAAACAGGTTGTAAAATCGAATCAGACAATTGCCTCTTGACAGCCAACGAACTTCAGTATGAAGCAACAAACGGTTGAAATCTTCGTCATTAGTAACACAAAGCTGATGAAATAATCTATCATTCAAAGAGCTGCTACGGATTTTATTGACTGCTTTGATGACATATTGCAGTGATTGAAATAGTCGTTCACTTAAGTTTCTAGCAACCAAATGTTGTCTATGAATAACGCAATGTATAGCAAGGACATCTGGAATTTTATTCTTTAAGTACGCTATGAAGCCTTTATGGCGCCCTGTCATAGCCGGAGCGCCATCCGTAGCAACTGACATAATATTTTTCAAAGGAATCTCTTTCTCTTCACAAAACTTTTCCAATGTATTGAATATGGTTTCGCCTTTTGTATCTGTCTCCAAATTTCTGGCAAACAATAGTTCTTCACGTATTTTCTCATCTTTAATAAACCTCACGTAAGATAGCAACTACGCTTCATTAGTTGGTAAAGTGGACTCATCGAGCTGAATTGAGAATTGACTAGTCCTCAGATGATTGCACAATGATTCTTCAATGTTTTCAGCCATTTCATCAATTCGTCTTTGCACAGAATTATTACTCAAAGGAATTTTTCGGATAATATCTGCGGCCGGTTTATGAAGCACAGTAGTTATTACTTCCTTTATTGCTGGCAAAATTAACTCTTCTCCGATGTTGTGTGGTTTGCCTTTTTGAGCAATTAACAAAGAGATATTGTACGAAGCTCGAAGTCCGTCGTCATCTTGCTTAGCAGCCGCCGAAAATAGTTTTGATACACTTGGCTGAATATTATGCTTCTTCTCTAGGTCGTGAAAATATGCTACATTCTTGTCTTTTTTATCTGGATGCATTTTATTCAAATGATCTTGCAGTCTTGAAGGCTTCATTGCTTCGTTCGAAAATGTTTTTAGACATAGAAGACACAAAGGCGACGACGGGTTTGATGGATTTTCAATAAATCCGAATTTAATATATTCCGCAGAGTATTGCCGTCTCTTCTTTTTTACTTCCGACATTGTTTTGTTTTGAGAAATACATAAGTGTTGAAATCAAGTACTGCTTATCTATTACGCGCGAAACCGCAAATGAAAATAAAATAAATTTACGTCGTTTATATAGGATTGCATAAGCAGCACGCACCAACAGGAATAAGACAAACGTGCATTAACTCGTTTATCTCATTCAACGCCCAATCGTACTCGACAAGCAAGAACAAGTATTATAGAACCAGCCGATTGATACAGGAATGTACAAATCGGATTATTTAACAAAAACTTGTTAAAACATGATTGCCCGCGGTCTATTATATCGAACCGAGTTTGAGCTATATCTTAATTAATATTAGTTGATGTTCACAAGATGTAGTCGAGAGTCGAGAGCTCAGTCGGTGTCTAAGAGTCTTCCTAGCTAGGTAGATGAAATTATAAATCGACCCCAAAGCCCTACACAACGCCCCCTTTTTTTTCTGGGTCTCTTACCGCCCCCATTTAGGCCTGCAGCGCCCACAAGGGGGCGTTATCGCCCACGTTGGGAAAGACTGATCTAATAGGTCTAGGGAAATCTGGATTTCAATTCGACTCTTTCTATTGTATACTAGCTGACCCGACAGACGTTGTCCTGTCGTTTAGTATAAAAAAATAAAATTCATCAAAATCGGTTTAGCATTTTTTCTTTCATAAGAACCTTCTCCTGACAATAGCAAACACAACAAAAAAAGAATTGTCGAAATCGGTCCAGCCGTTCACGCGTGATGTCGTGACAACGGAAAACGTTTCATTTTTATATATAAAAAAGATAAGATAAGATAAATAGATAAGATAAGATAAGATAAGATATAGATAAGATAAAGATAGGGTGGTCGGGTGGTGTGGCTTACCTAGAACGTTAGAGTTTCCAAGGCTTCCCAAGTGGCTGTGGATAGCCATTTTTTATTTTATTTTATTTTTTATTACTATTCTAATAAGAAAATGAAAAAAAATCAAAAGGTAGATGCATAGACATGACAGATATAGGTTTTATGGCATAAACATATTTGCTCTAATGTCTTTATCCAGGGAGGAAAACGTCGACTACGTTTGTATGGAGAAAGAGAATGCAGACTGTCCTCTTAAACAACAATACTGCATCATCCTGTAATACACAATTATAATCGAATGTAATCTACATTATTATATTGGTGTCTCAGTAACTGCGATACAAGCGTGCGATTAGTGTAGAACTGATTGCTAATGTAATTTGTTATTTTTTTCATAATACATATTTTGTACAAAATACATTATTCATAGGACCAGTAAATTTAATTTTATATACAGTCCGCGAGGCGTAAGCTGAGCTTTGCATTTGTGTGAGTATACATAGATAGTGTAGGTGTGATAACCGGCTTGAAGCGCGGCGCATACTTTGCTTGGTATAAACTGATTTTGGCAATCGGCTTTAGGCGCGGCCCGCCCCTCGCCACAGATTACTAAAGAGTTACTACGATTTTTTGGTGATCACTCACACAAATGCAAAGCTCAGCTTAGGCCTCGCGGACTGTACCTAAGTGCAAAGATATTTTCGATATAATTTTAGTTTGTCGGTTTAGTAGTGATGTATATATTTTGTAAACCTAGAATCCTATTTGTAGTCTAGTATCTAGTATTAGTTCAGTATGGCCCATTTAGATGGTGCATTACCGAGCCACGGGCTCAAAGCCAATACAGTTAGCCTGTAAAAGAGACATCGCGTGTACTGATAAGAAATGGCTAAAAATCTGACATACCAGTATATTATGTCTCCGTGGCGGGTCGGGCAAAGGTCCGACTGCAATGCAGAAGGTTGCGGGTTCGATTAACGCCGGGTGCAGCTATTTATGCTAAAAAATAAATATTTGTTTCTGGTGTGGGTGTTTTCTATGTACCTATCATTAATTCATTATGTCATATATTTACAAAAAAAAGTATAATTTGTAGTTTTAGTTACATTTTCCCGGGTCTTTATCGCGTATTTTACATTTTTACTGTCCGCGGGTAGGTCAACTACCCTGTGGGTAGTTTCACCAACGGTCCACAAGCAGTAGTATATAAGAAGACGTCGCCCGCCGCTGCTCCAGTCCCCTCGCGACCAAGACCATTGTAACATGGTTGAAACGTCGAGGTAAGAAAATAAAAAATAATACGCGATAAAGACCCGGGAAAATGTAACTATGATAGATAACAAATCGTGTGAATTTAAAAAGTTTAATTTGTAGTTTATCCGTTTTCCAGTAACCATAGTACAAGTCTAGTGCTTAATTTTTGTCTAGATTGCGTTGCGTGTAACGTCGTGCAATATTTATTTACTTAATCAGATTTTCAGCCATTTTTGATTAACTTTACTAAAGACAATGGCCAAATTGACCACCGTGTGGACCTGTGGTGTGGACTTTTTGTTATAGACCAAGAGCCCGTGAACCCCAGACCTTCGTTATTTTATAAAAGCTGAAAGTTCGTCAGGGCATGCTCCTATAAACAGGTAAGAACGCTGGACTATTATGAAGTTTGGCTTGTAGTGGCTTTGGCAGGTACAGCCTTTTCTTTTTCTGGCAAGGGATTGGAACTGTCAAAAATGTCTGGCTAATAAGGAAACATCATCTACTTATTACCCAAGTATTATATATCAAAATCAGCTTTTATACTATAACGTAAGTAAAATTATAGTAATAATAACACCCGGGTGTTCATGAAATTATAATTCTACTTACGTTATAGTATAAAAGCTGATTTTTATATATAATACTTGGGTAATAAGTAGATGATGTTTCCTCATTAGCCAGACATTTTTGACAGTTTCAATCCTTTGCCAGACAAAAGAAAGTCTGTACCTGCCAAAGCCACTACAAGCCAAACTTCATAATAGTCCAGCGTTCTTACCTGTGTATAGGAGCATGCCCTGACAAACTTTCAGCTTTTATAAAATAACGAAGGTCTGGGGTTCACGGGCTCGCTCTATTAGGATAAGTTCTCTGATAAAACTAGTAGCGCCATCTATCATCTTTCTGTATAAAAACACCTGAATAAAACTGTAGTGCTTTCACGATGGCGCTGCCTATAAACATGTAACAATAATGATAAAAAAAAACTTAAGCTTAGTAAAATAAGTAACTTATCCTATTATTATCGTAAATTAAAAAAGACTTGGAATTACATATATTTTTTCATATACTTACTTACTTAAACTCAAAATATTATGACCTATTCATTCGGATATTCACAGAACACTTTGAAACGTCAGTAATCTAGAGTGTCTTCGGAACGCGACCTCAAATGAGAAGAAGACACAAGAAACTCATGGGTACTCATGGGTCAGATACTCCAGACAATGTATTTAAGTTGTAAAGACCCCGGAATTCGGCTGACAAATTAAACTAGGTGTATCTAAAAGTTATAAATCACCAGAAAACACTCTAATAGGTACTTACGTTAACAGAAACCGCAATATAGAATATCCTGGTAATTACGATAGATAGGAAAACCTATAAATTATTATAGTTTCAATATCGGCTATCTGTGTTTTATTGGGCCGTAAACATTTGCCTAATTGATGACAACAACAAAACTGAAGAGCTAGTAGTGCGATGGTGGATGTCAAATGTGGTACCTAGCAACGGAGACTCGCATCACTTGACTTATATATTATGGGAGATAATATAAAGGTAAGATACCTTAAAGGTCGCGGGTTCTCGGTGGATGCAGGCCGCTTATGACCGAAGCATCTGGAGATCTATGAGGGAGGTCCAGCAGTGGACTTCTTGCAGCTGAAATGATGATGATGATGATGATGAAGATACCTTAAAGTACCTACTGTCTCTCCTTCCAATCTGAGCCATGGTCCCAGTTAAGTATGTAGATAGGTAGGTACCTATCTACTTAACTGGAGATATTCAAAGACAAAACGGAAATCTTATTGTACGTGTGAGATAGTTTAAACGGATAATATAATAGCTGCGACCTATGGTTTCACCTGCGTAACTTTTATCCCATGTGTTAATCCAGATCTTCAGCAGTCTGCATACCAAGTCTCATGGCGATCGTTTTGGTACTTTTTAAGTAGTAAGAAGTAACAAACTTACTCGATTAACTTAAAATTACACACACAAATATTTACCTTTAAAACATCAGTAAGAAGTAGGATTTGTAGCCATTGCGCATTGTCTATTGTCCTTAAACTGCTCTCTAACTCTTCATTTAGGACCCTGAAGAGGAGACCGGGTGTTTGAAGCGGAAGTTTGTGAGCTGTTTCAAAGGGTGTCGCTTGTTGAAAACTCTGGTCATATGCGCTTGTATCGGTATTGTTGCACAACAGGTAAGCAGCATCAAAAGTCGATGACTACATTCAGATTTTCCAATTCACTATACCGTGATCATAATAAAATTGTGGGGTGTCTAAAAACAGAACAGACATTCTGAAAATAAAAGAGAAGGAAGAGAATTATTTTAGGAAGATCTGTCCTGTTTTTACACTCCTACTGCTGCCACTGTGCTTTAGGTATTACTTACCTAGATTGGTATCGTCTACCTAAATGGGTCAAATCCATCAATTACCTAACTATACCTAAATTTAACAACCAAACTACCTAAAGTATGTGGTTTTTTCTCACTTCCTTGACAAAAATTCTATTTATAGATAACGGCATGTATTCGCAAGCTGATAGTGGTACCAATAACGACGTACACGCATTTCGACTTTAACAAGACGCTCACCTACCCGAGCGTGACTTTCTGCAAGGAGCCCCCTTACAAGTTTAATAAAATGGCGGTAAGCTAGCACTTAAGTTATAGACATAGTTATAGTGATAGCTCTTCTTATAGAGAACCGATCACTAACTCTTGGGGACACAATCGGTTTATAACTAATCCCAGAGGTTTGCTTCTGGGAGTACAACGGTACAGCTCACCCCTCCATTTTTACCGAAAGTGGGTATAAAGTGTAGGAGGTTCCGTTCACACTAATATAATGATGTTTTAATTTAAATGCATTATTTATAACATTATTTTAAGTAATATAATCTTATATATAAAATAGCTGCCCGGCAAACGTTGTTTTGCCTTATAAATTATAGATAGTAGCCGATTCTCAGACCTACTGAATACGAATATAAAATTTCATAAAAATTGGTCAAGCCGTTTCGGAGGAGTACGGTAACTAACACTGTGACATGGAAATTTTATATATTAGATTTCCATGTCACAATGTTAGTTACCGTACTCTTCCGAAACGGCTTCACCGATCTCCACCAAACTCCACATGCGCATTCAGTAGGTCTGAGAATCGGCTACTATCTATAATTTATAAGGCAAAATAACGTTTGCCGGGTCAGCTAGTAATGTTATAAATGCGAAAGTTACCTACCTACCGAACCTATTGCGAATCGAACACGCATCCTTTTCCGTTGCAGCCGCGTGCTCGCCAGACGACGCGCCACAGAGGCCGTCAAAACGACAAATAAGACAATGATGTTGATGAAGATTTTACAATTTAAATATTATAAATTTCTTTTTAATTTTTGTATGTAGCTCAAGGCTATTTTATTTAGAAAATTTATTTTAAAGGAAAAATAGCATTAAAAATTTTTCACTTGCGGCGAGGCTTGAACTCGCGTCTTTGGGTCGGTACCCCAACGTCTGTTCCAACTAGACTACGCAAGCCTCGCCGCAAGTGAAAATTTTTGAATGCTATTTTATTTTTCCTTTAAAATAATTTTTCTAAATTTAAATATTGCTATTTTTGTACTTACTACCTATTTTTAAGGACTACAATCTCTACGCTCACCCTTTCTGGAGCTCAGCCTGGGTCAACTACAATTTCTCCATCAGTCTGGATGATCTTTGGGAAGACATCACCTACAGCCCGGAAGAGATGTTCATCCAGTACGGTATTGATGGCTTGATGGAAAGTTAGTAACCTCCTTACTTCCTTATCTGATAGTGGTATCTTTTTGACTATATTAAGCAAGCAAGACTTTTAGTCTTAAGTCGTAGTCTTAAGCTATTTATTAACACATTTCAATGATTATAAAATATGTATGTTAGTCTATAACAGGGGTTCCCTAACTTATTTGAGTCGCGCCCCCTTTCGACCATAAAAAAAAATCCGCGCCCCCCCCCCGTCCTCCAGTCCAGATTATCAGGTCAGGATAAAAAAGTGTTCAAAATAAGTATTTTTATTGCTCATAAAAAAAATTCAGTCACACAAAAGGTATTTGGTAAGTTGTACCAAATACCTTTGATAGCGCCCGTGTGGTGACTGGTGACCGCGGTGCCAGTCGAGAGGCTGATATTGGCCGACTGAGGAAACAATATTATGTTCTTCACAGGCGTAAATTTCACATAATTTCATTGACCGTATCGAGCCGTCTGGAATGCATTCTCTCAGCGATCGCAGGTACTAACTGCAAGGGTGGCCCGCGCCCCCCCTGGGGGGCGCGCCCCCCAGTTAGGGAATAAGGTATGTATTTATGGGCCTTGGTAGCCTGAAATAAATGGTTATTATTATTATTATAAAGTAACTCCATTCCAATTGAGTACTAGTCAATTTAATCTTATTAATCTAACGGCTTAATTAGAAGGTACTAATGGGGTTTACATACCTTATAGTCTATCACCTTACGACAGAGTTTGACTCTCCTGTAACAATGGGGGTTCCTCAAGGATCCATATTAGGACCATTCCTGTTTTTAGTTTATATTAATGACCTACCTTACCTAGTAAGGGACAACATGAGATAGTATTGTTTGCAGATGATACCTCATTGGTATTTAAAGTTAAAAGACGCCAATTAAATATAGACGACGTGAACAATGCTCTCTCTAAAATAGTATATTGGTTCAATACCAATAATCTTTTACTGAATGGATCCAAAACAAAATGTATTAAATTCACACTGCCTAATGTTAAACATGTCAAAACTGTAGTGAAAATTAATAACGAGGAAGTCGAAAAGGTTGAGAAGGCTGTCTTTCTAGGTATAACTCTAGACTCTAAGCTTCAATGGGGCCCACATGTGGAAGCTTTGTCCGCTAGACTAAGTTCTGCAGCTTACGCTGTTAAGAAAATTCGTGAATTCACAGATATTAAGACTGCCCGCCTGGTCTATTTCGGCTACTTCCACAGCATTATGTCATATGGCATCCTGCTGTGGGGGTGTGCTGCAGATATTAAGGATATCTTCATTTTACAGAAGAGAGCGGTTCGAGCTATCTACGGGTTGGGCCCTAGAGAATCACTTAGAGAATTTTAAAGAAATTTAAAGAAATAAATATTTTAACAGTATATTCACAATATATTTACGAAAATCTTTTATACGTCCATAAAAATAAGGACACGCTTGTTAAAAATCGGGACATACATTTATTTAATTTAAGAAATAAAGATGATCTAACTGTGCCCTGGAGTAGGCTCCAGAAAATAAACAGGTCCTTCTCTAGCTCATCTATGCTCTACTATAATAAGTTACCCAAGAATGTGTGTGACATGTCCATTAATAAATTTAAAACATATATTAAAAGCAAACTGTACAGGATGGCATACTATAATACATCGGATTATATTAACGATAAAAATCCATGGAAATGAATACTTTATTGAAAGACGGGGACAGACAGGGGCACGGTCGCGTTCGCGAATGCTTGGTTCGTTCGGCTCGGTTCGGTTCGTCCTGGGGCGTATTCATGGAGTTCTGTGGTAAAGTAGCAGGATAAGTTATGGAATGGAGTAAATAGATGGTTCTACCTACGAATTTTATAATAAAATTCTAGAGTGTAGGAAAGGAATGCAAGGCTGGCACCACAGAACTCTGATGGTGGGTCGGGGCGGTTTGGGCGGTGTTGGGCGGGTTGTGTGTTTGTGGATGAGATAGTGTTTTAAGTAAATAATTTTTTTTATGTTTATTATTTTGTATATTATAACTTATTTGAACAGATAGACAGACAGACAGAGTTACTTTCGCTCTTGTAATGCTAGTAAGGATTATTATAGCAAGTATGGATTATTGCTCCAGTTCCACTTTTCTTCAATAATATTATATATGCGACAATGTAAATCATATGATTACTGCAAAAAAAATATACAAAAAAAAAACCCCATGAGTTTCTTGTGTCTTCTTCTCATGTCATGGAGGTCGCGATCCGAAGACACAGTAGAGTAGATTAAATAAAAAAAAAATGACATGTCAAAGAGATATCTTGCTAATATCCGAATGAATAAACGTACTTTGATTTTTGATCCACCATGACCGATCAAATTTCCTTAGTGGCCATTCCGGCCCTGAGAGCTTTAACTTGACCTAAAGACTGCTATCAAAGATAACAACGGGGACCAAACTGCTAAACGTTGCTTCTGAAGCACGGAGAAGCTTAATAGAATTAGCCAACAACATAATCGGTCACCCATCGAAGGTATGACTGCGCCAGACGTTGCTTAAGAGGATAGTCTCCATTCTCTTTCTCCATACAAACGTAGTTTACATTTTCCTCCCTGGATAAAGACATTAGAGCAAATATGTTTATGCTATAAAACTTAGGTATATCTGTCATGACTATGCATTCTACCTTTCTATTTTTTTCGTTTTATTATTTTTATTCACTCATTTATTTTATTTCTTAAATTTAAGTTTTTATAAAAATAAACTACATACAAAATATATACATTACTACAAAACCTATAAACAAAATTCCATCTAAGTAACAAACTTATATAAAATTCTATCTACAAGTCCTATAAACAATGTATAAATTTTGTACAAAAACAGTAAATTACTATAAAAACCTAAACCTAGAAGCCCGTCGGCAGCGGGGCAGGGCCCAGGCTACCGATGGTTAGGGACGCAGAGACAGGAACCTTCTGACGATACGTGCCGTATCAAGGACGACTGCCTTCTGAATCTGACCCTTGACCCAACCGTCTAGCGAAAGCCTCTTAAGATTATTTTTTATTATTATTTAAATTAAAAAAATAACAAAAAATTAAAAGGTAGATGCATTGTCATGACAGATATAGGTTTTATGGCTTAAACATATTTGCTCTAATGTCTTTATCCAGGGAGGAAAATGTAAACTACGTTTGTATGGAGAAAGAGAATGGAGACTATCCTCTTAATCAAGACTTTACAAGATAGGCGGGTCAAAAAGCTCCATAATATGGTGGATAAGATTTTCTTTAAAAAACACAGATGTAGAAATAACGGAGACCATCGGCTTCGACACCGGTCGTTGCTACACGCTGTCGGCAAAGATCCTGGCTACCCACGCCAGTAAGACCACGGGCTATTCGGTAATGCTTCGCCACTTCCCAGAGGACGTGACTAATGTCATCGGCACAGACCCGCCTGGATACCATGTCCATATACACTATACGAAGGAGCCTTTTACAGGTTGGTACTAATCAAAATATTATAAACTAGCTGTGTCTAGAGTTTCACCCACCACGTAAGTCCCGAAGATATTTTCAAAAATCCTTTCTTATCCGATTGTCACATCACATAAAGGACACACTCCAAATTTTTGCTGTCTACTACCAGCGGTTAAGGCTTTGTGTTGATCAGTCAGTCACTCAGCTCAGGCAGGACAAAGGATTTTATAGATTAGATATACCTACTTAAATTAGTGAGAATATGACGAGTGTGTGTGGCAAATGTCCGACTGCAATGCAGAAGCTTGCGGGTTCGATTCCCGCCAAGTGCAAATATTTATGCTTAAAAAAACGTTTGTTTCTGATCTTGGTGTCTCACTATGTATAATTATGTATGTACTTATTTGCAAAAGATAAATAAATATAAATATTATATACGTTATATAGTCACCGTCGTAACACAAGCACTTAGTAGTAGTAGTTGGGGGCTAGATGGCGTTGTGTGTTGTTGACAGAATGTATTTATTTATAACTACTTTGGCGAATAGAATTGCATGTGATTGCATATCTGTTCCCCTTGACGATTTCGCTCCTTTCGCTTTTGACTCCTTTTACCTCGCAATTCAGAACTACAAAAGTACAAGTACAAAAAAGAATCGAGCGAAAATGACAAAACCAAGCAAGACGAGTAAAAATACGCTCGCTTATTCCCATCAATGGAAACTCCGCTCGCACTAGGTATTTCTTGGTGGAAACGCCAAGAATCCATTATGTAAAAGATGTCCTGTCACTTTGGAAGACAGATCGGATCTTGTTCCACTGTCGTTTTCCTTCTTCAAGATAAAGCGTCCATCTTAAAGACCATGTCACCACTTACTACTAGGTTCTCACCCTAACGCAGCGTACTACGTGGGCGATCGGATGCGAACGGGATGCGAACGCGAAGCGGCGCGGTGCGGCGCGGAAACAAGGAACAGTCGATAGCTTTTGAAGTGTCCTACGTGACCAAATGCACGTAAAGTGCGATGCGGCGCGACTCTCGACTGTTCCTTGTTTCCGCGCCACTTGGCGTTCGCATCTGATCGCCCACGTAGGACGCTGCGTTAGAGATAGTGGTCAAACGCTCATCTATCGTGTTTTAAAAATCACAGAGGTGGAAGTATACAACGGAGGGCTGGTGCAGAACCTGTTCATCAACGTTGGAGAGACGATGGACGTGAAGTTGACGGTCGATGAGTATCTCATGATCAGTGACACTGATAATCCTTGCACTACTGATAAGAACTACAGTGCCAACAAGGTAACACATTTTTTCATGATCAGTGACGCCGATAATTCTTGCACTTTTAATTAGGACTACAGTGCGAATACGGTAGATAACACATTTTCTTATGATCAGTGACGCTGGTAATCCTTACACTGCGGATAAGCACTACAGTGCCAATAAGGCAACACATATTGTCATCATCAGTGACGCTGATTATTCTCGCACACATGTCGCACACCTATTTTTTCCCAGTTTCCAAAAGTTTCATTTTACTCTTGGTAGATATTTCTTACCAGAACTGTAATTAATTTCAGTGTACAGCCAAACATGTGTGGGACGTGGTCTCGGAACAGGTTGGCTGCTCCGGCCCCTGGATGACGAGCGAGTACCCACACTGCCACAACCACACGCTGATGACCAGTCTCATAGCTGCTTATACGGAGTAAGTTTCTAATTAAAAGGACGGCCCCTGTGGCGCGTCGTGCGGTACTTTAACTGGATACTAGCGTAATTCCCGATCTCGAGGTAATATCGGGGTAAATAGTAGCCTATGTGTTAATCTAGATTCTAGATATCCAGCTATTTGCATATCAAAGTGAAATGAAAATCGGTTCAGTAGTGGTTCAGTTTTGGCACGAAGGAGTAACAAACATACTCATGTGCTTACAACTACATATTTCAAATTGGGTTCCGTTGAATAGTTATTTGAAATCATTTAGGTTACTTTAATCATCTATCTTTATTTATAAAATTTTAAGTCCTGACTGACCCATATATATATCAGTGCTGAACCCAAGCCGCTGGTCCTAGAGACATGAAATTTGGAGAGTGTGTTTTTTGTGATGTGTAGGGATCCACGAAGAAAGGGTTTTTGGAAAATCCTGCGGGGTCGGGACTTACGCGGGTGAAACCGCGGGGCCGCAGCTAGTCTTACTTATAAAATTTAAAGTCCTGACTGACCCATATAACAGTGCAGAGCCCAAGCCGCTGGTCCTAGAGACATGACATTTGGAGAGTGTGTTTTTGTGGTGTTTAAGAAAGGGTTTTCTGAAAATATCGCGGGTTCAGGACCTACGCAGATGAAACCTCAGGCCATATTCTGCTAGTACAATGTAGGTACCTATCTAACTATTCTGTGTTGTAGCAAATCCAAAGCCCCGTTGTCAGCGTCGTGCCCTAGATTCTGCAAGTCGTACATGTACAACGCTTACGTCATGGACCGCAGCAGCTTCCACCTGTGGGACGACCAGCAGAACAAGTGGCTGTCGCTGGTGACCACTGAGGCATCTCTACAGACCCAGGTGACTCATCATGATGCAATAAATAAAACATCATTTCAGCTGTAAGAAGTCCACTGCTGGACATAAGCCTCCCTTATAGTTTTTAAGATGCTTCGGTTATAAGCGACCTGCATCCACCGTAAACCCGCGGCCTTAACCAAGTCGTCCGAATAAAATAAATAGGTACTACCTACTTACCTCTTTAATGACTGACCGAGTGAAGAGTCTACTGCAAGTCTGGCCAAATTTGCCTTCGCCTGTGTCAGTCAGTATGTTTGTATGTATGTTGGTTCTCTTCTACAGGTTGTATTTCTAAAGCGATCTTGATGAAACTTGGTAAACACGTTCTATGATTTTTTTATGTCAGGATTTGTGATTGGCGGAAAATTGATTTTTCTACCAAATAGAACCGATTTTAAAAATAATCTTTTTAGGATTTTGTACGCGCGCCACGCGTGTGCATGCAGCATTGTTTGTGTTTTCAGTATTTAAAGAGAAGCTATGTGCAAACCCCTACCTTGTTATTCTGTAATACGTTTTAAGTGCCACCTGGTTTAAACCAGGTCTGGCCTTAAACCTCATTTTATAATAGGAAGGCTAAAGTTTATAATAATGTCGTTTTTAGGGTTCCGTACCTAAAGGTAAAAACGGGACCCTATTACTGAGACTTCGCTGTCTGTCCGTCCGTCCGTCCGTCCGTCCGTCCGTCCGTCCGTCCGTCCGTCCGTCCGTCCGTCCGTCCGTCCGTCCGTCCGTCCGTCCGTCCGTCCGTCCGTCCGTCCGTCCGTCCGTCCGTCCGTCTGTCCGTCTGTCCGTCTGTCCGTCTGTCACCAGGCTGTATCTCATGAACCGTAATAGCTAGAAGGTTGAAATTTTCACAGAAGATGTATTTCGGTTGCCGCTACAACAACAAATACTAAAAACAAAATAAAACAATTATTTAAAAGGGGCTCCCATACAACAAACGTGTTTCAAAAATAACAAGGAGTCAGGACAGGAACAGGGACAGGAGGACAAATCGAGTTGATCATGGAATTCAATATGGCTGCCCTATCTGTCAAATATACTAGTCTGCTTTACTTACCAAAGAGTTTCTCTTATGTTTCAGATTTTCTTTGTGCCAAGGTTTTTTTTTTGAGTGATTCGGTCGTTTGATGGGATTAAGAATCGAAGATAAATATTTCATATTTTCCTATAAAATTTAAAAATTGGTTGTTGTAAACCATTTTAGGTTTCCGTATCCAATTGTGATAGTGGTACGGAACCCTTTATGCGCGAGTGTCGCACTTGCCCCTTTTTTTTATGTCTAGTCCTTTCTAATACTGATTTCAGATGTACATCTACTTCAACAGCATGATGGTGTCAGTCTACGAAGAACGATACAACTACGACTGGAATTTGTTCATTTCTGATCTCGGTGGTAGCATTGTGAGTTTTGTTTTGCATCTATTTTAATATTTTGAGAAAATAATGAACACATTAATTAGCTTCGATTCGACCACAATGGAATAGCAACGAAATGTAATAAAACATTTTTTTTGAGAGACTCTCGAGCTTTGAAAAAATTACGATTTGTGCAGAGAATTATTATTCTCTGCATATTCTAGTTTGGTTGACTAAAGCATAATATAACTATGTAATTCGCAACACACGATATTTGAATATTAGGTGTTTAAGGTCGATACCAAATTTTATAAGTAACTAGCTGACCCGGCAAACGTTGTTTTGCCTTATAAATTATAGATAATTAAATTTTTCCTGAATTTTCTTTGCTATAAACCTCACGGAGCCCGAGACCTTTCCAACGAATGCAAAACCGTGGAAATCGGTTTGTGCGTTCTGGAGTTATAGCGTCAGGAAGGAAAACCCGACTTATTTTTATATAGTAGACTAGCTGGGTCCGAGGTTTAACCCACGTAAGTCCCGATCCCGTGGAAAATTTCACATTTTCACAATCCCTTCAATCGGATGCTTACATCATTTAAAGAACTTACTTACTCCTCTGGCGCAGCGACCCGAAGTGGGTCTTGGCCTCCGACACAAGAGAACGCCATTTTTGCCGATTTTGGGACGCCTCTTGCCACTCTGCTGCTCCTAATTCGCGCAGATCTGCTTCCACGGCGTCCCTCCAGCGGTATCTGGGCCGACCGACTAGGCGGCGGCCATTTGGGACTCTAGGCCTTTTTGGTGGCACGATCGTCCCCCATCCTTTCAATATGGCCCAACCAGCGTAATCTTTGGGCTTTGGCTTCTCCCATGATGTTGGGTTCGGCGCCCATCTCCTCGATCTCCAGGTTTTTTCGAACCCTCCAACTCCCATCTTCTCTCTGGGTAGGACCCAGAATTCTACGCAGGATTTTCCTCTCTGCCACCAAAAGCTTTTCTTCTTCCCTAAGTGTTAGTGTCCACGCTTCGCTGCCATATATCAAGATCGGTCTAATAACTGTTTTGTAGATCCGATACTTGGTCTTCCTGCTAAGAAGTTTAGACCCCAACACCTTATGGAGAGCTGCACTACATCGCAGGGCACTATGGATGCGTAGGTCTATCTCCTCTTCCCTGGTATTTGTGTCTGTAATAGTGCAACCGAGGCATTTAAAGAACATACTTTCCAAATGTCAGTTCTCTACTATCAACGGTTTAGGCTGTGCGTTGATCAGTCAGTCATTTAATCAGGACAAAGCATTTTTTATAGATATACCTACATAGATTAGCAGCGGTTAACAAAGAATTCCGTGACGCCTTAAGCGAATACTCGACTGCAAGTCAGGTTGCAGGGTCGATTTCTACCGGGAACAAGTAGTTGTGATTCTTAAATATAATCCTTTTTGTCTGTCTCTATGTAGTTTGTATGATATTTTCAAAAGAAAAACGAAATATAATAATATGAATTTGTATCAGAGTAATGTTGATGTTTCGTCTATTTAGCGTAGTCGGGTTATAGTGTTTTTTAATAATACTTATTATTAATTTACATTAGCTTAAAAATTTTGCTGCGTATTCCGGCCCAGGGGTATGTCATTGATTACGCCGGAACTTGGCTTATTGCCAAACGTGACTAGCCCGACCGCTATTATGGTTTTAAAATACATTATTATATTTCCATACCTACTTCTCGTTTTCCCCAAAAACACGAATTTAATGCGGACCCGGCTCAGATTCTACAATTGCAGACGATCGAAACACCCTGCCATAGTTAACTTAGTACTTGGCGCTTCGCTGCGTTTTTACAGTTACCCAACTTTCATACAAATTTGTTTCCCGGGACCGGTCACAAGAGTTGTAGGAAAGGTCACATAAGTTGTAGGAAATGTAGGAAATTTGACACATTACTTTGTCAAAGCCCGTTTTCAAAAAACAGGCGAGTTTGCATACTAATACTTTTCTCAACTATGCCTTTACTATCCCAGGGTTTCCTCCTGGGTCTCTCCGTGATCGGGCTCTTGAAGATCGCCGGCAAGACCTGGATGCTGTTCATCAAACCGTGCCTGAAGTCCAAGAAACTGTCCAAGTCAGATAGCATCGACTCCTCGGCTACAGCCGAAGTTGGACCGAGGTTCCCTCATGGCGACGAAGAAACCGGTAAATCAAGAAGAAATGGAATTAAATAGTTAGATAGATCAATTTCTTAAACACAATATATTTAGTCACATTCACAGCGGCCACGTATGTTTTTCAGTTAAAACATAATCTATAACCTTATTATAAACGTGGAGTAAGGTCGGAGTAGTGAGAACATGCTTTGTCTTTTTCCGTGACAAGAACTTTCAAAGTTGACAGACAGAAACATAAGCAACTTAAATTTAGGTGGCCTTCCTTCAGGCAACCTTTGGATGGACAACAAGTCAACTAATGACAAATGTGAAATGAATTTTATTGTGAATTACTTTGTTTTAATAAATGTTTTAAGCATTATTTTTTTGCTATTGACCACTGTCTCACTAAATGGTAAGGTCTAAAGTGTAGTACGCTTACCTAGATGATATCTAGGTAGGTAGGTACTGCTGTCAATTTAAGAAAAGCTAATCCTTTTCCTACGGGTGAGTATTCTTCATTTTCCAATGAAGGGAGAACCAAGATCAGCCATGAAACAATAAGTCGGCACCTACTTGGGTCACTATCACGTAAACTTTCGCACATTATTTAACAGCGGTTACCTAAGTTACGGCCGTGGCAACTCATAGTTAAAACATAGAAGCCGTGAAGTAGTTGTAAATAGAAAGTAAAAATAACCCCTCTACGGTGGACATTCACTTTGTTACCAGTCTGTACCTACCTACCTCTTTAAAAATAAACATTGTAATTAAAAATGAACATCAATAGTCATTGACAGTTGGCAGTTGTTGAACAATTGCATTATCTGTGACGCACATCTCGATATACGGGATATGTCTCTCTGGCGAGCTTAACGACAAAGCTCCATTGCGAGTTTTTTAGTAACTATCACGTTGTATGGAAAATCAAAAAGCGCCCCTAGCAGACGTAACGCAAAGCTTCAACTTCTTATCAAGTTTCGCTTACGACCGCGGTGCTTTTGAACTTTCCATATAATTTAGGCGTTTAGGTACCGAGGCGAGGTACACAGCGATTTGCTATACTACCTAGGAAAAAAATTGGGCTTGTTTTTCCAGTACTTATCTAAACTTAACTTTAGTTATATAGTTAACTCCAATACCTACCTACTGGAAAGTTTATATTTTCAAAATTTTGTTAATCTACACGTCAAAAACAAACCCTTTTCGAGAGTTTTGGTGGGAACACATTGACGAAAAAGAGTGCTGAATTTTCGATTTCGTAAAACCTAGTGTAGATTGTTTAATTTCGGTGACATACGAATTAATTTAGTTTCGTTAAAGTGTAAGTGCAGTTGGCAGATAAGAATTCAAATAAAAAATTCTTTTGAATTAAATTTCTCTCGCTAAAACAAAATGTATATTCGTAGACTGGTACCTAATGAATCGCTTCCTCAAGCACTCTGCTATCTATCTTATTATGAGTTAGTCACGGTACGCGAATCCAACACATTTAATTTCGCGATAGCCTATTTAAAATCGCTTTCAGCAGTTGAATAATTTGTTCTGAAAGATATTTTTCAGTTCGAAAATTAATGGCTCACCGTTGATGATTGTTTGTCTGTGTGAAGCAGGGTTGTTACGAATATCAGTGTCAGCATCCGCGGGCTATCACCATTGTTTAGTATCAACATTCGCATTAGGTACCATCAGCAAAAATCGCTGCTGATTTCAATACCGACATTTATGTAGTTTAGGTATTGAAGGCGAGACCTAGTGACCCATGTTGTCTATTGTTCCTTCAAACTTTTTAAATTCACACGATTTGTCATCATAGTTACATAGTTATGTGACCAAGACAATTGTAGCATGGTTGAAACGTCGAGTTAAGAAAATAAATAATAATACGCGATTAAGTCCCGGGAAAATGTACCTAACTAATGTTCCTTTACTCGATTAATTTGTAAACATAAAATTAATAGCTAATTAGGTTAAATTGTTAATATTTTTAAATTATAAAATGTTTTTTTTTTCATTTTATGTGTTATAATCTTCATCAGCTTCCGGTGATACAGTAAAATAAATAAATAAGTTCTGTGAACATCACACATCGCCATCTAGCCCCGTGGTAAGCTACTAAGCTGCCCAAGTTTGTGTTACGGTGACTAGACAACGGATATTTTTCTTTTGTAAATATATAAAGGAACATAGAGAAAACATTTTACTATTCTGTAACATCTTTGTTACCTTTATTAGCAAATAAATGATTGATTAATTATAAATCTACATCTACATCTACACTTATATAATTATAATATAATAATATTATAAAGAGGAAAGATTTGTATTTTGTGTGTCTGTATGTTTGTAATGAATAAACTCAAAAACTAATAGACCTATTTCAAGATTCTTTCACCATTAGAAAGCTACATTCACCCTGAGTAACATAGGCAACTTTTGATTCCAATATTCCCACGGGATCGGGACTTACGCGTGTGAAACCGCGGGACGCAGCTAGTATTATAGATAGAGAGACACCCAGACTAGAAACAAATATTTGTTTTTAAGAATAAATACTTGCTCCTGTAAAAACCTGAATCAGCATCAACCCTGCTTTGCAGAACCGATAGCGAGTCACCGCAAGTTAACCTGTTATAAGTAACAGTTGTATAATGGCAACACATAACTGATTTAAAAATAGTTTAGAAAAAATAAGCTTGTTTGGCTCGCGTATGTCATCGGGTAATGAATCGGGATCGCTGTGAATTTACAACATTGCTGGGGCAAGGGCGTTAGTTACTATGTTGCTGAAACCTAGGTTTCTATGTGTATCGAAAGTTTGAAAATGATTGGTAAAGACGTCAAAACAAAAACTTATAATTATTATAAAAAAAAACAATAAATATAATTGAGCAGCTTCTAAATTCAAAAATAGATATTTTTTTTACGAGTTGCTTAATAATTGTGCACGTAATATTACGCTATAACGGTTTTGTAATTTTTGTGCCTCCCTCCTCTCCCATAAAGGAGATATCTCCTTTACGGTGAAAGAAAACATCGCGAGGGAACCCGCGTCATCTCTTACAATTAGAGTAGAGTGGAGTAGAGAAGTAGTGAAGGCACATGGCACTCAACCTAGTAAATGGCTCAGGTCAATTATGTATGAGGTTACGTCCGCAAAAAGTCTTAACGAAACTTTTGTTAGCCTGTCATAGCCATGTCATCAAAAATAGTAAGCGATACAAAGAACCCCTTTGCCCCTGTCATGCTTATGTAACACTGAAACAATCCCCTACCCTTACATAATTACTGTTACCAACTAATTTGGCACGTACCTACGTGGCAAATTAGTTGGTAATAACAACAACAAACACCTAACAAACAGTATAGGTAGATATTACAGAAACTCCCGTGATTAGTTCAACAGTTTCCAAAAAAAAATTCGTTTGTGAATTTGAGGATTTTAGAGCTCCCGAGACTATGAATGTATTATGAACGTCACCTCAGAAGAATCCTGTCCGTTAACAAAACATATCTTCCCACGTATTCTGCCATCATTGAAGCCCTAGTGATTCACCACACAGGCTATAATTAGCCTCGATGACGTCACATCTCTGCCAAACCGTCTCAAAAACACCGATCACACTTGCCAGATTTAGGTATTGTGCTCCTAACCCAAATTCAGAGTAAATTTACTGAGAAATTTTTAAACCATTGGACTGGGGTTTTTATTTGCCGGACCAGCACTCATTCATCTTGAATCCACATTTTCATACCGTTTTAAAGTTTTAACCCTAGGAAAACTAACTATTGAGATACTTATATTATATACCTACGGTAGATACTAGAGGTGATGTCTCAAACATATTCATAATTACATAAAATAAATATAAAAAGCCGCTGCAGCGCCGACAATATTGTTACGTCCATCGTAAAAATGAAATGAGTATCGCTGCGGGCGCGATGAAGTCGATGAATGATGATAAAAACGTGTAAAGCATCATTGAGTTTTTGGTAGTACCGTTACCACAGTACCTTTATGCAACTATTTTCATCCTTCTGATATGTCATACTATATTGTAACTTCTTTAGTTATATCTAAACAAAAAATCTGAGTTAATATTTAGGAACCATAGAACGGGGCTCTATTTTTGTTTTCCCTAGACTAGAAGAAAAAAGGTCGCCTGATAGTTATCTATTTTAAACTCATCTCCGACGGAAAGCTTCATAAGTTCTATTTCAAACTGTTCGAGAAATTACTTACACACCTTTAAACTACGGAACCCTAAAAAGATGGATCAAAATACCAACGTCGCCGTCGTTGTTAGAATACTCACCATTCAGGTAATATAAGATAGAAACCATAGTTTATTTTGCAGTTTTCTACTTCTTGAAAAGAATGTAGGTATGTATCTGTAGCTACATAGCTGTACACCTGAAGGTGCGCCTATCTCGGTCACCTATTCATTTCGGTCCCCCGGAAGAATTCCGCTGCCAACTGACATCGATACGTTCAGTCTAAACTGTTGAATTAGATTTTAACTAGTTACGTTAAAAATAGACACGGTAAACTATATTTTTATAACCAGAGGAAATGATGAAGTTTTTGTAGATACGGCCGTATTTCGGTGGAGAAGTGGAGACTGGGCACATATTTTATAACTAAAACATCTCAAGAATACGTCGGCATTGTTTGATTTTTCTCGAAAACGGTTCAGCAATTTTTGAAAAATTGCAATTTTCATGTTGAAGTTTTATTGTTGCGATATAGGTATTAGTTGTACAATACGTAGCTACTCTGGTAGGCAATTTGCATATTAAAATGAACCAAATTGCAATTACAAACAAACAATAGGTACACTAAAAAAATGTCTTTATAAAGGTGAATAAAAAAACTCTTAAAACAATCTCAAATTGAAGGCGTGCAACGTTTTACATTAGGTGCGATCTCTTTTTAACTTCAGACTTCATACGTTTTTTCCATCTTTAACCACCTTCCAAAAAAGGAGGAGGCTATCACTGTTCGGATTTTTTTTGTGTATATCACCCTATTTCATATCCGATCATTATCGTTATAATGACGTTGAAATAAATGAATGAATGTAGTGTAATTAAATAATTTAATGTTAATAAAAAAACGGCCCGTTATTTTTTTCTTCAATCTTAAATGTATCGAAATGTTTTAGTTGGCAAATCATACCAACGAATATTATGTTATATCTCTTATCTCGAATATCTTATAAGTGAAGCTTAAAATATAACATTTTTGTAATATTTCTTTCAACAGCCCGAAAGTTTATATCATAGCTAGGTATCATAGCTAGGTATCATCGAATGATCATTCGTTCATTCGAAGTGATGCACACGTGAAGAAGGTAGAACCTACTTCATGTGTGGGCATAAAACCTACGATAAATCTCTGTCTACATTTATATTTTAATTGTTAAGGGTAGGTATATAAGACTAAAAATTGTTGATTATTATCCGACGCAATAAGTACAAAAAATAATATCGTAACTCAGCGATGTCTGTTTTTGGAAGATATAACAAAATACAAATTTTATAGGTATCTGTTGACGCAATAGAACTTATTTTCCTTCATACCCGCTAATCTCAGAAACGGCTTATCCGATTTCAACCAAATTTGGTATGAAGATAGCGTTAGAGACATAGACATAGAAGTCGCGGGTTCCTAAAAATCATCAGATCTGTTCTAATTTATGCGGATTCGTCTGGACATAAGAAAATTCTTTATATTATGGCTGTTTATATTTTCGACAGAGATTACTTCTTATAAATATTCGGGCTTACCATACCCAATAAGGGTATGGTAAGCCCGAATACAGGCAATCTAAATCATCCTGCAAAAAACTTAATCATTCCACAGAATCAAGACTTACGCAGGTGTAACCGAGAGGCGCTGCTAGTTTTTCACAAAATTCTTATTTTTTTTGTGAAGATTGGTTTGAAAAATATAGTCCCTTTTCCAAGTGAGTAATGAATAATTTTAATAAATAAAAATGAACCTTAATTTACGAGGTTATCAAGCAAATTGTTAATATAATTAAATAGGTATCATCGTTATAATAATATTTTCGGCTATTCTAACGTTTCATTAGAAAATCTAACGATCCATAAATTAGGGTAAATACCTACAGCGTTCCAAGCCACGTAATTTTATAACGTCGATAAAATTCTGACAAAGCCGACTAAAACAGGTGATTTCTGAAATGTATATTTAGTTGAGGTCGTTTGCTAGTATAAATAGGATAGTCAAGCTGGATTCACGGCATTGTCGGCTGAGCCGCTGACGAAGACACAATTAGAAGAACAAAATAACATTTAAGATTTTCACAACTATTTTGATACAAAAAAAAATGAGATCAAACTAAACCGTTTGTCTATTTTTGTCATGTGAAGTTTTTAAAATTAAACTTGCAAATTGCAAGTGCTTGGTTATTATTTTTTTGTTTTCTTGTCTTTTAAGTAGTAGCAAAATATTACGAGCACTAATAGTTTTGATTTAAATCATGAAAGAAAATGGGATCGACAGAAGATATTTATAATTAAAACACATTGATGAGCAATACTCGATTATCTGGTAGTTCCAATTGATTTTTAATTTCGGTAATTAATTACTTACAAATACTTACAATCAATCTTAACTTATCAATACATTATTGATTTTCTCAGGACCACGCGATTTAAGCCAGTATATTTAGGGGGTTATTTTCAGGACTGCACACAATAAGGTACCACCTATTTGTTTTTAGTTTTCTAAAAACGTAAAATTAAAATATAAATTATTTTTGTAAATAATTAATCTTTTAATTTTACGTTTTTAGAAAACTATCCTTACCACCACGCAGAGGAGAGGAGAGTTGCAAAACTGCTGTAAAGTTAATTTTCTTTTCAGTAGTTTTTTGTCCCTTATACATACATACAACCCTATCAAAACAGAATAGTAGGTGTAGAACTAATAAATTACCGCTCACTAGGTAGGTGTAAAAAAATATTACGAGATCTTGAAATATCATATTAAAATAGCGTGGGTTTTCTATCCAGACAGTAAATTGTTGGAACACTATTTTTAAAAACATTAGTCAAAAAATCATTTTAAACATTATTTTGTTGTAGTTACAAGTTGCGTCCGCGTTTTTACAGCTGGATAAAAAAGTATTCATCTATTGAGCCTTTTTGAAGGTGAAGAAGAACAAAATTAAGCATTTATAAACTTTTAAAAGTCAGATGATGTTGATTCCAAAAAATGCTTCTATAAATTCGTATTCGGCAGTATATAAACCCGCGAGTACTTGTAATCTCACCATTATTTGTTAGTATAGGTACCTACTTATTGGTAATAAGGCGGTAGCCCTCCTACTAATTTTATTGACAGAAGTGTCAGCTTAGAACTTAGATCCGAGTTTAATATAACTAGCGTTTAGATAGTCTCCTAATTAATAATTAGAGTGGGATGGGTTGATTGCTAAATTACTAGGAGAGAGCAGACGATGTACCTACAAGTCTTCTGTCTTTATACGCGTACTGCTATTCTTTGCCTGATCCCTAGTCAAAATCAAACGAAATTGCATTTAAATCATTGACCTCAATATGACATAAGATGACAGTTGCAAACAACCTCTGACTGTGGTAAAGTAAACCACAAACTCAATGACACGTTTGACTTTTTGATCGTCATTTATCGACTGCATCTCAGCTCCCGCAGCGATGCTCATTGCATTGAAATGATATACGTAACAATATTGTCAGCGCTGCTGCAGCTTTTTATATTTTATTTCACGTAAAAGGAACCTCTAGTAATAAGTAATAAACAAATAATATATTTTAATGATTTAAATTGACTTATCTAGATCACTTATTGCTATTTCCTCCATTCGCGGAAACTTTTCTAGTATATTTTCTTCAACCTGATAGAATTTCCGTTATGGGCCATCTACAAGTTGCCGATTGCGGAGCCATCATTATCTTGAAATGGCTGCAAATCTGAGAGGACAGTAAGCTAGTAAGATATGTCTGTTCACATAAACGTGCATTACAATTCGAACAATCGAATTCGAACCTCTATCTTCAAAAAATAAGAGACAATTTCATTTAAATTAGGCATACACACTTCGTCAAAATTATTTAAAACTATATTTTAAAAATAGTTCATTAAGGTGTGTTTTTCATTGTGAGATTGTCTGGCCGATATTAGAATAGATTTGGCAGTATGCTTCGTGAAGATATTGGATCTCTTGACAAACTCGTTGGTAGGTATGGGATGATGACGTCGGCGGGCATAGGTGAGTCACGCCTCACAGGTCACTTAACTAGACATCTATAGACTAAGAATTTACACTCACGAAATTATAAAATTAAATACTATCAATTCAATTCAAACATTTATTTCAGACCAAGTCCATATTACATTTACATAAAACAATAAATTAATAAGTATTAGTTATCATAAACTTATAAACTAAATTAATAAAAACAAAAATGAAAACAAAAATGAAAATAAATTAAAAAGTTGCTATCTCATGTACCTGGCAGACAATCCAATCAATCCAGCGACCACCACCGGAGTGGTTTTCCACGGCGGCCATCGCTCGATTGAAATGTCGAAACACAGGTGCACGCGGATCCTCTGCCACCATTTTCAGGATACTGTTATCACTCGCCCTCACTCTTCTTACCAGCGAAGCTACTTTTTTACGAAGGACAGCGTTAAAGCCATCCGTTCGTGTTCTCATGAATCGATCGATCTTTAAATGTAGGTATATGTTCACAGTCGCACTATCTATAAACCCTCTTACTTGTAAACGATGATGAACGGCTGCATAAACTATGTACCGTTTGTCTTTTACTGTCACATGAAGTTTCAAAGTTGGCAGACAGAGACAAACGCTACATAACTTAGTCATCTGTTAATCATCGTTTATAGGTAAGAGGGATTATGGTTTATCGTGACTGACTGATGGGTCAACATGCAGCCTAAACACTTGATTGTCGAGAGAGTATAGGTATGATGTAAACACCCGTTATGAAAGGGTGTTTCAAAACCCCCACGGGATCGAGTCTTACGCGGGTGAAACAGCGGGGCGCAGCTAGTAGTCTACTGAACCGATTGCGTTGAAACTTGGTATGCTATGCAGATCGCTGAAGATTTGGATACCAAGTTTCACAAGGACCCAGTTTTAATCGCGATGTTCCTACGGGATTGGGACGCGCGGGTGGAACCGCGGGGCGCAGTTAGGCTTCTATAGATTTCGACCAACATGTAAAAATAAGGAATAATAAACTCTTCTAGTTTCTTCTCAGTGGTACCTATATCCTGCGCCCCTAGCACAGGTAATAGAAAAATAAATCGTCGTCTCTTTTTCTCTACCAAAATCAACTTATCTTGATAATCGCATGTTACCAATATTGTACATCGAGATTAAATTAAGTCGTCTTGGTTGTCACAAGCCGACTTGGCGAATGATTTATATATTTTGATATTTCTGGCGTTCTCGCATCCTCGTTGTCATTTGATAATCAATCTATCGCTCTGTTACTCATCTGTTGTTAGATAGTGTCATTTATAGTCTATTGTCTTTCTATGTATGGCGGGCATGCTAACGTAGAAAAACGGGGCAAGTGCGACACTCGCGCATAAAGGGTTCCGTACCACTATCACAATTGGATACGGAACCCTAAAATGGTTTACAACAACCAATTTTTAAATTTTATTTCTACTCCCATCAAACGACCGAATCACTCAATAAAAAAAAAAAACCTTGGCACAAAGAAAATCTGAAACTTATAAGAAACTCTTTGGTAAGTAAGGCAGACTGGTATATTTGACAGATAGGGCAGCCATTTTGAATTCCATGACCAACTCGATTTGTCCTGACCAATCAGAAGCGACCTCACATTGAACTAAACTCCTTGTTATTTTTGAAACACGTTTGTTGTATGGGAGCCCCTTTTAAATAATTGTTTTATTTTGTTTTTAGTATTTGTTGTTGTAGCGGCAACCGAAATACATCTTCTGTGAAAATTTCAACCTTCTAGCTATTACGGTTCATGAGATACAGCCTGGTGACAGACGGACAGACGGACGGACGGACGGACGGACGAACGGACGGACGGACAGACAGACAGACAGCGAAGTCTCAGTAATAGGGTCCCGTTTTTACCTTAAGGTACGGAACCCTAAAAAGACAAATTATTACATAAAGTAAGAAACTACTGTCGAAATAAAGCTATAAGTCATAGGTAAATATTTTTCTCGATCGACAAAATCTTTCTCGTGGCAGCATGCACCACTGCAGGAACTGCTTACAGAGTTTAAAATTATTCCAAAAAAGCAAGCGTTACAGCTGTCGCCCAAAAACACAGGAAAGGCCACAGGAAGTGTCTCCGTATTCCGAATTAGAAAGCTTTGGCTTGATCAACTGTTGAAATTCATAAATAAATTATATTGGTTCGTTTTAGGAGATTCTGCAAAAGAAATACTTTATGATACGATCACAATAATGCTTTTTTTGAAAAAATGCTTTCAAAAACTTTAGTACCCGGCGGGATTCGAACCCACGACTATTGGTAATCCGAACCAACGCGTTTGACCGCTTCGCCACGGGACGCCCTCCCGCCAGGTCGAAATTAAGAAAGCACCTCCTCGTGCGCAAGAACACACGAAGAGTGTGAGAGAAGACCTGGCGCCGCCAGGTCGAAATTTAAGAAAGCACCTGTATTTCTTTTTCAAACGCTTTGTTCGGATTACCAATAGTCGCGGATTCGAATCCCGCCGGGTACTAAAGTTTTTGAAAGCATTTTTTCAAAAAAAAGCAGTACTTCCTAAGTGTGGATTAACACTAAGAAATAATGTTTACGACCACAATAACTGTGCCTAAACACGCACGGGTCTGACAACATAGTAGATTTGAATGCCGTCGTTTCAACTATAGCAGTTGTGTGCACAGTTATTATGAACCTGTTAAGGGCAAAATGCTCTGACAAAAAGAAGCATAATTAATTACGTTTCTTTCCCTTCCTTTCCTATCTCGGTGCGAGCTACCGAGTAGCTGCCGTGTAGTAACTCGCACTGTTTCAACGTAACGTACGATTAATTCGTACGTGCGTTTAGACAACTATGGCGAGCCAAACAACTGAGGCGTACGAGTAGCTGTCTACTGGCTTGGCAGCAGCTTGCACTGTAAACGAGCTATAAATCACTGCAAAATCCCAGCAAATCTGACTGGAAAGTTAAGCCGGGTTCCCACTGCGAGCGGAGCGCAGTCATTAATGTGTCAGTTAAGAATGCAACGATCGTTTTCACAGTCATACGACTCTTTCGCTCTATAGTAAACGATCGTTGGATGTAAAACTGAAACATTAAAGACACCGCTTCGCTCGCGATGGGAACCCGGCTCTTCACATTCCTGACAGATTGACAAATTAATGACTTCACTCCCATTAAGCCCGCGTAAATGGATCGCCGGTTAAGCATATCTTGAGTTTAAATATACCGTAACACCAACTAGTTTAGAACAGTCGATATGACTTAGTTACCGAGTAGTATAATCAGTGGAATTCCGACCCACATCCCGACGCGATCTTATCTCTATTTATAGTCCAGCTGAAATAGCCGTCAGGGCGCTCGGTGATACAGACGAACGCAACTATTGTAGTCTCGCTAGCTGTAGATGTGGCGCCTTCCTACACACGTAACTTTGCTATACGTCAGTTCCATTTGATTTTACCAGCTACTGATAGTGGACTGTCGATCGACAACTATCTTATAAATGATACTAGCCACGTACCGTGGTTTTACCTGTATAGGTCCAGATCCCGTGGAAATATCGAAAAACCCCCTCTTAGTGAGCATCTACGTTCTAAAAAAATCCCAAAGAAGGAACATGCAAAATTTGAAACTTCTATCTTTAATGATTTCGGTATTATCTTGATCAGTGAGCGGCTGATCTATACTATATACTATTATACTATAATATTATAAAGAGGTAACGTTGGTAACGTGTATGTATGTATGTATGTATATTGGGGGTAATCTCCGAAACTACTGGACCGATTTCAAAAATTCTCATACATAGAAAGCTACATTCACCCTGAGTAACATAGGCTACTTTTGATCCCGATATTCCTACGGGATCGGGACTTACGCGGGTGAAACCGCGGGAATCTGCTAGTCTTAAATAAATGACTGAAATTCGGTCATGAGTTGATGATGAGTTGAATGTGAGTTAAACTCAAAATCCTTGTTGGGTTCATCGATAATTGTTGAATATTTCATGACGTAATGTTGTTGCTAATTTTTTGCGTATGGATTGTAGGTAACATTGTTTCCTACATTTTAGTACAGTTTCCAGACAAATATGTCGAAGGTGTTGAAACCTACGGTTGAAACCTGGCTACATTTTATCTAAAAACAGTAATGACTGTTTTTAGACTGTTCCGATTTTTACCAAATTTTATATGCGTATTCAGTAGGTCTGAGAATCGGCTACTATCTATAATTTATAAGGCAAAACAACGTTTGCGGGGTCAGCTAGTAATAGATAAATATATTTTGTAGAGCTTAGTGTAATTCCGTTTGTTACCACGAGACTTCTTTCCTGTTAATGACGTATTTAATATGTATGTTGGTGGTATCTACGCTATCTTGATACAAGTACCTACTCATATAACCTACCTTAATCCAATACATAAAATGTTAAACCCAATCAAATCAAGGCAACTTCTCTGGCGCGCAGCCAGATAATATCAATATTTATGCACTTAGTTCTAACTACCTACATGAATGAGAATTCAGCCTGAGAGCAAAAGCTAATAATTTAAAAAATATTACAAAACGCCGGAATCGTAAGTTTTTATTCATGTTTCGAGTGGGTTTTTCGGTTGAATTTTGTATGTTTAAAACCATAACTTATAATTGGATCTATGTAATGGATGTAACATTGGTGATTCATAACTTCTCTTCAAGCCTCACACATTCCGAGATATGGGAACTAAACTAAGTTAGTTTGAGTTTTGCACCGGTTTTGCACCCAGATGCAAGACTGAACCTCAGATTTGAATTTGATGATTTCACTTTTGCACCTAAGACATTCGTACAGAAATCGAAACTAAAACAAAAGAAGATCTATACAGAAACAAAGATGATTGTAAAGAAACAAAAGATTCAAGATACAGAAACAAAAGACAAAAGATACCCAAACTGGGTACAGTCTCTTCCTTTTTGATACTAGACTCAGGTTAGTCTGGGTAACGGAAATAGATCTTTTTTGGGAGGAAACACTCATTAAATATGCACTTACATCTGCGCAAGCCGTAGTATAGCTAACATATAATCAAATAGTTGAAAAAGAATTAAAACATGTGGTTAATTAATAAATTAGTCTACGAAATCACAGCTGATTTAATCTATAAATATCGCGGCGATCTCGCGCAAATTCTCATATCATTCGATTTAATGATTATTTCTCAAATGAACAGTCACTACTTCGAAATTGTTTGTGTTTCAGTATGAAGAGCCTGAAAATGAACATGAAGGCGAAAAACTACATTTGCCTTACAAACTTCTCACACGAAAATATAAGATTTTTTGAATGTAGTGTATAGGTCCTTCCAATAAAGTTCTCGCGAAGTCTACTGTTCGCCGAACTACTACTAAAATGCAGGAACTATTTCTGTCCGTTGTCTAGTACCACAGGTAAAAACCTAGTTGCATAGTTTGGTGCTAGATGGCGTTGTGTGCAACGTCCCGCAATAATTTGGTTGAGGTAAATTCAAAATTATTTCTGTAATTTTTTTAGCATTCTTAAACTACCGACCCGAACGTTTCACTTTACAGTGATCAAAGGGATCACGAGCATATCAGCGTCGCGAAAACTGAAGAAAAATTATATGGTGTAGGACCTACATTGTAGGTCTAGTGTTAGATACCCCGACTTTCATTCAAAGGGTCGTGACATGTCCTAGTACTCACACACCACCACAGTTAGGTACCACAGTTAGGTAGGACATTGTCCAATCCAGAGTAAACCAGTGGCATCTTACTGCCTAACTTCGCCTTTGCTCTAATGTAGACATATTAGCGAACTAACAAAAATAACAATATTTAATAACAACCTAAAAAGCTTACTAAATATAAAACCAGCATTTTTAGGAAAACACACCAGTCTAGTTGCACATTTCTAAATCGGTAAATTTATACCTAATTATAAACATATCCCGACCTAAATATTACATAGGACGATTGTCGCACGCAATGTATGTAGGTAGGTGCCTACACCCGCTTGCGTGATTCACGTTTTATTTTACTCCAGGCAAACTCTATTTATACCGCTGCAAGTCGTTATAATTAGAGTGGTTACATAGCAGCTGCTAAAGGTATGCTACGAAATGACCTTTATTGGGTAAAATAAAACCTGAAGAATCTGTTTTATTTTATGTTTTTGCGTTTTGATCTCTATGATTATTGCAATAGGTTTGCTGCTTTTAGGGTTTTGTACTTCAAAAGGTAAAAAAGATTACTTTAAAAGATCCTTTTTTACCTTTTGAAGTAGCGATTTCATTAATTTACCTCGCATGAATCAACAAATAACGGGGCGGCGCGGCGCGGCGCGCGAGGTTCCAAAGAAAGAGATTTAGAATACAATATAAGAGGTTATAAGTTAATTGTGTGTGACTTAAATATAACTTGATTTGCGGTCTATTTTCAAAACCCTTTTGTTAAAAAAAATGAATTAAATAATTAAATTAGAATACGTACCTACCTACTATAATAACTTTGATCCAGTTGTTTTTATAAAAATAACTTCGCGAGTATTAAAGCGACTTCAGTGGAGTATAAAGACCTTGGAAGACAACTTTATTTTGTAAAAAACGTCAAACTAACATTTATTATGTGGTCTTACTTGGAGAACAGTATTTGGAAACAAGATAAATAGTGGTGTAAACAGTTGTAATTTGTAATGTTTATACAACAACATTTCCTGGAAATTAACGGATACGGTTTCGCTTTTCGTGAGTAATATGAAATGAATAAATAAATAAATAATATGAATAAATAATTGAATTCTGTGAACAATACACAGCGCCATCTAGCCCCGACTAAGCTTGTGTTACGGTGACTAGACAACGGATATAATACTTATATTTATTTTTCTTTTGTAAATACATACATATTATACATAGAGGGACACCCAGACCAGACACAAATATTTATTTTATAAGCATAAATACTTGCACCCGCGGGAATCGAACCCGCAACCTCCTGCATTGCAGTCGCGCTTTCGCACGACGCGCCACAGAGGTTGAATGTTTTGTTGGAGATTAAGTAAGATTAAATTTCGATCTACCCTGTAAAACTACCCGACTTATTTTATTTATTTTATTTTATTTTATTCGGAAAGCAGACAGTGAAATATAGCATTATAACGTAACAAATAATCATAACTAAACACCATTTAAAAGCTTTCGCATATAAAAAACTAAAACACTTGTTAGTCACAATCACCAAAATTGACTCTTATCGACTATAATAAACAAAAAGGAAAATATTTAAAAAAAAACAGTGAGGAAAAACACAAACAGATTTAAGAAGCAGCCTTAAACCACTTTCTAGCCAATGCATTTCGGAAACAATTAGGTGAGGAACTAAATAAGTCCAGATCTGGATCGGTGGCCAGCCCATTCACAAACATAGCAGATCTCACGAAAAATGACTTGCTTCTGTATTTAGACGCAGTCACTGGCACACACAACACAACATTTTTCAAATTAGACAATTCTCTGACAGGTAAATTAGGGGGTTTAAGCACAATCCTGGATAGAAGCTCTGGAGAATCTACCCTAGACTGAGCTATTTTAACATAAAATATAATATCAGCTATTTCACGCCTCAACTGAAGAGGTAAAATATGCTGTCTTCTACATCTAGCTTCGTAGTCATCATCATATTGCTTACACTTAAATTGCAAATATCTCAAAAAACGTTTTTGCACGTTTTCAATACGATCTATATTAATATTAAAATGTGGGTTCCATACTTGGGAACAGTATTCGAGGACACTTCGGACATAAGAGCAATACAGGACCTTAATAGGCTTAATATTGGAAAATTGAGAACAAATCCTTTTTAAAAATCCTAGTGACCTATTGGCTTTTTTGACAATTTTGTCAATATGGACATCATATGTTAGTTTAGAGTCATGAGTCACACCCAGATCTCGAATTTCATGCACCCTACGTAATTGGCTACCTTTTAATAGGTAAGCATGATACGTTGCATTAGGTTTCCGAGTAAAAGAGATTGAGTAACACTTGTCCACATTTAGATCCAACTTATTACTTAGACAATAATCCTCAAACCTTAATAAGCTTCACTGCTTATCTGTTAAGTAAGCTTGACTTCAGCTTACTTAACAGATAAATCGGTTGCATTGTATATAGGAGAGGTTGTGTAATCCTTTTCTGTGCCGGATTTCGAATTCCTTTTACCCTATTTAGTGCATTTTCAACTGCCACTAATAATCATCAAAATTGTAACCGTAACTTTAATCATTGAGGAGTTTTCTGATAAGAAGGTGATTTCCGGAGATCCATCAATTTGTACCTTTTGCTTTATAAGCCGATTCTATTAATGGAAGTCCAAAAAAATGTAATTTACTGCATTGTGGAATGCTATATCTGCTCATAACTCCAAAGTTTTTCATCAGATCTTCGACAAGATGTAATGGGTCCAACTCTAGACTCTCACCTTCCAAATAAAAAAATAACTATCGAAATCGGACTTCATTTGCTGGAGTACGGCGTGAACATATCCACCTACAAACAAACAATATACGCTACAAATATTATTATATAACGAGGTATTTACCATGTTTTAACTCCGTCAAAAAACAAGTAAAAACATGGTAAATACCCCGTTATATAATAATATTTGTAGTGAAAACAACCATGTAAGCTTAGAATCGTATAAACAATATACCGGTCGAATTAAAAAGCTCCTTCTTTTTATCCGAATAAAAATCGTCGTCGAATCGTCATGCAAACCAGCCTAAATTAAAAATTAAAATGCGTTTTGAGTGTAGGACTTGCTTACTTGTTTTGCTAATTACCAATGTCTTTTTCTTTAAGAAAAAGGTATGTGCGCTAAAAACATCGCTCTTACGGTGAAGGGAAAACATCGTGAGGAAACCAACATGTCCTAGGACTCACCACGGTCCGATGACATATTCAGTGTTTTCTATGTATCATATGTATGTATTTACAAAAAAAAAAAGTATAATATGTAGTATATCCGTTGTCTAGTACCCATAGTACAAGCCTAGTGCTTAGTTTGGGGCTAGATGGCGCTGTGTGTAACGTCGTGCAATTTTTATTTATATATTTTATTTTTTTATTAATTAAAATTTTGATTAGCGTTTCAGACCGTAAAATTGATAAATTCATTCTAATTAGCTAAAATATTCCCCATAGTAACTGTACCCAGCCCACAATTTCGAATTACTCAAATCATTTACATTACAACATTTACTATCTATAAATCATAACCATTACATGGAACTATGTAAAACCGTGTGTATCTCACGTTATTCTGACGTGTTATGATATTTAGAAAATCCTAATTAAATTATGAGACGAATCAAAGCTTGTATACGTCTCCGTATTTAATATATGATGCTCTGCAGTTGGGCGCGGTTTCAAATGCTTAGGTACAGTCGGCATCAAAAGTCAATGACCACATTTAGATTTTCAAAATCGCTATACATAATAATAATTGTGGCAAAACAGGACAAAAAACAACTCTGGTTTGAAAATAACGCTCTTTTATTTTCAGAATATCTGTCCTGTTTTGACACCGCACAATTACGATACTGAACGTGAGACTGCACTTTTAATCGCAGTTTTGTTGATATTAGTATTTTTACTGTGTATTAGTGACTGTTCTACCTGCGGTAGTCAGAGTTAGTTCTTAACCTACGCGTTAGATGTATAAACATGATTATTCCTGATGTTCCGTTTCAGCACGATAACCGCGCTTCACTACGAGATCGACACCAACCAAGCCGACAGAAAGCATTTCTTGCCAGGCCGTACTTGCAAAAATAAGAGGATCTTTCTGTGTAAAAAAATGTATACAGATTACACCAAAACTGTCAAGTGTTAGCAAAACCTAAATACTAGGCTTTAGGGTGTGCGTTGATAAGTCAGGCAAGACATAGTATTTTATTGATATAGATCACTGTTGTAAGCCGATGCGAAGTCTGAAAGGCTGTCAGGCTACTAAAAGAAGAATTCACACTTTGTTTTTAATTGCATAGCTTTTATCACGGGCTTTGAGCTTTGAATGAAGAAATTTCGTAACGAAAAAACTTAACACCCCCCACTCCGCCCACCATGGCAACGTGGTACAAAATAAAAAACTAATTATAATTGCATAAGTTGATAAAAAACCCCTGACTTAAAAAATCTTCCAAGTTAAAACAAAACTAAACTTTAAAAAGGCAAAAATAATAAGCCGAAAACAAATTTCATGTCTCTGAGTAGGTATGTGGTACCTTACGTTCCCGCGTCGGGGGACGCGGGAATGTGTCACAGAAGTTGATGGTAACCGACCCGTGCTTATAGTATAAGGTACCACATACCTACTCAGAGACATGAAATTTGTTTTCGGCTTATTATTTTTGCCTTTTTAAAGTTTAGTTTTGTTTTAACTTGGAAGATTTTTTAAGCCGAGGGATTTTTAAATTTTTAATTAAAAAAATTTATTTCACACTTTTTGTAAGAGCGATTTTGATTAAACATGCATATTGTTATCACAAAAGTAACGTCCTTTCATTTGATACCCCACTCGGGTATATTTGAAAACATTCGGTTTTTATTTCCGAGTTTGACCCTACATGAACGGCTAAACCGATTTTGATTAAACATGCATATTGTTGTCACAAAAGTTACGTCCTTTCATCTGATATCCCACTCGGGCCCAAAAAAAACTAAATTGAAATCGGTTCATCCGTTTGTGAGCTACGATGCCACAGACAGACACACACACACAGACAGACAGACAGACACGTCAAACTTATAACACCCCTCTTTTTCCGTCGGGGGTTAAAAATGCTTTGTAATAGCTTTACCGCGCCAGTCCCCGAGTGCCACACTTTTTTTTTTACCTACCTGCTGAATTGGCTTAGCGAGATCTACCGTGTGAATGGTCCATAACATTATCCATCATCGCAACGTTATTTAGATCAACACAGCTATGCGAAAACATAATATGTTTATTTTACTCACCAAAAATTGCTGAGTATCTATCTATATAGACGACGGATACAGAACGTTCCGTCTATTTTTCAGTTTAACTCACTTTGATCAACGGTAGGTATGCCGTCAATCAAATAAATATTATGAAATAGATGAAGTAGCTCAGATGGACTTGAGGCGTCACTCCGCTGGATATACTAAAGAAGGACCTATGTGTAAGAGTATTTTTGGACGTTAAAAAACGGATTAAAAAAACTGGTCAAGTGCGAGTCGAACCCGCCCATAATCTTTCTAGGTGCAAGGTTTACTAAAATGTTTTTTAAGTATTTTCTAAAAATATTTCTTTGACAATTCTCTCACATCAAGGCTTGAACGGTTGTATAGTTGGTTAGCACGATACGACGGAAACGTAGAGACGCGAGTTCGAGCCCCGCCACAAGTACATTTTTGAAGATGCATTTTCTTTAAAAAATTCTGGTAGTTAGTTATACCTTGCATTAAAAAAAGTTAAAAATAAATAAATATGCAATTAAATTATAAATACAACAGTCATTGAAGTAAGAACACTGTAAAACCTAAATTTTCAAACATCAAATACCTAAAAAACCCTTTTATTTCTTACAAAAGTATATAGTAGACATATTGTAGTTTTTAAATGTTGTATTCGACAGCTTTTAACTTGATTTAACGACAGTCGTAACAATTTGATTGATTCTTTAATTTAATTTAACGGTAAACCATTACATTTCTAATAGGTCTTTTATTTTATTGTTTCTTTTTATTTGTTTCATTTGATTTATACATAAATAAAATACTTAATTATTTATCGTAGCTTGTAAAAAACCACGTTCGCTCTTTTCGAACTTTTAACTTCATTAAAATAAGTAATGTACCTTTCTTTAAAACAGGAACTATATTTGTTTTTAAAACTCTTCGACAATACCTATATACAGGTGAACCATTTAAACGGGCCTTCAGGGGGATATCCTAAACCATTACATTTCTAATAGGTCTTTTATTTTATTGTTTCTTTTTATTTGTTTCATTTGATTTATACATAAATAAAATACTTAATTATTTATCGTAGCTTGTAAAAAACCACGTTCGCTCTTTTCGAACTTTTAACTTCATTAAAATAAGTAATGTACCTTTCTTTAAAACAGGAACTATATTTGTTTTTAAAACTCTTCGACAATACCTATATACAGGTGAACCATTTAAACGGGCCTTCAGGGGGATATCCTAAACTATAAGAGATGCTGAAAAATGCTGAAAAGAGTTGCGTCCCCGATTTTGACAAAAAGTAAAATGGCTTATTTAGATTTTTGAAAAAATCAATACCCTAGCCAGGATACGAACCTTGTCTTTTTGCAAAAAAATAAACACCTTATATTATTGTATTGATCGATAATGTTGCTAGTAAAGATCAAATCCTGGACACAAACATTGTGTGGTATACTTATACATATACATATATAGTACTCTTATACTAAAATAATGTATTTTAGTTAAAAAAAAATAACAACAACCATAAAGGTAGTTTGTAATTATACAAAAACTCCTCTTAGTCACTGCGACGAATGTGTTACAAATAAGGTAAACTACTGCAATTGCACAAGGGTGCGTACAAGGTGTGAATTAGGACTAGATTTTCCTGAAAGTCTACGATGCAACCATCTTCGTAATACTCGTAGGTATTGCTACGAGACTACGATGTAGACCTCTACGCTGTAGATATTGCTACATAATACATTTTCATGTAGTTTTTAATGATGTTTAAATTTAATAGAATAGAAAATCAGTTATTAGTTTAACATATTAACTTATTGACACACGGCACATTAGAAGACAGAAATAAGACAGGATAATGAATAGCATAAAAAACATGAAAGCCGCAATCCAAGGGGCCGTGTGTTGCAAATAAGGAATTGCTAAAAGTTTACAATGTAGACCTCTACGCTATAGATATTGCAACATAATTCATTTTTATGTAGTTTTTAAAGTAACTTAAAAACTGCTACGAGTTTACAATGTAGATTGACGTTATAGATTTGTTAAATAACTAATTTTCAAGTAGTTTTAATGTTATTTAAACTGCTACGAGTTTACAATGTAGACCTCTACGCTGTAGATATTGCTAGATAATTCATTTTCATGTAGTTTTTAATGATATTCAAATTACTACGAGTTTACAATGTAGTCCTCTCCGCTGTAGATATTGCTACATAATTGATTTTTATGTAATTTTTGATGTAATTTAAACGGGTCCATATTGGCTCACATAAAATTCTAAGTCATATTCTTTGTCTTACTATCGATTTGTGTTCATAATAATCACTCTTCATAATTTTACTTTTCATACTTTTTTTATTCAGACATTTTTATTACTACCATCGGAGCTCATAACAGTTAGTGATCATATTTTTTTTATTCATACTGTTACTAACAAGAACATTTTAAAATCATAATTTTATTTTTCAGATTTTTTTTTCTTCATAACATTCATGATCATTCATGCTATAATTCATAATGTGTTACTAAGATTATTTATATTAATAAAGGCAACTGTAACAAAACTTATTTTATGAACTACCCTATTATCAAACTCTAACGGAAATTTTCGATTGTTTTTGACTTGTGTTCTGTCGATCTTCATAAAAACACTTATGATTAAGATACATCACGCTTTTTTATGTATGGCGACCACTGCCGCGGCACGCTCGCTACGCTCGCTCGCCAAAGCGCTGCGTGTAATCATGTTCTAACATAAACCTAACCTATCCGAGTCGGTGTGCTCCGTGTATTTTTTTCCAAGTTCGAGTACAACGCGCGTTATGATAACAATAGTAGGCGAAACAAATGTATGAATTTAGACATTATAATTTTCAATAATTATGGATAAAATACTTATAATGAAGAAAAACGAATTTCATAATAGTGATATTATGAATTTAAATGATTATGTGTTTTAAATTTTATGTTTTAAAAAAATTATGAAGAATGATCATGATTAAAAATGGTATGTGAAACATTTTCGGACCTCCGATGTTAGGAGTTAAAAATTTATGTAAGACGATCCGCCCCCAATTTAATCTGCTACGAGTTTACAATGTAGACCTCTACGTTATAGATGTAAGGGCAATAATTTGTTTTTGGTATGGTTGAGAACTACTTCGTATAACGCCATCGAGACGTTGACAGTCTTAATAATATTGACATTGATGTTTTCTCTGAGTCAGTAGTTCGGTCAGTCGGAGAGAGGGGCTGAGGTTTTTCGTGCACTCTCGCAGCCTTCTGGTCATCCAGCTACCGACCGCGCCGGGTGTGCGCACTGATTCTTTAAAATAACAAGATGGCCGGTGACTTCAGCTGCGAAAATCAAACGAATCGAGATCCATCCGCGAAAGCAGCGGTGGGATCGGAACGACATTCTTCCGATTTGTTTTTCCCAACCCCCCTGCTAGCACGAGCGAGGCATATTTCCGAGATTCAACGGCCCGTTTTACCAAAAACAGCGGGACATGGTACAGTACACGAGCGATCAGGTGTCAACCTACGTGGAATATTCTACTAATAAGCTGGCGATGATCGACCGGTTGCAGACGGCCTGGAGCGTATCAAACAAGATGGAAGTAGTCATATCAGGTATTTCGGACAGCCGATAGGTACGCCGACAGGTACGATCCGATCTTTTAAAAGATACCCCCAAAGGTTTTGTTGTTTGAAAATTTTAAGAAACGTATTGATACCAAGTCCGTTAACACTCGAGTGCAATCAGAGGCCCCACTAATCTAAATTATTGTTGGTGATTTAAATTACAAGCGCTGGTCGATAGCGGCCCTGATTGCTCACTCATTCGTAAGCCAGTTGCTGATGAGATGACCGTGGCACGAGGTTCTGTGTTTACGTGCCTAACTGGTATCGGTTCTGCTTCTACACACTCGTTTTATGGTATCACCCTGCCTATTGAATTCGATGATGTCCACGTTGAGGTAGGTTTCGTGGTTGTAGACTAACACTCGTTGCCTCATGATGTTATTATTGGTTGAGACGTTTTCACGCAACCCGGTATAACCTTTGTTATTATTTCTTTAGTGGGAACCCCGCTGTGTCGGCTGCTTGTTCATCTCAGGTAACGTTGATGAGTTGTAATAAAAGTCAGCCGCAATTTAACGCGTTTTTCACGTATATGGATCTTTTCAAAATTAGGCGTGACGCTAAGGTCAGAATGGACGAGCAGGCCCTTATCGATAAAACTAGTTGCAATAATGAAAGGTATAGAACCGATATCTGGGAGCCGTGTGCAGTACGTCTGCCATGAAAAGCTGTGACAATTTCCCGCAGGTCTACCGGACATTTCAAATCAACTTGATGAAGAGGACAGTACCTATTACTTTGAGTGAGTTATTGTGTTAATTTTACTAAGCTTTTTGTTTTTGGTTGCTACGATCTGAAGTTATAAATTCGCAAAATTATTATTTCATTGAGCCCATTTTTAATTTTTCTTGATCACTTTTAGATTCTAAAATTACAATGCTTTACAGACCCTACGTTGTTTTATGTTAGACGTGTTAAATTGTTAAGATGCAGCTTTATTGCTAAGTTTACGTTCACCTTAAATTTGAGTACCTACCTCGAATACCTAGATTGGCTAATTTTTATAGCCAATCTGGGTATTCGAGATTGCTAAGGCCTAATTATTGAATGCTACGTACTTTGATTACTTTTTATGTCTCATGAATGGTTGCGATAGAGCACAAAATTGTTTTCGTGATTAGGTGGATAAATTTCAAGGCAGCTCTACGCTACATGTGGTCAGTTGTGCATTTGAAGCTCCGCGCTTCATGCAAATTTTTGCACATCGGAAGCTCCGTGCTTCATGTGGTCAGTTGTGCATTGGAAGCTCCGCGCTTCAAGCGAATGTTTGCACATCGGAAGCTCTGCGCTTTATCTGGACAGCTGTGCATTGGAAGCTCCGCGCTTCATGTGAATGTTTGCACATCGGAAGCTCCGTGCTTCATGTGGTTAGTTGTGCATTGGAAGCTCCGCGCTTCATGCGAATGTTTGCACATCGGAAGCTCTGCGCTTCTTGTGGACAGTTGTGCATTGGAAGCTCCGCGCTTCATGTGAATGTTTGCACATCGGAAGCTCCGTGCTTCATGTGGTCAGTTGTGCATTGGAAGCTCCGCGCTTCATGCGAATGTTTGCACATCGGAAGCTCTGCGCTTCATCTGGACAGTTGTGCATTGGAAGCTCCGCGCTTCATGTGGTCAGTTGTGCATTGGAAGCTTCATGTGTGAATGTTTGCACATCGTAAGCTCCTTGCTTCATGTGGTCAGTTATGCATTGGAAGCTCTGCGCTTCATGCAAATGTTTGCGCATCGGAAGCTCCGCATCCGTGTGTTGTCGACCTGCAGAAATAGCGCGAGAACGCGCTACTGTCAGAATGGCCGTGTAAGGGCAATAATTGTTTTTGGTATGGTTGAGAACTACTTCGTATAACGCCATCGAGACGTTGACAGTCTTAATAATATTAACATTGATGTTTTCTCTGAGTCAGTAGTTCGGTCAGTCGGAGAGAGAGGCTGAGGTTTTTCGTGCACTCTCGCAGCCTTCTGGTCATCCGGCTACCGACCGCGCCGGGTTTGCGCACTGATTCTTTAAAATTACAAGATGGCCGGTGACTTCAGCTGCGAAAATCAAACGAATCGAGATCCATCCGCGAAATAGATAATCCTACATAATTCATTTTCAAGTAGTTTTTAATGTTACTTAAACTGCTACGAGTTTAAAATGTAGACCTCTACGCTGCGCTGTAGATATTGCTACACAATTCCTTTTCATGTAATTTTTAATGAAATTTAAACTGGTACGAGTTAACAATGTAGACCTCAACGCTGTAGATATTGCTACATAATTCATTTTCATGTAGTTTTTAATGTAACTTAAACTGCTACGAGTTTACAATGTAGACCTCTACGCTTTAGATATTGCAACATAATTCAGTTTCATGTAGTTTTTAATGATATTCAAATTACTATGAGTTTACAATGTAGACCTCTCTACGATGTAGATATTGCAACGTAATTCATTACCATGTATTTTTAATGTAATTTAAACTGCTACGAGTTTACATGTAAACCTCTACGCTGTAGATATTGTTACATAACTAATTTTGAAGTAGTTTTTAATGTTATTTAAATTGCTACAAGTTTACAATGTAGACCTCTACACTGTAGATATTGCTACATAATTATTTTATGTAGTTTCTAATGATATTTACATTGCTACGAGTTTACTATGTAGACCTCTACGCTTTAGAAGAAAAATCTTTATAGACGATAACTTAACACGTCAACAACCCCCATGCAAAAGCTTAAAACCTCCCCATTTGTTCCATCGCATTTTCATAAATGGCGTGTACCCCATGTGGTATGCTGGGCTCTTATCGTGTTAATTGTAGCATTATCCACAAAGATAGGTCCTAAGGTCTTCATCAAAGACCTGTCCGACTAATTCAACGTTATTTTCGATAAACCACTATTTAATTAAACAAATTGCTTATAAAACTGCGTATAAATTCACCAGTAAAATAACAACTCAAAGAAAGATTGTTTTAGTAGGTACGATAAAACGATACAAACGTTACGGAAAATAACCTAATTTCAACAAACATACAGGTTTCCAGATCAAATAAACATTTTATCCATCAATATTTCAATACATTGATAATGAAACAAATAAAGTTTTTTTTTCAACTCTAGAATTTCAATTTATATTGTTATTTTTTGCGGGTCCGAATCTTGTATTTTATTGAAGATTTTGAGGTGACCACGACTATTGTAACATTGTCGAAATGAGGTAAGAAAGTAAACAAACGTTTTAAAATCAACGTCTTATTTATATAGGTAGTAACCACCTACTAAAGAACTCATGAAAATATTTTAATATATTATTTATGACACAAAATAATTAATGAATACTAGCGGACAAATATTTAACGCCCGACATCGTTCCAGTCATTAAATAAAAAAAATAACGCATTTTTTAGTTTCAATAATAACTTTAATACTTAATACCAATCGTAATTTTGACTCTGTGTCTAGTTCTACCTAGTTAATATTAATATTTTGTAAACATGTCATCGTCGGCGGAGGTGCATTCAGTAACAATACGATTGTGGCGGTATCGGACGGCGCGGCAACGTGCAACACATCCCGCCCAAGTGAAAGCTAAGCTCGTCTGAAAGTGTAACGGGCTCGCATCCGCCTAAAATGGGGTGATCGGTACGCGGTGGTGTCGTATTGCGGGTATAAAAAGAAATTTAGCGCCCCGCCGCCGGTCAGAACGGCTTCAAACGTAAGTCTGCGCACACGTATGTTGCGCTCCCGTCGCTCGCTCTCGGTGCACCCGCGCGATCCCGCGATACCGCCGCTCCCGCGCCTTCGTCACCGCAACGTCTAGCCAGTGCAGTTACACCCTGTTGGATTTACTTGATTGTGAAGTGATTGTGAGCTTTATGGTGTTTGGTTTATGGTTCACCTGTACGTCATATCGCGTCCGTGGAGACCTACACAGTGTTTGTCGGTGGAGCGGTAACATTGTAACATAGAATTTTGCTTGTTTGACTTGTTGACTTTAATGCCTGTAATGTTGGAAAAGCTAATGTAAACATTATTATAATATTGTCATTTCGAGTGCTTATTTAAAGTACCTATAAAATAAAAGTAACTTAAAATTAGTTGTAACTGAAAAAAAAACTTTGATCAATAATCAATAGTAAATACTAAATAGTTTGGAAAGCAACAAGAATATTCAGTAGTAGATAGTAGTAGTGATCTATCAACCAGCACCATAAAAGACAATAAACAATCCAGTGAGGAATAATCGTGTTGGCTGGCGTCCAGTCGGTCCAGAACCCGCATTCCGGCGCGCGTGACGTAACATCCGCGAAGGGCCGGCGCGGGCGCAGGCGCGGGCGCGATCTATAAGCTTATAAAAACGCGAGAGTTACGCAAACGGGTGCGCTGGCAGCGGGCCCGGGCGGCCGCGACTCGGGTTACACCCACAAATAGACGCACGCGTCTCCGTCCGCTCCGCTGTCAACTCTCTCACTCACCCTCGCTCGCTCGTTGATTGCAGGAAGGCTCAAGGGCTGCGTTCTCGTGTCTCGACTAGCCCCAAAGTCTCGTTAGCCCTCCGAACATGCCGAAGCCAATACAACAAGTGGGTGAGGACCCCGATCCGACCCCGTACCTGTTCGTATCACTCGAACAGAAGAGAATCGACCAGAGCAAACCTTACGATGGCAAGAAGGCATGCTGGGTGCCTGACGAAAAGGAGGGCTTCGTGCAGGGCGAGATTAAGGCCACCAAGGGCGACCTGGTGACCGTCAACCTTCCCGGAGGCGAGGTAATTCACGTTCGTTTATAGAGACTGCACCTGTTGCACCTGCCGATCATATGATCGAAGTTTACTATGATGATTAATAAGATGTGGCCTTGAGGAATGATATCTTGATAAGTGATGATAACAAGTTATCACGAACACAAGATGATCAGTTTCAAAGCTTTTGATTCGATATTTAATTTAGAATTGATGAACTTACTTAAATATTTGGATTGTCTAACTTAATTTTAGACAAATTAAAAAAAAATATAAACAATAAATTCTTATGACTTCATTATATTTTGAGTTTAGCCATAACATATGGACTGAGCTACGCCAGATGACAATTTTTTGAAGTCGCTTAACAATGCAGCTTGATAATTACATTGATTAATAATAGGTATTTTACTATCTTATCTACAGCTTCCAGTGACAGTGACTTGTCTTTGAAACACGATTTTTTTTTAAATTATTAACTAAGCTAGCTAACCCTATTTAAGTTTCTAAAGTTTTACATTGAATGAGCAGGAGAAGACACTAAAAAAGGATCTCCTATGTCAAGTAAACCCGCCGAAATTCGAAAAAGTCGAAGACATGGCTGACTTAACGTACCTTAACGAGGCGGCTGTGCTGCACAATCTCCGACAACGATACTATGCGAGACTTATCTACGTAAGTAGGCGCTCCAAGCGCCTTTACCAATACACTAATACTAAACATCTCTCTCTACATCTCTCCCGCAGACGAAAGACTTCAAGAAGGACCAAGTTGGTCAAGTCAACCCGCCTAAGTACGAGAAATGCGAGGATATGTCCAATTTGACATACCTCAACGACGCTTCAGTTTTGTATAACTTGAAGCAGAGATATTACCATAAGCTCATCTACGTAAGTCAGGATCGGTGACGGTGCCCGCTGCAGATGCATGTCGATTGTCGAACCTCCCTTATCTTTCAACACCGTAGACACATTTACTTGCTAAATATTGGATTCAAACCAAGTGTTAAAGTGCAGTAGTCGTCCGTGAACGCAATTCCGGCGCAATTGATGTTGGATTTATGTCTCCTTTAAATATATAAATAGCGTGGTTAGTATGCCAGCTGTACTATTTCGGGGTTATCAATATATCGTCGAGATATTTTTGTACCTATCGATCACGAAGTTTCTCTCTCTACGGTGTAATAATACAATTGGCCGACAATGTGGGCAATGTTTCAAAATTAAGAGATGCGATTACACATGCAATTAAATTATGCAAGTGATTTATTTACTGTTTACAAAAGAAGCTTTATTAGTTGCTCTGAATTTTCAAACGAACTTTAATTATTCTACGAAAAATATTAAGTAAATGTGTCTATTTTCCCGTCCTCATATCCTAAATAACTAAAATCCTTCCTGGGCCGATCTTGAAACCTTTTACCCAGGACAAGTCGGTGATAAGGACAAAAGGATCGGCGTCTATAGGATTGTCGATTGTTCCAGTTTTTTTTTGTTTTAGAATAGTATTTGTTTTGTTTTTAGTCACTTCCTCCTCAAGGACGACGATGGAAATGTCTTTGTTTTTAACGGTTTCGGAGCACAAAGGTATCATTACTGTACCCTGCTCTGCTGTCTATTTTGTTTAATTTAAGAACTTTTAATTTTATTGTCTACGTGTTTTCTTTAAGGCCATTGTAGAATAAATACTTGTCTGTGGTGTAAGGCAATTGTTCATTTGTTTATTGTTTGTTTGCAGACTGAAAACTGAAATTAAGTAGTAAATATATAACATTGATAAAGATTATACGGACGCGACAGACTCGTGTGTAATGTACAATGGCTCTTATATCAACAAGTCTCTTTGCAAACTTCAGTAATGGATTAAGTATTTGATGGATCACGAAGTATTTGGACTTATAATTTGAAAGACATTGCAGACAGGCTTGTTCATACAGCTTTAAATTTACAGAGATATAGTATCATTACAATACCATCTCTGTGTTGTGTGTTTTAGATTAGTATTGTGTTATTATATGTTGTCGTTCATATATTTTTCTCAACTCACATCTTTTCTCTGGTGATGATAAACAATACCAAAATCATCACCTCCATCAGCATTTCCGATATGATCACCATGAACATAACCCTCATTCTGCCCTTTCCAATTCATTTTTCATATACCTATAATTGGTCAAAATGTCCTTGTATTCAAAGCAAAAAAATACCACCTTTTTCCTTCTCCATATTTTACCTTTTCTTCCCGCCCTTGGCCCAGTGGGGCCAAGGGCGGGAAGAAAAGGACATAGTGATGTGGGTTCCGCACAGCACATCATTCTCCTCCACTCAAATCTGTTTCCTGCCAACCTCTCATCATCCATCGCATCTCTGCTACATTCAGTGTCCTTTCCTCAGTCGCTCATTTTTCGCCCAATTATATTTATTGTCTATTCTGATCAATAGTTAATTCTTCATTGTGATCACAACAGACGTATTCCGGTCTCTTCTGTGTGGCTATCAACCCCTACAAGAGGTACCCGGTATACACGACAAGATGTGCCAAGCTCTACCGAGGCAAACGTCGCTCGGAAGTGCCGCCCCACATCTTCGCCATTTCCGACGGCGCTTACGTCAACATGTTGACCAACCACGAGAATCAATCTATGTTGATTACGTAAGTTTTGCTTTTGTTGATTAGTACTGAATGATTATATAATATAAAAAATTGTCATAATTAATGCCATAAAGTTTAAGTAAATAGGAAAAAACGTTTATCAGACGTTGAGATACAAACAATACTTGTTTGCATTAATAAAAAGGAGACAACAAAAAATCTGCAGATGATCAGTGACGATATGATCTAAGATAGCACGCTTATTTAAAGAAGCTTAGAAGATAGAATTACAGCTGTGGTACAAGGTCCTATCCTTAGTGACCCCTTGAGAGATATCAAAAAAATCAACCATTTTTTCCCCTAACAGCGGTGAGTCTGGTGCCGGAAAGACTGAGAACACGAAGAAGGTAATTGCGTACTTCGCCACCGTCGGTGCTTCCCAAAAGAAGGACCCCAACGCGGAGAAGAAGGGCTCTCTGGAAGACCAAGTCGTACAAACTAACCCTGTGCTTGAAGCCTTTGGTAACGCCAAGACTGTGCGTAACGACAACTCTTCCCGTTTCGTAAGTATACGATTTTGTTTATATCAACTTTTAGTCGAGTTTAATATTTTTGTTTGGGAATATCAAACAAGTTTATTCTAGGTGTCTAAGACCATAAGATACTAATAGTAGGTACTTTGTCTTACGATCAGTACCTGCTGTAATAATATTAAATCTATCTATTATTTTTATTTTTGGATTTTATATTATACAAATAATACATCAGGATTTCATAGTCTTATCATATTCCAACGAAAAAGTGTTGAGAGAGTTTTATTTATTGTTGTGTTATCTGCAACACTTATTAGATAAATAGAGTTTTTAACAGGGTCACAATTAATTACATATCTTTGTACTAAAATACAAGAAAATATTTTGAAGTGTTTGTTGTTCTTAGTAGCCATTGGTTTCTTTTATCTGTTCATAAGGTTTACGTTAAAAAAAAATTGGGCATGCACTGAAGTAAGACAGTTTTCTACAAAATTAATGTTTCATTATTACCCAGGGTAAATTCATCCGTATCCACTTCGGACCCTCTGGAAAACTGGCTGGTGCTGACATCGAGACCTGTAAGTTCTTCATTTACTTTATGTTAGTGGTATTTGCGTTAAACAAAGGTTTAAAGTATCCTTATTTAGAGATGTCTTTAGAAATGAAATCTATTATTTTTTTTTCTAAATAAAAATTTAAACATTTCATAACAAAAAGAAAAATAACAGAATTGCATTTGAATATTATAAAATATCTAATGTCAATGACGTTATCAAATTTGTCTGTGGTAGGTACTTAACTACTCGAAGTTGATTTTTGTATTTAGTTTTAACCTTTATGTTCTTTTTTTACCAGACCTGCTCGAGAAGGCCCGTGTCATCTCTCAACAGGCCCTTGAGCGTTCTTACCACATCTTCTACCAGATTATGTCTGGTTCCGTTCCTGGACTTAAGGGTATGTATTGTGGACGATATACCAACAACTTTATATACCTTTTTAAGGAAATTATGAAAATAATTAAGGAGATTTTTATAACTTGAAATTATCAATTGGCATTCTTAATGTTATTACTATATATTTACTCTAAGACTACAGACAACACTACACAAAAACTGTTTTGGTGCATCTACCCAAATCTCAGATACTTTATGTTGACCAACATTACATAACAGACGATAATAATTATTAAGTTTGATATTTTTTTAGATCCACTTGGTTGCTATTGGTGGTGCGTTCACCAATAACAAAATGTGACCCTAAAACGTTATAAATTTGAGTTATCCCGGGCCATATCTTCATGTTATTATAATGTGGGTTAAGAAAACTTATCAACGTTGTCGATGCACCATTTGTAAATTTATATAAACACACGTATACTGAGTATTGACTTTACATAAAATTTAAATTATCCAATAATAATGAAATTTTTAATATCTAGACATGTGTTTGCTGTCAAACGACATACTTGACTATTACATCGTATCGCAAGGAAAAACTACCATCCCGAACGTAGACGATGGCGAGGAATGTACTCTTACTGACGTAAGTTCAGCCCTCGAGAACAGGAGGCTGTCGTGTAGTGATCCTATGTTTGAAGTCGACGGCGCGCCGCAAGCAACCGGCCGCCGCCGTTTGACATCTCGTCCTATACTGACGGAGATACCCTAGCCATAGTTCCCTATTCCCTGCATACAGGGATAGCATGTTGTTCGTCAAAGCAATGAAATTATCATAGATGACTGTTATTGGTGTGTTATTTGTAGCTTTGTGCCTTTTGTCCAACGACATCATGGACTACCACATTGTGGCACAAGGCAAGACTGTTATTGCCGGCGTCGATGACGGCGAGGAAATGAAACTTACCGACGTGAGTTCAGAAATCGATAACTGGCTCATTTCATTTCTCATTTCTCTCTCTATCACTTCTCTCTTAATCATAAATTTCTGAATAAATTTCTCCATACATTGAACTAACAGCTTGATGCTTATGGCCGAGGTGCGACTCGGTCAGCGCGTGTGTTTGTCAGAACACTTTGGTTTTTACAGAAATAACGATGCTAAGCAACCGCATCTCGGACTATCCCATCATAAGTCAAGGGAAGACACGGATACCTGGAGTCAACGACGGTCTGGAGTTAGAACTGACGGTCGTAAGTCGCGAACTGCGCATGGAGCGTGCGTATCGCTTCAGATATCCGTGGAATTGGTCCGTTGATGTTTACAAACAAATTTCTGACACGCACACGTACGAACTGCCCGCTCCCTGCAAGAGTTCGATGGGCTTTTTGCACAGGTTTTTACTTTCACTGTATTCTCCCCCGACCCGGCACGAGCACTACATGTACGAACTAATATTGACCACACACGAACACACTCAGGCAGGCAGAATCGTTGACAGCAGATTAGGATGTCTCCAGATGAGCTGTTAATTGTGATTTGTTAAACGGGTTGATTTCATCGGCAGATATGTGTTTGTTGTCTAACGACATCCATGATTACTATAACGTCGCTCAGGGTAAGATCACCATCCCCAACGTCGATGACGGCGAGGAGTGTACGTTAACCGACGTAAGTGGACAACATTTTGGAAGAAATATAGAGAACCTTAGTCACCTGGCAATCGAACACTGTATCAGTACAATACAGAACGTTCGTTTATAGTGTTCCAGTGATCCGTTACACAGACTGTGACGGAACTTTAGACAATACAATGTATAAGTATCAAATAGTCCCTCAAAAGTCCAAAGAATGGATTTCAAAATTACCCATATATTTACTGATTAAATTTTGTTGTAAATATACCTTTTCATTACAGTAGTTACTTCTAATACAGTAAAAACTGCAATGATAAATACCTCCTATTTCAAAATTTAGATCCAAATCGAGTCTACAAACCTGTGCACCAAACCTTGAAAGTTAAAGTATTACACATGCTTTCAAATAACGCTTCCATTTTGCATATTTTTCTACTAACCACTGCTGTTTCTATAAGCGTCATTAAATGTAAGTATAAAACCTTCACCCCAGAAATCTATTATTTGTTGCTCACTTTACTAAATTTAAAATATTTATTAAAGCTTTATACTTATTTATTTTCTTTATAAGTACAGTCTTTTGCTTAAAAAATAAAATTAAATATTAAAATACATTGCACCCTTACCATTTGACGGGAAAATAAGCAATAATTAAATTAATTCAAGCCTTAATAACTTGTAACTGGAACCTCAATTCAAGAATAGAACTACTGAAATCTGGGAAAATTAGTAGATGTTCTAGCAATATTCTAAATGTTTTCTAACATTATAGCAAGCCATGGACGTTCTTGGTTTCACCCAAGAGGAGAAGGACAACGTCTACAAGATCACCGCCGCTGTCATGCACATGGGTAGCTTGAAGTTCAAGCAGAGGGGTCGCGAGGAACAGGCTGAAGCCGACGGTACCGAGGTTTGTATCATCCATCATAATATTGAAAATGACTCTCGTAACAGTTAATATGAATAACTTTGGCGGTCTGTGCAATAACCGTGGCAGTAGTTAGGAGTTTTATCTTTCAGCTTGCCGTAGGGTCCATTGTATGACCAAGTAATTGGTACCAAGGATGGATGCAGGAAGAAAGATCTTAACACTCCTCTTGAAGCACTGACTAAAGTTAGATAATAACGTACGATTTCTGTTTCCAGGATGGTGAAAAGGTCGCCAAGCTTCTTGGTGTCGACTGCCAGGACCTGTACAAGAACTTGTTGAAACCCCGCATCAAGGTCGGAAACGAGTTCGTGACCCAGGGTCGTAACAAGGACCAAGTCGCCAACTCGGTCGGTGCCCTCTGCAAGGGTATCTTCGATCGTCTCTTCAAGTGGCTCGTCAAGAAGTGTAACGAGACTCTAGACACCAAGCAGAAGAGGCAACACTTCATCGGTGTACTGGATATTGCTGGTTTCGAGATCTTCGACGTGAGTATCGTGGAATTGGGTACACTTCATGTTTTATATAGACTTCGTTTAGCAGTGGGATAGATAGAACTACTGAGTCGATTTATTTAAATATGCCTTGGAAAAAAGGTTCACCTGCAGATAACCTTTTATAAGTTTCTAAGTTTATCTGTATAATTTTTATAAATATTATATTTTCTAATAGTTACTTAGATGACAAAAGTAGAAAATAGTAGTAAAGTCATTATTATCAACATTAATGCAACTTTGTGTTCTTAGTACAATGGGTTTGAGCAACTTTGTATTAACTTCACCAATGAGAAACTCCAACAATTTTTCAACCATCACATGTTTGTATTGGAGCAAGAAGAGTACACAAGGGAAGGAATTCACTGGGAGTTCATTGACTTTGGAATGGACTTGCTAGCCTGCATTGACCTTATCGAGAAGGTACACGGACAGGGTGGATTCTTTAGTGCCCATAGAACCATAGATTTAGGTGTTTAGCTATCGTACCCTTCTGCTAACTAATTGGTCGTCTTAGAATAGTTGTTTGTAAATTAACTGTGTTTCTTTCTTTATTCATCTGGGTTTTCTGTTACGATCAAAAGTACAACGGTTTCGAGCAACTCTGCATTAACTTCACCAATGAAAAGCTGCAGCAGTTCTTTAATCATCACATGTTCGTACTCGAACAAGAGGAGTACAAGAAAGAGGGCATCAACTGGGTTTTCATCGATTTCGGAATGGACTTGCTCGCTTGTATCGATCTTATCGAGAAGGTAATTTGTCGTTGGAGCTAGTCGGCTCGGTTGGCCCGTCGACGCTGGGAGCAGTCCGTACGGGGTCGAATCTTTTGTCTACGTCGTTCATTCTAGAGCCAGAGGAGACAGGCTCAATTATTTCTTTAGGTCTTGTCTTGGTTAGGAGCAAAGTGCGGAATGAGATCCGTACCTGCTACCATTTACCTGCAACCCTTAACTTAACCACCCCCACTTATCCCTGCAGTTCAACGGTTTTGAACAACTCTGCATTAACTTCACCAACGAGAAACTCCAGCAATTCTTTAACCATCACATGTTCGTTCTGGAGCAAGAAGAATACCAGCGCGAAGGCATCGAATGGACATTCATTGACTTTGGCATGGATCTTCAACATTGCATTGACCTTATTGAAAAGGTAGATGGCGTTAAAGCAACATGGAACGCTTGCCTCACGCCATATGGGTATTCGAACATGGTCTCATCAAACATACTTACATTTCCTGTATAATATTTAAAGACTTACGATTAAATGCTGACCTTATTCGAGTACCCACTCAATGCTCTAATGCGTTGTGTTTTGTGTGTCCTCTATGTGTGTCTCTATTTCTGTTTTAGCCCATAAGATCTTTCAGGACAGTTTCACACACACTATTACCTACATACAGTACTGAATGACATATCAATATTTGTTTCCATGTCCCCGCCGCGATGCAGATGAACGGATTTAATCAGCTATGTATTAATTTTACCAACGAAAAATTACAACAGTATTTTAATCATTTCATGTTCGTACTAGAACAAGAGGAATATGAGAGAGAAGGGATTCAGTGGATTTTTATAGATTTTGGTATGGATCTTCAAGCTACAATTGATTTGATAGAGAAGGTATTAGAGATGTAAAACAAGCTTAGGCCAAAGCTAGTGGGGCTTCAGAGCTATGAGCCTGCCGCGTAAATGGCTAAACCCTCTCCTCGGTTATGTTTCAATAGTCTGAAATGTAGCTTGTTCCACACACGCAAACCAAAAAGCAAGCAAAACCTGCTTTATTGTTAAAATAGGTCAAGTTCTAGTTGGCATTAAGCACCGAGGGTTCCTTACACAATATGACGTAATATAGATAAAGTTATTAATTGTTGAAAAAAATGCCATAACAAATGGGTTTCAAAATTTTGCAAATAATTTGCATAACTTAAAGGGCAATTAAAAATAATAATAATGAGACAAAATGATAATAATGGTAGATATGGCGAAAAAGTAAGACTAAATTCAAAAGCTTTTTTTATTTCGTATGCCCAAAATGGGGAACTTAGACTGAGAAAAGGATTTTGATAGACAGACAGACGGACAATTGAGTAATCTCAATATGAAGGTCCCAATTTTATCCTAAAGTACGGAACCCTTAAACGTAGACAAATGCATCTGCCGCGATTAGTAAAAAATATCACAGCCGCGCCCCCGCCCGATAGGTTGCACAGAGTTATGCAGAGCTAGAGCTAGAGAAAAAGTTTAGTAAATAATGTTGCAAATTGTGTATTAAAATTAATCTAAAATAGTAAGGTTTATGTTGTACTAGTTAGTAACAGTAAAATAATAATTTTGTAACAAGGTATTTAGTTTGCTCGTGGTAATTACGCTACAAAATATACACATTAATTTAAACATAACACCTTTCTGTGCGTGACGCTTCTAAAATTAATGCATAACTTTACACTTCACACCCCTATACCTACATATACAAAAAAAAATGTTTTTTGACAAATTAAGATTACCTACTCTTTTGCACAAAAATAACGTTAAAAGTATCTATTTTTGATTTGAAAAAATAATTGAGCGGAAAGGATTTAAAGTTTTTATGATTAGATTTGATAACATATACCTACCTAATCTGTAATTATAAAGAACAAAAAAAGGGAAATTTCAATTTCCTTCTTTATTCTAAAGTCAGATAAAACTAAGTATTCAAATCACACATATCATACACATAACCCGTAAAACATTTTCGCGTTCTAATCTCTGGGTACGTTTTTAGCCCATGGGTATCCTCTCCATCCTTGAGGAAGAGTCTATGTTCCCGAAAGCCACCGATCTGACCTTCGTTGAGAAGTTGAACAACAACCACTTGGGCAAGTCTGCTCCGTTCTTGAAGCCCAAACCTCCCAAGCCTGGTTGCCAAGCTGCCCACTTCGCCATTGGTCACTACGCCGGTAATGTAAGTATCATTATAATTTTTTGAAACTTTAATATTATCTGTTTTCATAGGCTTTTTTGACAACAAACAAATTTAGAAATAGGTAACCTTCATTTGGATTATTGAGAACATAAAACTAAGTTTACTAAATGTTAACTTTCAACCTTAAATGTCCCGAATCGGTAAAAATATGATGTTAAAAATATACCATGTTACTCCCAAATATATATTGTATCCTCTTTAAGTTTCATCAAAATCGGTTTAATAGTTCCGGAGATTCTTTTCAACAAACATCCACGCTATAACTCTTTTATTATTATAGGTACCCACATTTGAAACAAATATTTCAGTTTTATGTTTTCTTTGACAAGCGCATTATAGTTTGTCGTTGAAACGTTTTCAAAGGCACCATATTTCTTGTTAATTCACAAAGCAAACGAGTTTCTAGAAAAGCAAATCGCCGATTTAACTTCTAAATACGAGTTCTATTAAACCAGGTCGGCTACAACATCACTGGTTGGCTTGAGAAGAACAAGGACCCTCTTAACGACACTGTCGTCGATCAATTCAAGAAGGGCCAGAACAAACTGTTGCTTGAGATCTTCGCTGACCATCCTGGTCAGTCTGGTGATGCTGGTGGTGCCGCTGGTGGCAAGGGTACGTGTTATTTTAACAAAATTTTTTGTATTATCGACATAATTTTCAAACATTCCCCCAAACAGATTAATTTATTAGCTACAGTTGAAATTAAAGAGTGCGAACGACGCCGAAGATAAAGGTATCATGGGCTGTGATCACAATAATAAACATTTCATCGAATCTCACATGGTCGAACATGGAAATGATGTTAGCCGAAATAAAAAGACATTACATTTTACACATCAACATTCCAAAAATTCATACACTCATCTTTCACGCCACCATCCAACATGAATAAATCAGAGTATACTATTTATCAGTTTACTCCATCATCAACATCATCTTTCTTTTTTACAGGATTAACTGACAAAACCATAATTCCATTCTAATACATTTGTTTTGAAATAAATTGACACAGGTGGCAAACGCGCTAAGGGTTCTGCCTTCCAGACTGTATCCTCACTCTACAGGGTAATCCGGCATATAATGTCCAAGATTTGCTTCTGTGGCTCAGCCGTCGCTTTACCTGTCTATCTTCGTCTGTCTAAATGCTAAGGCTAGCATCTACCGAAGGGATCGTTTCATGTATATGAGGATCAACGCCATTATGACAATTTCGGTAACAGTACGGTGTATAAAAACTTGACAAATCAACGACAAAGGAAGATAATAAAATGGTTGTTCGAACTGGGCGAACTGAGTGGTTTACTGGGCAGGTGGCGTAGATCCTACAACGATCTCTATCGTTAGAGCCAGTCTGACACACGCTTTCATAACTATATGTTCGTCAAAGTACCTATAGTTTACAGCACAGCTCATGTCGCCAATTATGTCGCAGAATGTCGTCGAGTATTGTCCCAGATTGTCCACGTGACGTCTTTGTGATTGTCTTTACTAATAATTGCTTGTTAATGTACATTCCTAGGCGGTCGCGGTAAGAAGGGAGGTGGTTTCGCCACTGTGTCCTCTGCCTACAAGGTTTTTAAACTATTCAAATATATAAGATTACTTTTTGTTTTTTTTATCACCAACATCAACACCGATGTAGATCCAACTACCTTGAAGTAGCTCTACATACATCGAGTGATTTTTTTGTTGACTTTAATGGGGTTTATTTGCCTACTCTAATACCCCACCTTCAACCATTTTATCAACCAATTTAACCATAATATTAATGCACTGTCACTCATTGTAGACGCACAACAACTTACCATCAATGTGTGTCAACTACCAAAATTATTACAAAAAAGTAGACATAATAATATAAAACCACTAGTTCAAGATTACTATTGGAAACCGTATTTAGTGTAACAAGCGGTGTGTTTGTCTATGTGATTGTTATTTAACCTCAGCTTTGTTTGTAAAGTGTTTCTTTCACCGTTTCATTAAAAATACTCACCTCCTTCCTTAAAAACGCTGCTCAAAATTTTAGTAATTTCCTGCCGTTTGGTCCCGTTTACGGTGACATAAAAGTCGGCAACGAAAATACGAGAAAATTAAATTCAACCAGCAATAAATAAACTGTAAGCAACGTTTATAAGTGAGGGTAAATTTTTCGTTTTCATCTCATGATATGTGTTTTTTGTTGTGTTTTGAGATCATAAAAGAAGAAGAAAAGATTTACCTAAGCAAAATCTAATTGTACTTGCTATATGTAGATTTACTCGTATAGTAAGTAAAAGGGACAGGGCTATATCAGTTGTACTATCCACAGGAACAACTTAACAACTTGATGGCCACTCTGAGATCTACTCAGCCTCACTTCGTCCGTTGTATCATCCCCAACGAGTTGAAACAGCCTGGTAAGTGGAACTAACTATACATACATACAAACCTATAAAAAGATCAATTTCAAGTACATACTAGTATATACAACTATTAAAAACGTAAATTAAACATCCCAATCAAACTTAAATCTTTACAGATAAAGTTATCTAAAACAGTAGATATACCTTTATGTTTTTCTCACTGAAAAATATATTTTGTACTGTTGGTATCATTTTCAAAGTATTTAAAATCCACATTCCTAATCTTTCTGTCAACATAAATTATTATTATATTCTTACATAAATATTTTTATAAATTACGTTGAACAGCTGTGGAACTAAAATTTCTAAGTAAATTCCCTGCCACGTGTAATAAAAATATCACATTTAATATTAGGTAACAGTCTAAAGTACTCTAAAGTGATTAGGTTGAAATTCTTTTGAGGTGTGATTTGGAAGATGTGGATGTTTTCGCGCAGGTCTCATCGACTCTCACCTGGTAATGCACCAGCTCACCTGTAACGGTGTGTTGGAAGGCATCCGTATTTGCCGTAAAGGTTTCCCCAACAGGATGGTCTACCCTGACTTCAAACTCCGGTAAGTTTCCGTAACCACGAGGCGACCTAATCCGAAGACTATTTCGGCCTCCGTCACTCATTTCACAAATATTTGCGTATCACTCATCCACTTTATTTCAATAATATCCAACATATTAAATTTTATTTTGACGATCATATTTTTGGATTAGAAGTCTAAACAAAATTCTTCAGTCTCGACTATCCGGGCTAATTTTATTTTGGTTGCAGCAATTTACGTCATGTTGAACATTCATGCAAATCTGAGTAACGATCTAAATTTATAAGTGGATGATTCGTCTATGACACTCACCCACTTAGCTGTACAGGTGTTTCGTATCTATACAGATTTTAGATCAAAGGATTTATATCAAAAGCTATAACGGATGTTATCGTTCAATAACAGTTACATGATTCTTGCGCCAGCCATCATGACCGCTGAGAAAGAACCTAAAGTAGCAGCTGCCAAGTGTTTGGAATCTGTACAACTCGACCCAGAGAGTTATCGTATTGGTCACACTAAGGCAAGAATTGTTACTCGAATGATGGCTCCACAATGTGGTGACAGCATGACATCGGATACCTGTTATAATATCATGTTTTTTATACCCCAATTTTGGACCTGCACAAGTATTTCTCATGCACTATATTACCCTCCATACGCATACGAAAATATGTGTTACAACATTTTTGATTTATCCATTACATGTATCTCGAATGATAACTGTATACATGTACAACAGTTACATTACTACTTCTATAAGGTATTTCCGAATGTCCTTTATCCAAATTTAATAGAACCCTGACACGTACACATCGTAGTTAGATTAAATGTTGCACAAAACGTTTCCTGATTGTTTGCTCGTTATATTTTGGTAATATAGTTACAAGATCCTGGCCCCTCAAGCTGTGGAGAAGGAGTCCGACCCTAAGAAAATCGCCCAAGTTATCCTGGAGGCCACTGGTTTGGACCCCGAGTCGTACCGTCTCGGTCACACCAAGGCATGTCCGGCCCCTTTAGTAGTTAGATTGTTTTCGGCTGGCGATCCCTGAACAATATACCCTGCGGATTGCTATGCACTTGTAACAATTATAAATTCAGCATGTCGTATTATCTAGCACCTTTGGAGACCGGTGTCGATATATGTCGTAGATATCCATATCTAGATTTAGGATCTAGACGCTTACCCCTGGGAGTCCGATCTACTTTGACTCCTCCTTTGATGTTTCCTTTCTGAGAGTAGTAAGTACCTACCTACCTATGTTAAATAACACTCTTTATATTTTTGTACTCCTCACAACGCAGATACAAAATTCTGTGCCCGCAACTCCTCAAAGAGCCTATTACACCTGAGAAAGCCACTGAGAAAATTCTCGAACATACCGGCTTGGATGCTGAGTCTTTCAGGCTCGGAAAGACAAAGGTAGACCCTTCCAGCATGATAAAAACGACTCTTAATTACACCTAACTTCTATACTATCTATGTGGCAAATAAAACATAACACGCTTCCCTAATCTTCCTATTTATGTATTAATATTTATCGAGAAAATAAATGTGAAACGCTTTACTAACCCGATGTTTATCTAAGCTCATTAAATATTTATTTCTGTTGACACACTTTTTGTTTGAAATGTTAATTTGGTGTCACGTGAATGACACGGACTTGTCCTAACTTGGTGCTACCGACGAGCAGGTGTTCTTCCGCGCTGGTGTCCTGGGTCAGATGGAAGAGCTTCGTGACGACAGACTGTCCAAGATCGTCTCCTGGCTCCAGGCCTTCATCCGCGGTTACCTGTCCCGTAAGGAGTACAAGAAGCTGCAGGAACAGAGGTAATATAAAAAAAAAATATAAATTAACAGATATAAAGTTTTCGATACATTTATCTAATTAAAACGATTGTAATCCAGGTTGGCTCTCCAAGTTGTCCAACGCAACTTGCGCAAATACCTGCAGCTCCGTACCTGGCCCTGGTGGAAGTTGTGGCAGAAGGTCAAGCCCCTCCTCAACGTCACCCGCATCGAGGACGAGATTGCGGTGAGTACAGACCCACCTGCCGACCCCCGTTGCGGTATCGGTATGCCACAGGCGCGCGTGATTCAGGGTACCACAAATAGCCGGGGCCGCGCCCACCTGTCGGTTACGCGACACCGCAGCGCACCTGCTGCGCCATTTCGGGCCTCCAGTGAGTTCCGCCCGCGCGCGCGCCTGCCGCGTCCCCGCTCCCCGTGCGTGGGCGCCGCTCCCTATCGCTGGAGCTGGAACGCTGGAGCGTCGTCAGTAGTGGAGCGGTCCGCGGCGCGCGCACCACCCCTCACACGCTCGAACGAACCGACATACAACTTTGCATTCCCTCTATTTGTATTTATGTACTAGTGAAATAAAATAATTAACGAAGATGGCCGACGTGCATGTTACCGAGTGGAACTTGATGAGTGAAAACGAAAAAAAATTACAGAAACTCGAGGAGAAGGCTGCGAAGGCCCAGGAGGCTTTCGAGAAGGAGGAGAAGCTCCGCAAGGAGATCGAGGCCGTTGCCAACAAGCTCGCGGAGGAGAAGACCGCTCTGCTGTCCAGGCTCGAGGGCGAGGGTGCCTCGCTTTCCGAGACCCAGGAGCGCGCCGCCAAGCTCGCCGCGCAAAAGGCGGACCTCGAGAACCAACTCAGGGTGAGTCACATCATATCACATCCATCAAACTATACATTTATTACAGTTATTTGTGTTTATCGTCTTTCTTAAATTAACATCGGCTATAAAATATTTCGGGAAGTGTTAGGACTAGTAAGCAATATTTAGGTCAACACTTTGCCTTCGATGAATTTTGCCTAATTAGTCCAGCTAATTAAAGCGAGATTATATCTCGTTTGGGGAATCATCTTTCGAACTCTCGTGTCGCAATCCTAATTTGTATAAGCCTACAATGTTGTGTGAATAACAACACATCGCGATTGACGTGATTATTTAAATAAACTTCGATTTTGTTTATACGGAAAATAGTTTCGATGTTTAAAAATATCCAACGTGTCTGCAGAGTTGCAAGATTTTATTGCAAATAGTTAATTGGTCAATTTAGTGTTAAAAGATTGAAAACAGACACGAACAATAAACGGGCTCGTAACATTTACCACATACGACTAAAGTAAACAAATAAGATACTATACTAAAACAATTTTAATATTGTGCAATCGCAGGATACCCAGGACCGCCTTACTCAGGAAGAGGATGCCCGCAACCAGCTGTTCCAGGGTAAGAAGAAGCTCGAACAGGAAGTATCCGGTCTTAAGAAGGACATCGAAGACTTGGAACTGTCCGTGCAGAAATCCGAACAGGACAAGGCCACCAAGGACCACCAGATCCGCAACTTGAACGATGAGATCGCACACCAGGACGAGCTCATCAACAAGTTGAACAAGGAGAAGAAGCTCCAAGGCGAGACCACTCAGAAGACCTCCGAAGAGCTCCAAGCCGCCGAAGACAAAGTCAACCACCTCAACAAAGTCAAGCAGAAATTGGAGCAGACCCTCGACGAACTCGAGGACTCGCTCGAGCGCGAGAAGAAACTGCGCGCCGACGTCGAGAAGCAGAGGAGGAAGGTCGAGGGCGACCTCAAGCTCACCCAGGAAGCCGTTGCCGACCTCGAGCGCAACAAGAAGGAACTCGAACAGACCATCCAGCGCAAGGACAAGGAGATCTCGTCCCTCACCGCCAAGCTCGAGGACGAACAGTCCCTCGTCAGCAAGCTCCAGAAACAGATCAAGGAGCTCCAGGGCCGTATCGAGGAACTCGAGGAGGAGGTCGAGTCCGAGCGCCAGGCTCGTGCTAAGGCCGAGAAGCAGCGCGCTGACCTCGCCCGCGAACTTGAAGAACTCGGTGAGAGGCTCGAGGAGGCCGGTGGTGCCACCTCCGCTCAGATCGAGCTCAACAAGAAGCGTGAGGCCGAGCTCAGCAAACTGCGCCGTGACCTCGAGGAGGCCAACATCCAACACGAGTCCACCCTCGCCAACCTTCGCAAGAAGCACAACGATGCCGTCGCTGAAATGGGCGAGCAGCTCGACCAGCTTAACAAGCTCAAGGCTAAGTGAGTATATTTATATGCGCCTATTTATGTTTTATACCTCGCAGTTGAAAATTTTCTATTTTTTCCATGGAATCGATAAAATGTGAACACGTAAGTGCGGTGGCATTAACTAGATGATTTTTTATATCTATACAATAATTTTTTATTACCCCTATCGTAAAATTATAATCAGCGCATCTGCGGTCTGCGTGCGGATGAATCAGAGAGTATTTTAAGAAGTTGTTATTGACTGTGATAATGAATATTCAGGGCTGAGCATGACCGCGCGTCTTGCTACTCGGAGCTTAACAACACACGTGCTGCGGTCGATCAAGTTGCCAGGGAGAAGGTACCATGAGAGACTATTCTAGTCTAGCACGGGGTGAACCTTGCATGGAACCGAACCTTACACACACAAACATAGCATACCAACTCGACCGAACTGTTAGGACTGATATAGGAACCCCAAAGGAACCGACACATAGAGACTGTTATAATGTTTTTGTAATTCTATCCTATCCAGGGCTGAGAAAGAGCGCTCTCAATACTTTAGCGAAGTCAATGACCTTCGTGCCGGTGTCGACCACTTGTCCAACGAAAAGGTACAAAAAGATGAACGGGATTTGTGTTGGCCATTTGCAGGGCAGATATCGCTTCGCAGCTTCTCGCAATATCAGTCGACGATTGTTCATAACAATATAGAGATTCATCTAAACACGACACACATACACTTAACTTTTCATCAATCTATGCTACTGATTAACAATTTAATAAAAAAGTAAAAGTGCCAAAATGCTTAGTGAACCGAACCACTAAACCTAATATAAAACAAGCATGAAATAAATACCTGTACTAGACCGTGATAAATTAATAATTTGAAACATTGCATCCAATATTTTATATTAACCTACGAGTCCCACGAACTATTAGAATATAGCTGAAGTAGTTGTTTAATAATAAACAACCGTGATACTAAAAATAACTTAACATTCAATTATACTTACACAATTAAACTAATTATAGATTGATGTTATTTCTCATAATCATGAGTGTTTAAAAACATTTATTTTTATTTCACATCTCTTATTAACACATTATATTATTATAACACAAACAAATTCCAGCCATCCAAGTTCATCCAACCAACTTTTAAGAGAACTTCTGAAAGTTTTCTAATCGCTTATAACATCCGTTGTAACACTTAGCAACGTATGATCACAGGCTGCCCAAGAGAAGATCGTCAAGCAGCTGCAGCACTCCCTCAACGAGGTGCAGAGCAAGGCTGACGAGGCCAACCGCACCCTCAACGACCTGGACGCTGCCAAGAAGAAACTGTCCATCGAGAACTCCGACCTTCTCCGCCAGTTGGAGGAGGCCGAGTCCCAGGTGTCCCAGCTCTCCAAGATCAAGGTGTCGCTCACCACACAGCTCGAAGACACCAAGAGGCTCGCCGACGAGGAAGGCAGGGTAAATATCTTATTATACTTAATTGATCACTAATAATAGGCTCTGGCAAAAGTAACGTGTTGGCTAATGATCTGTGTCTTGTCAACAGGAACGCGCTACCCTCCTTGGCAAGTTCCGCAACTTGGAACACGACCTGGACAACATCCGCGAACAGGTCGAGGAAGAGGCCGAAGGCAAGGCTGACCTGCAACGCCAGCTTTCCAAGGCTAACGCCGAGGCTCAAATCTGGCGCTCCAAGTACGAGTCCGAGGGCGTCGCCCGCTCCGAGGAACTCGAGGAAGCCAAGCGCAAGCTCCAAGCTCGCCTCGCCGAAGCCGAAGAGACCATCGAATCTCTCAACCAGAAGGTCGTTGCCCTCGAAAAGACCAAGCAGCGCCTCGCCACCGAGGTCGAGGACCTGCAACTCGAAGTCGACCGTGCCACCGCTATCGCCAACGCCGCCGAGAAGAAACAGAAGGCCTTCGACAAGATCATCGGAGAATGGAAACTCAAGGTCGACGATCTCGCCGCCGAGCTCGACGCCAGTCAGAAGGAGTGCCGCAACTACTCCACCGAATTGTTCCGCCTCAAGGGCGCTTACGAGGAAGGCCAGGAGCAACTCGAGGCCGTCCGCCGCGAGAACAAGAACCTCGCCGACGAAGTCAAGGATCTGCTCGACCAGATCGGAGAGGGAGGCCGCAACATTCACGAGATCGAGAAGGCCAGGAAACGTTTAGAGGCCGAGAAGGACGAGCTCCAGGCTGCCCTCGAGGAGGCCGAAGCCGCTCTCGAACAGGAGGAGAACAAGGTCCTCCGCGCTCAGCTCGAGCTGTCTCAAGTCAGACAGGAGATCGACAGGCGCATCCAGGAGAAGGAAGAGGAGTTCGAAAACACACGCAAGAACCACCAACGCGCCCTCGACTCCATGCAGGCTTCCCTCGAAGCCGAGGCTAAGGGTAAGGCTGAGGCCCTACGCATGAAGAAGAAGCTCGAGGCTGACATCAACGAGCTCGAGATCGCTCTCGACCACGCCAACAAGGCCAACGCCGAGGCCCAGAAGAACATCAAACGCTACCAGGCTCAGATCAAGGACCTGCAAACCGCCCTCGAGGAAGAACAGCGTGCCCGCGATGACGCCCGCGAACAGCTCGGCATCTCTGAACGCCGCGCCAACGCTCTCCAGAACGAACTCGAGGAGTCCCGCACACTGCTCGAACAGGCCGACCGCGCGCGCCGCCAGGCCGAACAAGAGTTGGGCGATGCTCACGAACAGCTCAACGAGCTGTCCGCGCAGACCGCTTCTCTCTCCGCCGCCAAGAGGAAGCTCGAATCCGAACTCCAGACTCTTCACTCCGACCTCGACGAGCTTCTCAACGAGGCTAAGAACTCCGAGGAGAAGGCCAAGAAGGCGATGGTCGACGCTGCCCGTCTTGCCGACGAGCTGCGCGCAGAGCAGGAACACGCACAGACCCAGGAGAAACTCCGCAAGGCTCTCGAGCAACAGATCAAGGAGCTCCAGATCAGGTTGGACGAGGCTGAGGCTAACGCGCTTAAGGGAGGCAAGAAGGCTATCCAGAAACTCGAACAGAGAGTCAGAGAACTCGAGAACGAGCTCGACGGCGAACAGAGGAGACACGCCGACGCACAGAAGAACCTGCGCAAGTCGGAGAGGCGCATTAAGGAGCTCAGCTTCCAGGCTGAGGAGGACCGCAAGAACCACGAACGTATGCAGGACCTCGTCGACAAACTCCAACAAAAGATCAAGACTTACAAGAGGCAGATCGAGGAGGCCGAGGAGATCGCCGCCCTCAATCTTGCCAAGTTCCGCAAGGCACAGCAAGAGCTCGAGGAGGCTGAAGAGAGGGCCGACCTCGCAGAACAGGCCATCAGCAAGTTCCGCGGCAAGGGACGTGCGGGATCCGCAGCGAGAGGAGTCAGTCCGGCGGTGAGTACTCACATCTCTTTCGTTACTAAGTTTACAACTTAGACCTATTATCTTCGTGAAACTAAAATTTAAATATTTTCGTTTCATTTAGGCGTCCGTTAAAGGGCGTCCCTAAACAGCACTGGAGATTTATGTAAGTTGGCAGCTTGTCGTTGCACGATACAACAACAACCCAACAGCACCTGGAACAGTGCGACTCCTATAGTTGAATTGAAATATAGTACCCGAGTTGCCCCATATTTAAACGTGTCTAGCATGAAGAGCATGTATCCCGTGTGAGCGGATAGTGTAAAAGTGTAAGAGTAATGAGGTAATATTGTTTGTCTGTGTGTTTCAGCCCCAGCGCTCGCGCCCCGGCCTCTCTGACGGCTTCGGTACCTTCCCACCTAGGTTCGACCTGGCGCCCGAAGATTTCTAAACGTTCCACTACAAAATCAAAAAACGGACTGTACAGATTTTTCGTTGATTATGTAACTTTTTATACATAGCAGTTATTGTGTTACGAAAGAGTGAAACGAGAACTGTAAAATTTTTGTAAGCCAAAAGAAAAAAAAATATACACTGGTTAGGGATTTAATCGTTTTTACGAAGGGATATTTTGTAACTTGTTAATATTTATTAATTTATACTATTTATTACCGTGGAGATATGTATCGAGAGTGTGAGGGTAGGAAGGAGCGGGCGTGCAGGACGCACGCACGGCCGCTAGTTCCTCGAGACACGCCCTCCAGCCCCGTACCGACCGTGCGTACCACGTCGTGCGTGACCCGCTCCTCTCTACACTCTTTGACATCTAATAAAACGATATCGTTGTCATAAAATACTTTAAAATTGAAGTTTTATTTTTACCAGTATACATAAGCACTATCTGCTATCAAATAGGAGACCAATCACGTATTATGATGAGAATGGGATGGAACCTTCGATCGATGGAACCTCCAAAAAAAGCGTGACGTGAGTTTGCCGACGCTACGGCTGGCTAGCGGACCGCGCGCGTTTTAATTACAAAAGATCGAATCCCATTCTCATCGCTCGCGGATAACAAATACAATAACATTTGCTATTTCAGATGCAAAAATTTAAACAATAATAGAAACAGTTTAGCAGTTTTAAAGAAAGAAGGTCATTCGCAGTCCAAGGCCCTGATCCGACACCGCCGATGACTTATATTTGTTGAGCGAAACGAAGAATTCCGATATAGGTATTAGAGCAAGAGGCTGGGAATAGCCCTCAAAAACTCATATTTAAATGAAACTACATTGAATATTGATTTTGAAAAAATGCTTTCCAAAATGTTGTGCCAGACAGGCCTTGAACCTGCAACCTAACAAAACCGTTGTATTGCTCTAACCAATTGTGCCTATTAATGTTTTGGAATGCATTTTTTTCAAAAAACTAGTCATCCAAGTGTAGGAAATACTCATTCATTATTACTCATGATGGGTAATCACTATTTCTAACCGACTTCAAAAAAAGCAGGAGGTTATCAAGTCGGACAGCCAAACTATAATCTGAATCTACAAGATTAAAACATTACTCTACAAAAGAGATAAGTCGGTGGCACTGTACCTATGTAGGTAAGGTTATACCTATTGTCCTTTTTTGAAGTCCGTTTTAACTATAGAGTATAAGACCATTTTATTTCAGGCTACTAAGGCCCGTAAATACATACCTTATAGACTAACATACATATTTTATAGTAAAATGAATGTGTTAATAGATAGCTTAAAACTATGTTAGTACTCTGTGACTCATATAAGTATATACATTATATCATACGACCATCTTCCAAAAAAGGTAATATGTTTTAGCTGTAGCTACAGTTTTCACAAGAGTAATTCACCCCGCACCGGTCTATGGCACCTAGCTGTTGTAATGTCACCTATTTTGGGAAGTATTTGAGTCATACGGTGTTCCTCCGTTTCCGATCTTCCCTGACTATAGGTATACTCTAATTGTCATATACTCTTCCTGCGCCCTGCGCGTACTAGCAACGAAGAATTATAGGTTGTAGCACGGGGTTATAGTATGTGGGGAAAACACTGCAATTCCGAATCCATCACGTTGAAATTGCCTCACCTACGACAATGAGTATAATGATAAAATTGAAATCGAAATTAAACTCATTTTTCGGTTTAAATCGCGTGGTGTTTATTACTTTTAGCATTGTTTTAATGCTCAACCTTTGAAATTAAAATCTTTACGTATCTCCACGATACAGGTTTTGCCTAGTGTGGGGATCGCTAGATTTATTCTTTTGTTACCTAGGCTAAGATTAATAAAGCAGCTAATAAACACATTTTTATTTTTTTTTCATCTCTATAAAATCCCAAAAGTTTCTTCCTCAATTACAAAATTTTATTGTTCATATCAGTGCGTAACTAGGACATAATTTTACCAAAAGTTTAACTGATTTAGATTTATTTTAGTTTTTAGTTAGTTTAATTTTAATCAGTTTTAGTTTTAAGTTAGTTTTTAATTTTAATTATGTTTTATAGGTGTTTGGTTTCATTATAAATTATAAATTTTACAATTATATTAATATTTGGAAATTTTAATCGGGAGAAAATTAGGGTATTTTTCTGGACATCAAACACTTAGCATGACTACCTGACTTAAAATAATCCAGAACACACCTGCCATCGTATTGGATCCACCACCATCCGCTGGTTCAACTCTATAATCCATGCTACAGAACTCCAGGTCAACGGCGGTAAACTTCTGAAACTTCTCTTGGAATTGGGCCCAGGTGCAGCCCTCCTGAGGACAGAACTCTGTCTCTTTTTCGTTAATAAACAGCTGGACTCGATATCCCTGGTCTCCGGTATCAGTGGTACAGCTGAAAACGTTAAAATTACTATTTTAATAAGATTTACGATTGACATGGGAGTGACCTTTTATTGAATGAATGAATTTCATATCCATTAACGCGATTAAAATATTTATGTATTTTAAAACGCTTTTCTATTTTTTCTATTATAATAAATTGTGCTCAGCATAGTAATAAGTTGAAACTTTGTTGAATTAACTGATAAGAAACTACATGTGGTTTACAATAAGGTCGATAACTACAAACATAATGTACTTGGTCAATAGAATTTTTTCTTTATTTTAATTTTTGTATTGTGTAGTGTGTGTATTGATTATTAAAATATAATGTTTTACTACAAACATTCATGGATTTGGTTAATAATCTAAATGAGAAAATCCATTGATGATTTTTAAAATACAAGTCAGAAACCGAGAACAACGCTAGGACGATGATAAAAGCGGATCTAATGGGCTCCCGTGAAGTGAGATACAACCGCGAACATCTCTATAGGATGAGAAAGCAGGAAAAACTTACCTATTCAAAACAGCCATTACATTCACAGAGAAGGCTGCAATAAAACTCGTTCTCCAATTTCTGTTAGGGTCCCTGTAGCTGCCCAGAAGTGGGTTGTCATCTTTGAAAGCGCCCATCGCGCAGTAAACCATATCGAGCATCGTGTCGTGGGTGAAGTAGGATGTAATCTTTCTGTTGGTCCCATTGATAGCACCTTCCAGAGTCTCGTACATGTCTTTTAGAGGAGGACCTCCAAGGTTCACGTTAACCTATTTAAGAAATCAGACTGTTTGATGATCGTAACCAGAACCATACTCAATTAATAAAAGTCATCTTAAGAAATGACCCCTGTAGATACCTAATTCAAAATAAATTAAAAGATTTTATGAAACAAACTTAAAATCACTATTTTTCACTTTTTATATACTTAGCTAGTAGGTATCTATGTTGTTAATTAAGCAAGTCAAGTGTTCACTTACCCAAGAGCCATATCCGTTCCGATAGTAGTGTCTGATATCGTCCCTGTACTCCAGCACCTCCAGGTCTTCATTACTAAAGACGGAACACCAGGGAGACTGGTGCCGAAGGTTCCAGGAGCGGTCAAACCGACACAGTTCGTAGATAGCATAGATACTCTCTGGGGAGAGCCTAGTCGAGATGTAGAGGCGTTCTTGTACTGCATTTTGTACCTACGAAAAGTAACCTACCTCATAAAGAAAGGGAATAAAAGCCCCAAAAAATAAAAAAATAAACTTCCCAAGAACAAGTTAAGTTCATCACCCTAGAGCCCATTTTGCAATTAAAAACATCATTATGCCTACTTTGCAAACATTATCATTATGTTGGCAAAGTAGGCATGGCATAGGCATAGTATCCAAGCGCGATCCAGTGCAATTATGGAGCTACCGAACATAACATGCAGCATCTCCTAGTATGCCCCTCTAACCCTAATAGTTAATGTCAGCTTACGAAAATGCCAAACACCTTGCAATTCGCTGAAGTGGCCGGGTCTAACCCCAATCATTCAATGTCCTGTGCTATCGACACAAAGAAGAAGAAGATTGTGTCAATCGATAGTGTTGCTCATAGAGGTCAAATTCTTTATGCAAACATAGTGTGGCTGTCTCAACGTGAATAATCGGTACTTACAGCAATAAATTCCGGAGTAACGAAGTAGGCTTCAAGCTGTTCATCCAATATTGGACTATTTTTGACTTCTTGCTGATAACGATCACAATTTTCATACGGCTAAAAAAAAGTTGATAAGTATTGAGAAAAGAACGGCTAATTGCGAGTCGGGCTCGCTCATGATGGGTTCCGTACCAGTATCACAAAAATAGCCTACTTAAATTGTATTTCATCTGTTTTTATTGTTGTTATAGCGGTAACAGAAATGCATCATATGTGAAAATATTAACTGTCTACCTATCGCAGACAGATAGACAGATGGAGAAAGAGTTTTAGTTTAACAAGAGTCCCGTTCTTACTCCTTGGGCACGGAATCCTAAAAGAGGTTTTTTTTGAAATATTCGTCTTTCAAAATTGCAATAGCGACGAGAGATTCGAACTCATGCAAGCAATTGAAGACGCATTTTATGGTAAAAGAAATTGGTGTACGTGTTTTTCTAAGCTATTCTCATCCACTTGCGGCATGACGGGCACCGTCAGGTTTTCAGAAGGGACTCCATACACTGGGCCGCGAGAGCAGCCTGACGGTCTTAAGGCGATTCCCTGACGTTTTTGTTGTTCGAATTGATAACTTCGTCTTTTTTGGATGACGGTTGAAAAAGGACGTAAATGTCATACCCGAATAACATCATCTCTCTCTTGTACATCGTCTACAGGTAAATCCCGGCCGGTCCCATCAGTAAGACCATGCACAAACGCCAAAGCACTTGTAATAGTCCTTTGTTCGTTTGTTGGCCTGAAGTAGTAATCGCCCGCCTCTCCTTGCAATAAATGAGGGTACTTCTGCCTGATTCGCTCCCCAATGCTATAGAGCTCCTCATATCCTGTTCCGGTGAGAAAAGACTGTGACTCTTCAAGAGTATCGTTCCAAGTCCATTTCCTAAATAGATCTATGTCCTGAAAATTACAAAAATATTGTAAGACAACATTTACTGAACGAAATCTTGAAATTTTATTGTAAGTAGATCAATGCTGTAAGCTGTAAGTATGGTTTTTCTTAAAATGCTTCTTAAAATTCTGCACCCGACACGATGACAGGATAACCCGGTAGATGTCGCTACGTGCCTCAGTCGAAAACACGAAGAGGCACCTGTGCCTGTGGCGCAAGCGAAATGACGCATTACCTAAGTACAACGGATTTGTAGGATATATCTACAAAATGTATCTGTCCGCCATTCACAGCTAATGACGTCATCTTCAAGTAGTCAACAGTCAACACACTTCCTTACAATAACTTTTTGGAGATTGAATTAATAAGTGTCCACGAAAATTGATCCTACTAAACATAAATTGTGTGCAGAAATATGTTATTTTATGTAAATAAAATACGTTCCTGAACATTGTAGGACATATTTTCAAAAATCAGTTTTGTTCCCGCAAAAAGCAAAAATCAGTGTTATTATGAACTCACGAAAAAGACGAAGAAAAAAATTACGTAGGTTCTCTAAAGTCTGAAGGACGTTTCTGAGCGGTTATATATAATTGATCGTCGACATAGTGTCCACAATAGGAAAAACCGCAGTAATTTTACTGACCATTACAACATTTTTTCATGTAAATCAATTGTCATTTCGGACGAGTAAATAATAGCTGTTATTTACTATTGTATTTACTTGTTATAATATTATAGGATGCACGTGACAGATTTGCTCGTGACCAAAAGGATTAGTTTGTACTCATAGCTAAACAAATTTTGTGTTGTATAGTTCGTGCTAGGTTGTACTAAGTGGCGTACGTGAAGTAGGTTTGTGCAGTTGTAGTTCAAAGAGCGTGAGCTAGTAGTGTAGCATAGGATGTGTACCTGTGCACAAAGCAAGCTCTCTCCGGAGTCATAGCTCGCGATGATATCTTTCTGCAACGAGGCAATTTCCTTGACGTCGTCTGTAACACTGTTTCCAGGGTTCCTGTTGCCATGCCGGTTTAACGTCCAGATGCTTACCGCTTCACAGTCTACAAATCAAATAGACAAAAATTTTAAATGCATAATTTTTAGTTTTATCAGCTTAGCTATAAAACTGCTCAGCTGTGATTATCCATTAAGAGGATAGTCTCATAGTCTCTATTCTCTTTCTCCATACAAACGTAGTTTAAATTTTCCTCCCTGGATAAAGACATTAGAGCAAATATGTTTATGCCATAAAACTTATATCTGTCATGACTATGCATCTACCTTTTTATTTTTTTTCATTTTATTATTTTTTTATTTTTTATTATTATTTTAATTAGAAAATAAAAAAAGGTAGATGCATTGTCATGACAGATATAGGTTTTATGGCATAAACATATTTGCTCTAATGTCTTTATCCAGGGAGGAAAATGTAAACTACGTTTGTATGGAGAAAGAGAATGGAGACTATCCTCTTAAGCTTCATTATATGTACTACTATATGTATCCAAAAGTACAGCCGGCAGCCGGCAGTACGGCTGTTAAAGGCGGGGTACACATAACTCTATAAGAACTAGCACTTTTAAAGCTCATTTTTTTCGAAAACGGAACACTAAAATGACAAATAGTTTTAAAAAACCCACAACGTTTATAAAGAGTTATCTTTCGATACCCCACACGATGGGGTTAACAAGAAAAAAAATATCTTCCTATTTAACATGTGGGTACCCTACCCCACTTGTTAAATTTTAATGCATCTCTAAGCTATGCCGCTGACAGACAGACAGACAGACGGACATGACGAAACTATAAGGGTTTCTTGTTGACTACCAAACCCTACAAAAACGTACATCCGAATTGATAACCTCCTTCTTTTTTAGAAGTCGGTTAATAAAGCTAATGCTTTGCTAATACTAACTGCCTACCTACGAAGTATACAGCGGTGCTAATACGGAGGAGACGCGGCATAAGTTGGAATCGCACCACATTGACAAGAGGGTTGAAAATTCTTTGCCCTACAGTAATTATCTTCTATCTTCTTCTAATATATAAAATTTCCATGTCACAATGTTAGTTACCGTACTCCTCCGAAACGGCGCGACCGATTTTTACCAAATTTTATATGCGTATTCAGTAGGTCTGAGAATCGGCTACTGTCTATAATTTATAAGGCAAAACAACGTTTGCCGGGTCAGCTAGTTATTATATAATTAAACTAGCTGCGACCCGCGGTTTCACCCGCGTAAGTCCCGATCCCGTAGGAATATCGGGATCAAAAGTAGCCTAAGTTACTCAGGTGAATGTAGCTTTCTAATGGTGAAAGAGTTTTTAAAATCGGCACAGTAGTTTTTGAGTTTATTCATAACAAACATACAGACAGACACACACACACACACATACACACGCAAATACAAATCTTTCCTCTTTATAATATTAGTGTAGATAAAGTAAAACATACTTAAAATAAAATAAATAAATCAAAATCTTACTTTGTGGAGTTTTATTATCCCTTATATCCCCTCTCACAGTGTCGTACGGCGTCTTAGTAGAATGCAAAAGGAACGGGCACTCTTCATTCCAATAGCAAGGTTTCGCACTTCCCACCAAACCACATACCAGCACAACCAAAACCTTCATGATGACTGCACGTAGTGATATGATAACAAACTACTACTAAATATTTATCCCCACTTTACATATAAAGCTGTGGACAGTATGAAGGTTTGAAATAAAACTCATTTCTTCGTTTTAATCGCGTTGCCTTTATACATTGGGCATTTTTCAACGCCTGATATTTCGAAGCCTTTCCCGACGTTTGCTCACGAATATACGATAGGATAGCTAAGACTGGATAGACCTTGAAACGTCAGACGTTGAAAAATGATTAATATGATAAAAAATCAACGCGATTGAAATCGTTTTTTTTTTAATCTATACCGCAAAAACCTAAGAAAAATCTATATAAATTTGTTTTTGCTCTCGGTCGGTGATCGTGTTCGTTGTGCCAAAAGGAAGATTAATCTAATAGATCACCTAGCACGCATTTATTAATAGCCTTGGAAGGTACTCTATTTGGTCGAAAATCGTTTTATCGTTCGTTCAATCGTGTATACAATCGCGAACGATCGATAATTATTGGTTAACGTCTTTGGATTTGAAGTAATTCTATGGATCCGAAAACAATTAAACGAGAATAAAATTATATTAGAGTCATATACTTACGAGTAGTAAAATCGACTATAACTACTCGAGTGTCGTTCAGAAAAGTAGTTCAAGTAGACCAAGTGATGGGTACTTAGTAATTTCGGGATTTATATTCAAGTAAATAGGCAAAATCAATAATGTAAACGAAATCCATTTGACTTTAGAAATAAAACTGGACATTCCGGACCGGTTTCAAAAACGAGAATCTGATGAATTACTTACCTACTTGAATATTAATTTTAGTCTCAGAATAAATTACTTATGTAACATCCAATCATACGTATACGTATGATTGTATGTGTTACATATACTATAGCTATAGCTAGAGGGTTCGGCGATTCTCCCTTATACGTATGTTCCAAATCTGTGAAAATTTCAAGGATAATCCTATCGTATGTTAGTCAGTCCTCGCGTTTCAACGTAGATACCTCAGACAGAGTAGAAGGAAAAACGTTAATTATAATGTTTAGTTTTTATTTCCGATTTATTACGACCGGACCAAAATAGGACTTGCAAATAAAAAAAATATAGACGAATATTTCGTATGGCTCTGAACCACACCTTAATAAAATTTACCAGTTAAAATATATCTTAGAACATGACTTCGATTTAGTCATATCGATGATATAAAACGATCATAATCTAGAGTGAAATAAAGACAAGAGTTCAATAAATGTTTTATTTATCAGAAGACTGATGTTGACGTGATAACCACGCCTCTCACTCATGCGCAAGGATTGGTTGAAATAAGAAACCATTGACCTTAATACTTGACTGGCTGTGCTCCGTGGTATATATATCCAGTTAGAGTATATCGGAATAAAAAGATGTATATCCAAGAAGCATTCCAAGATTTAGCAGGTTTTTTGTTAATTTTTATTGGATAGCAACCAAAGAGGTAATGCCTTTTGGATACTAGGTATCTAGGGACTCATTTTTGGATTATTATTTATTTTATTATAGAAGTTATATATAATATTAATGATATTTATAATAAATGACGATAATCTCGAGAGGAATGTAGACAAGAGTTCAATAAATGTTTTATTAATTTATCAGAAGACTGATGTTGACGTGATAACCACGCCTCTCACTCATGCGCAAGGATTGGTTGAAATAAGAAACCATGACCTTAATACTTAACTGGCTGTGCTCCGTGGTATATATATCCCGTGAGAGTATATCGGAATAAAAATAAGGTTATCCAAAAAGCATTCCAAGTCTCATCGCCGTCGATTTAGCAGGTTTTTCGTAAAATGGTAGTACCTATTGTTATCTAAAGAAGTAATGTACAGCCCTTTGTTTACAAAGTACCTATGGTTACCAAAGGACTCATATTTGGATTTTTTACTATTTTATTATATTCGTTAGAAAATATTAAGTATAAGGATTCCACAATACCTTACTAAATAGGTTAGGTATTGTGTATATACATAATTAATTACTAATGTAACTAATTTTATAATAATAATATAATAAAATGTAAAAATAAAGTGTACCTAATGTATTTTGTACCGTATAATTATTGAACTAAAAAAAAACATATTCCTTCAGATATCGGTTTTACACTACTCTATTTATGTATTCTGTGCTACTATATACACTTCCAAAACAAACATCTCTAATTTACAGTTTTATCATAAGTGCCTACAAATAAGATAGATATAGAAGATAGATAGATAATGTAATTGAATTTTATCGGCTTGAATTAAATATTCAATTAGTCTTCTGCCTCCATTCGCTGTAGGACCGTGAAAAAGCTGTACGATGCCTTAATAATCTGTAAATTAGAAAACAAGCTTTAGTCTATACAACAGACACAACGTTATCCTGTCATACTCGTTAAACTCAAAGGAAAAATTACACATTTTAATTTTTTTTATTTACGAATTTTGTTCAAAAACATCTCCCATAGTTCCAATACATAATGTGCGCGACAGGTAGAGCCCAACGATACTGTCATAACGATGGTTCTACTGTCACCCTACTATCAGAATGTGACAGTAGAATCATCGTATGACAGTATCGATGTCGTATCGAAACGAACCGCAGTAACCCTCCAGATCTCCAGCTTTCTGCATTTCAAGTTTTATTGCAATCGGTTCAGTAGTTTATGCGTGACGGAGTAACAAACCTACCCACACACAATCTTCCACATTTATATTATTAGTAGGATCAACTTACCAACAATGAACATGTAAGAGAAGAAAAAATAAAATGGATACACCTTTTTCATCCAACCAGTCAGCTCATCCGGCACCATGAAACCGACCCATCTTATTATATTAAGGCACAGCCATAGCGTGCCGTTGCAGTTGGTAATAAACACCTTCATGGTTGAAACGATACAACCAAATTAATGTTCTTGAAATGTATCTAGCCATTTCCAGTGCAGCAAGTGGCCATTTTCCCAATAGTTAAATTTTAATTACCTACGTTAAAATAATTAATGAACTTGCGGGGCGTCTCAATGTGGCGTCGGGGGACCGTAGGCCGTAGGGCTGGCGGCTTCTTTTTCCAAAGAATCAGGTTAGCGATCCAGAGGAGAAATGTCGCCAGTGTCTTGGGAACGATGCCGCGGGGGGACGCTCCGAAGATGTTTTTTATTTATAAGTTTAGATTTAGAGAATTAATGTATTTCTTTTAATGTAATATTGAATGCGATGAAATAAATATCAATGAAAAGTAAACCCGTGTTCACTGGCAAGTTCACCGCCGGGTGCAAGTAATAAATATTTGTTTCTGGTCTGGGTGTTTCCTATGTATCATAATTATGTATAAAGTATATTATGTAGTATATCTGTTGTCTAGTATCCTTAGTACAAGCCTAGTGCTTAGTTTGGGGTTAGATTGCGCTGTGTGTAACGTCGTGCAATATTTATTTATTTAGGTATCTTCCGCAATGTCTTGCAAAAGTCAATTATCAAGTTTCATACTGCAAGGAATGCCAAGGCCCATGCATTCTAACCCATGCATGGGCCTTCACGTTTTTTGTATGGGACTACTAACTATTTATTTTATTTCATTCCTAGATTTTTTTTTGTTATAGCGGCCCTGGTAATATATTATCTGTAAAAAATCAACTGTCTAGCTATCACGGTTTATCAGATACCACCTCGTCACAGACAGACGGACAGGGGAGTCTAAGTAAAACTAAAACTCTGAAAAGAAGTAGACAGTGGAAAGAAGCATATTTAGAATAAAAGGGCTAAACGCAACTTGATCAAAATTATTTTATTATTCTCACTCTACAAAGCGAAATATCTAAAAAAAATTAAAAATTAGTATTTAGACAATCTAAATCACCATCATCTCTGAATTAACCATCCTTGGAAAGGAAGCCGTAGATGTAGCTGTAGGATATTTATAATTTCAGCGAATTTAAACGACTTATGTTAAATTATTAAGTAAATGCAGTTCCTGGGTAATCGTTTTATATTAACGGTACATTTTCGCGTCGCTTTTGTAATGATAGTGCCTACTAGTCAACTATCTAGATACTTCATAGTTAGCAATTAACAAATTAATTACCTACTTAGACATTTGCCTAGTTTAACTTAGTAATACCACAAATTACTACTTGTAGTAGGTACCATAGGTATACCATAGGTAGGAGTGTATACCTACTTACTAAAGGTAATAAGGTTTTCCTACCCTATACTAAAATTATACCTAAAGAGGAAACGTTGGTAACATGTATGTCTGTATGTTGAGGGTAAGTAATCTCCGAAACCACCTACGCGCCTATCCGATTTTGATGAAATTTAATATGAAGATACATTGCATCTTTGCGAGGTCTTATCCCGGTGCTTTCACGGGAACAGGACTTCTGCAGGTGAAACCACAGGATGCAGTTAATTCTAAATAAATACAAAAGTCTATGGTCTTCCAGCAACTTTCCTGTCTTCAACTCGTTGAAGGACTGTAAAGAAGGTGTAGGACAATTTGACAATCTGTAAAAAAATAATAATTATGTGAACACATAACAAAGATTAAAGGCGGTTTTATCACAGAATGTTTATTAGGTAGGTAGATTAATTTATTTTGACGGCCTCCGTAGCTCGTGGGGCAAACCCCGGCTGTAACTCAGAAGGATGTCGATTCAATTTCCGCCGGGGACAAGTATTTATGCTGCATATAAATGTTTATTTCTGGCTTTAGGTGACTCAATCTATTATATAAAAATCAATCCCTATTTCCCTTGGTCACGGCATCACACTTAAACTTTTACACATATTTCGATAATTCTTTTTTTGTTGTGAGCGCTATTGTCAGGAGAAGGTTCTTATGAAAGAAAAAATGCTAAACCGATTTTGATGAATTTTATTTTTTTATATTAAACGACAGGACAACGTCTGTCGGGTCAGCTAGTATGTATCATAAATTGTATTTGTTGCTTAGTTTGGGGCTAGATGGCGATGTGTTTGACGTCGTACAATTATTAATTATTTACTTACCGATGTGAAACATAAATTGTATTTGTTGCTTAGTTTGGGGCTAGATGGCGATGTGTTTGACGTCGTACAATTATTATTATTTACTTACCGATGTGAAACAAGCTAGCGACAGAGTTGTGAACCCACCGGCGGAGAGCTTGGCGATACGTCGCGTACGTATCATCACGACGAGCAATGAGCGCCGCACGCGCACTGAACATCTGTGCCAGTCACACGAGTACACTGCGTATGATATTTGATCACTCTGAAACGAAACGCCAAGGTACTTCCCACTCATTGGATATTCAAAAGTTTTTAAGAGGAGAGATCGTGTGGCAGTTTTAAGTCCATAAAGTTCAAGTCCCAAAATTTGCAGCACGTTTTAAATGTTACAACTCAAAATATCAATATACCTAACGGTATCGAGGACGGAGGACTAGATCTTCTCTTTACTAGCGATAGGATTTTAGTGTGTCGACATAACGGTAAACGTTGGGGGTTCCTCAAGGATCCATATTGGGACATTTTTTTTTTAGAACTGCAGGACTATTTAGGCTTATATGTTAAAAACGTGTAAAAGATCTTGGTAATTTTGAAATAAGTTTTTATTGTACTTATTGCAATTTATGTGGGGAAGAAGAGAAGAAGAACTTCTGTATCTTATAAATATAAAATAAATTATATTTACTAAACACATTATTTTAGTAAAAGAGGTAGGGTAAGGTAGGCCAAAACGATACCTATATAGCAAAACTGTTGTAAAATTGTGTTGATGCACAATTTAAATTTAAAAATAAATTAATATTTATTCTTATGATGAATGTTTAACCGTTATAATCGTACGTTAAATACTAAGCTCTGTGCAATTTTCGTTACGTTCATTCTCATTAACGTAACTAACTAGTGAGCGAGCCAGTAGAGTCCTGCGAATGTCATGCCCACCTCTGCCGTAAGTTGATTTCCTTGATAACAATACAGAAAGACTTGTTCTACCATCGCTAGTAAGTATGACAACATTGCAATCAACCGCACCATATTATGCTCATCGCTATGTAGTGCCTGAAAATATAAAAATTCAAAAGTATAGTCATAAAGTATATAGTATGTGTTTGGTGGACTAGGCTTGCTCTGTGCCTATAGCCTAGCTTAGCCAATCACGTCCAGAGAAAAGAACTGGTCAAGACATCTGGAGCCAAATGAGGGTTGTTGATAACTAATACAAAAATACTTACAGAAGCGAGTTCATAAGCAGTCACGCAGATAATAATGGTAGAGACTAAAAGCTGTACTAATATCGATTCACTGAAGCAACTTTGGATCTGATCGACTGCTCGCAAAGTGGCTTGATGGCGGATGACGATGGGACGAAATCGGGAGACTATAATCTTTTCTTGGTCGGGTGTAAAGAAATGCTGGTGGATAAGAGAAAAATGTTGTCAACTCGAGTTGTCTTCAGTGCAGAAGGTAAAGGAAAAGAACCAATTTTCAACCAAGAGTACCTATCAAGCGTTGAAAAAGTTAAATCACTAAGTTAATATATCAACTCTTCCCGTAGGCATCGTTAAAGGTTCCTAAGGGATATGGGGGAGACTAGCGACTCTTAGCGCAGTGGCGGTTAAACTGCTTAATCTCAAGGAGGTTTGGTGGCATGCGATCGGCGTAAAAATATTGCTAAATCAATTTGCAGTAAGTCAATGAAATGCAGACCCATACATTTCATTGACTTACTGCAGGCAGGCAGGAAGGCAAGGAGGCAGGAAGGTAGGCAGGAAGAAGAAGAAGGTATAGTAATAATAAAACGTAGAGTCCATAGACCTACATTGAAGTTTTTCTTCTTCTTCATTCGTCATTCTTGTAATGCCACTACCGGGTATCCGGTATACCCACTGCATGCATTACTCATAGAGACAAATGTTTTCAAAGTAGACCCAAAAATGCACGATATGGCGCGTTCGATGTACAGACGCCACAGACAGCTAAAGATCGGGACGCATGCAAGGAAACACGGAGGACTTTACCCAGCATTGTAATTGTTACCTGATCTCCAACGTCGCATCCTTTACACAAGTTTTTCAAACTCAACGCTTCTAGTTTCAACCGGCATCTACATGCTGCGATCAATGACGTCACAAGAGTGTCCAGACATATATTCAGAAACGCTGCAATATGCACGGCTACTACCTATAAAAATAATACATTTTGTTGTAGTTTATGGGACAGCGCTTACATAAGTTAGTTATACATGTGCAAATTCAAAAGTAGGAGAAGAATGTGATAACTTCCAGTACACATAGATATTAATTTTGTCTCGCCTATTCAAACGTTGGCAATTTCCGAGCCGAGCCAGTAAAACTGTAAAACAAATGCAAAAAGAGTGAAAATCTTTTTGCATTTGTACAAGACCGTCAAAACGTTAGCAGTTGTCGCCGATGCTTTTTAAATGGTTTACTTGATTGGGCTCGAAAATTGGAATCTTCTGAATCTAGGGCATTTGTATAGTTCTTAATGCGTGAGATTCAATTCTCCCACCTTATGCGCAGGATATGTACACTTACCTGATGGGTGTATGTCATTTCATAAGCAGGGGATTTGGTTTCATCATATGGATACCTGATGAATAAAGAAAAATAACTATTAGTTCTGCGAACAGAAGACTCGCCTCAAGCATTATGCAAGCAGAAACTTCCGATTTTCAACCAGACCCATACCAAATTAATTTAAAAGATCGTTGGGTAAAGCAAGTCAGTAGGTACTTTCCCCCTGCTGATGTTCCCGGTGTACCCTCTTGGGAGCACAAGATCCGCTTGATATATCAGTACAGTAGGTAATTCTTATTGACCATACCTGCTTACTGCAAATGGACAAACTCTAATCTACTGTTTAATAATATTTGAAGTAATTAAGTCAAGTATAAGAATAAGTGACGTACGGACTCACCATGCACTCAAGGGCAGGTTACCTTTCTCAGCACTTGCTGCCAATCCCATAACGGTGATTCCCGACACACATACGTATATATAGAAATGTATTTTCGTCTCACTGTTACATCTAAAAAATACAATGTTTCATCACAGATTCATTATGCAACTACATAATAAATTTAAAACCAATAAATAATTTACATGAAGTAGGTACATAATTCAAATGTATAAATCACAGGTATAAATGCTTCGATTTTATAAGAAAAATTATCATTTCGATCGTCTTTTGTTTATTTTTGTAATTTTATGACATGGGACATGGGATTGAACAAACATATTTTCACCATAACAAGAAAACGTCGTTTGCAGAAAAGCAGAAACTTACTTTTCAATAATGACTTTGCCTTCCCTTCTCTCCTCTGACTCAATCTCTTCATTCACCTCATCGATGATCGCCTGTATCTTCTCCCCTCGGAACACAACGTTCAGGATCTTCAAAGCGAGTGCCATGTTCGTGAAAAGCAAGAAGGATGTGCTCACCATGAGATCGAGGTCGCCCCAGATCACGATCAGTTCCCCGAATTGTACTATGATGTATATGCCTTAAACATTCATAACTTAAATACTTACGGTTGTTACCAAAGAAAATGAAAACTACCAAAAGGTATAACTTTTTTCTATATCGGCCTAAGTCGCAAAGCTGTCTCGTCTGTATTCTAATAGGCAGCCTAGTGCAGCCTTTAGGAATGATATCGTACTATGCTTTAAAGAATGCTGTCTTCTTAACTTCCTTTATATTACTCAATTTCAAAAAATTGTATTGAAATAATATAAAGAAGGCATGACTTACTTGGAAGATAGTCAAAGGTACTTAAAAATTATAATTTCGTTTTTATTCGACCATAGACACAATTGGTAATATTGTTTTATATATTCACCTTTAGAAATTTTCTTTTATCCATTTTTAGGGTTCCGTACCCAAAGGGTAAAAACGGGACCATATTACTGAGACTTCGCTGTCTGTCTGTCCGTCTGTCCGTCCGTCTGTCACCAGGCTGTATCTCATGAACCGTAATAGCTAGACGGTTGAAATTTTCACAGAAGATGTATTTCGGTTGCCGCTACAACAACAAATACTAAAAATAAATTAAAACAAATATTTAAGAGGGGCTCCCATACAACAAACGTGTTTCAAAAACATCAAATCGAGTAGGTCATGAAATTCAAAATGGCTGCCCTATCTGTCAAATATACCAGTCTGCCTTCACTTACTTTGGTAAGTGAAGGCAGACTGGTATATGGTATGTGAGTTTTCTTAGTTTGATAAGTTTCAGATTGTCTTTGTGCCAAAGTTTTTTTTTTCATTTTTTTTTTAGTTGTGTGGTCGTATGATGGAAGTATGAATCGAAGCTAAATATGTCACATTTTCCTATCAAATTTTAAAATTGGTAAACGATTTTAGGGTTCGGTACCCAATTGTGTTAGTGGTACGGAACCCTTCGTGCCCGAGTTTCGCACTTGGCCGGGTTTTTTCTTAGACGAGATAAGCCCCAAAGCCGCGTTCCTACCGCCAAAGTGAAATCAATCTTTCGAGTCTTTCAAAAATAAATCGATTGTTTTTATAGCCCTACGTTACGACCCTTTTGTATAATTAAAACGATTGTTGTACCTATGTTTAAAAAATTGCGACAGAGATGAAATAGTAATTTCTCTTTGGCAGTCGGAACTCGGCGTAACACAATAATAGGTACACTAAATAATCTTACCAACTAAAAAGTTAAACCAAAATCCCCTATATGTATATAGAAGAATCTTATTTCTGTTTGAGGATTGTCTCGGTACTAGAAAACTTAATATTTTGAGTAGATTCAGAGTTACTTTGAGGGTGAAAATGTCGTTCTTTATAAAGAAACCCATCGTTGTTTGGTGAAGGTTTAATAGTAGACTAGTTTAAACTCGATAGCATCACAAGTTGATGTTAGGGGCGGACTGGGGTGAACAACATTTCCACTTTTATTAAATCTAATTTAAGTTATATTTGTCATGTGCTTTTGTCCGCGCTAACCGATATTCGGACATACCCAAACTGTTAAGGTTACAGTACAGTTCACTTATTTACGTACCAACTCATGGTAGCGGTATAGGTATCTAACCGCCGCCTAAGTAACGATTTCTCAAAGAAAATCTTTAGGTACTTAGTATAGTTTAAGTAACCATTAAATGTCTCTGAGTGCGGCGGTTAGATAGCTGATCATTATCATCATCCTTGATAGACAGACGGGCGAATACTGAAACGCTATTTAAATTTAAGGGCTACTTAAACAATAAAGCAGCTCCTAAACTCATAAAAACCTATACTAATTTTGAATTTAAAAGCTGATAAATATTTCGTAGACAGGTAAAAAGCCGTGTTTCCACCTCAAAAGTGGAATAAAAAATGAAACGACATACAACGATCATACCTATCTTTATATTGTGTTTTTTTACCCCAGACTGAAAAATAGGGGTGTTTGTGTATCTACGTATCTGTCTGTGGCATCGTAGCTCACGAACGGATAGAGCGTTTTAGACTCTGATTTTTTTTAATTCTTAATTTCTTTTGCAATAGAAATCGGCTTACAAATTCTCCTCTTTTTCTTCATTTGAACAAAATTGAAAACTGTTTTGTACCGCTCGCTGTTAGTATCAGTTGTACCTACCCATTGTAACCTGGTTGTTTCACAGACTTCTCTTCTATTAAGTTAATAACTTAATTTCACACCTCGAACAAAGTTAGTGTCGTATCTAACTTTGTTATTCAATTCGAACACTGTTGTTTACCTACAATTACTTGAGTCTATATTAATGGAGAATTTACGAAACACCGAAATTAGGAAAAAAACGTTTACCTACAGGGTGGTATATTTGCGTTAGCCACATCGATGTAGCCGTTGGTCAAATATCTATGTAATTGATGATTTTTTTTAAAAGCGTTAGCTGCAGAACTTAGTCTAGCGGACAAAAACTCCACATGTAAGCCTCATTGAAGCTTAGAGTCATGAGTTATACCTTGAAAGACAGCCTTTTGAACTATTTTTACCTTATCGTTATTCATTTTTACCACAGTCTTAACACGTTTAACATAGGCAGTGTACATTTTATACATTTGGTTTCGGATGCTCTCAGTAAGAGATTATTGGTTTTAGTATTGAACCAATATACCTACTATTCTAGAGAGAGCATTGTTCACGTCGTCAATATTTAACTGACGTCTTTAACTTTAAATACCAATGAGCGAACAATACCATCTCATAGTTGTCTATTACAAGGTAAGGTAGTTCATTAATATAAAATAGAAACAGGAATGATTCTAACCTTTTTCTAGTAGATACATTTATAATAACTGCTCACGCTGTAGGTTAATTAATTACCTACCCTGTATTCTCTTTTTTGAGCAGCTAGATATTTTACGTGTTAATAAAAGCTTGTTTTAGGTACAATATTTATTATGTTATCTTCGATTAAATAATTGGACAATTGACACTTTACACATTTACAGTGGTAATTAACAAACGACCTAAATAATCACTCAGAAGAGCGTTTGGGTCAGTTTTACATACCTAAATATAAATATAACTCGTGTTGGAGCGCGGTTGTCTGTGTGCATAACCAATGCTTAAAAATAAATATTTGTTTCTGGTTTGGGTGTTTTCTATGTATCATATGTATTGAATTTACAAAAATGTATAATATGTACTTAATATATCCGTTGTCTAGTACCCACAGTACAAGCGTTGTGCTTAGTTATGGGCTAGATGGCGCTGTGTGTAATGTCGTGCAATATTTATTTTATTTATTTATAGGTAAAATATTTAACTAATTATTGCTTCTCTTCCACCTGTCGGAGCAGAGTAAACAGTGAGTAGGATGCTTTGATTATCTGCAGGAAAACAACAATTATTTTATTATTAAAAGGGAAAAGTAATTGCAATCTGTAGTCGTAAAGTTTTGTGTTTTATAGTTTGGCAGCCTAGCCGGACTAAAACCATCACTCTATATTGGTATCTAGATATCTTGGCGTCGTATAACATTGCAGGGTGTACAAGATTTAAAAAAAGCATAGCCCCCACCGAATAGAGAATCTCTCCATTTTTGTAAGTCTGTTAAAAAGGATAAAACTACCGCCATAAAAGAAGCCAGCGACAGCGTAGTGAAACTGCCAGCTTGAAGCCGAGCGACACGCCGCGAGCGCACCATGACGATCAACAAAGAACGACGCAGTTTCACTGAAGCCAAGTACCACGGGCATTGGTATACTGCTCCGGCTATCTCTGCACTCTTGACCATGCGAACAAAGCAAGACAGAAACATATTACTTACCTGTTGTGCTACAGTGACGGAATGCGTGTAACCATCATTAACTTTACTAATTAACTCAATATACAAGGTTCCCTCTTTATTTTCTGAATGACCTATTAGGTATATATTAAAAGTATAAAGTATTTATAAATACATAATTCATGTATAGTTAAATTAACCGAAAAACTCAGAAAACCTCCAACCCAAAATGTTACGTACCTCTTCAGAGAGTTCGTTCCCTTGATAGCAGTAGATGAAGACCTGGAACATCATGTTCAGGAGATACGTACCCATCGATACCAACCGAACTAGGTTATCCGTCGTCATCTGAAACCCAAGACATTCTATCAATAAAAAGTATCCTACCCGTTATCTGGTCACCATAATACAAGCCAAGTTACGTAGTTTGAGACTAGTGGCACTGTATTATATTATAATAGCCTGCAATATTAATTAATGTAAAATGTAGCCAAGACGAGAGCGAGACCACATGACGTGCACTGTCAAAAAGTTATTAGATGTCATGTAGAGCCAATAACTCTAACAATAACACGCCCAAAATCCTCCTCTCACTTCACTATCACAAGCTAAACATCATAGCCAATATATGTGGCTGGCCTTGGCCATCACCATGCCCTCAGATCTAGACCTCAAAACTCACGGAAACCAATTGGAACGCCGTAACACAGATGATGATGAGCGATACGTTGAACTGCATGAAGGTTGGCTCCGAGAAGCTGTCCTGCAGCAGCACAGCGGCTTGCAGAGCAGCGCGGTGCTCCAACACACAAGCGCGGAGTCGGGAGTTAACTGTCGCCTCCTGTGCAGCTGTCAGACCCTGAAATGGCAAGGGTGGATGTGTTGCCAAATAGAGATATACAGTGAGATATAAACTGAGATATACAGTGTATATCTCAAAAGACAATTTGACCCATGCTGAATTTGAAATAGAAATAAACAGAACCTTAGAAATAATTATAAATTGGTTAGGAAATATTAATTTACAAGTTAATGTAAATAAAACTATGTTTATGCAACTTAAAAGCTACAGAGCTAAACCTAAAATTGTAAATGTTATGCACAGTAATTCAAAAATTGTTGAAGTTTCGGAAACTAAATTTCTTGGTATAATTATCGATTGTCACCTTAGCTGGAAAACTCAAATTAAGAAAGTAAATAACATTTTATCTAAATATTGCTTTAGTTTAACAATAATAGTTAATATAACTTCAATAAATGTTGCTAAAACGGCATACTATGGTTATGTCTATCCTCATTTGAGTTATGGTATTATCTTTTGGGGAAATTCTGTTAATTTCGAATCCACCTTTATACTACAAAAAAGATGTATAAGAAAAATCTATAACCTTAAAGACACAGATACCCTACGTAAGATTTTCAAAGATGAAAAGTTTCTAACCCTAATAAGTATTTATATATTGGAAATCTGCTTATTTGTTAAAAACAACAAAGGTTATTTTTTTAGCAAAATCTCAATTAGGTCTGAGAGTCAAAGAGACAAACATAAATATAATATAAGCATACCTCAAGTAAACAATCATACATTTTATAAAAGTTCATATTACACCGCAATAAAAATTTATAATCATTTACCCCTACACATTAAGTTACTAAACGGTGTTATATTCCAAAACAAATTGAAAGCTTGGCTCATATCTAAGGTATTTTATAATCTTACAGAATTTTTCGAGAACGACGAAAGGTAATATAAATATTGTTGTTCTACTTTAGATTAAAATTATATTTTAAGGCCCTACTGTCACCTTACCCTATTGCATGCTCGAAATGAGTAAACTGTTGAAACTATTTATATTTTAAGACCTCCAATGTACACAGTTATAGCAATAAAAAATATTCTTATTCTTATTCTTCTTCTTCTTATTCTATTCTTAGAGAACTAGGAAAACCAGTCCATATTTCTTTTATTTGGTGGTCAAAAGTAATGTGAAAAGTAAAACCGGACAAGTGCAAGTCGAACTCGCGCATAAAGGGTTCCTTACGACTATCACAAAAAAATCACGTTTGTTGTATGAAAGTCCCACTAACATATTTAATTTTATTTTGTTTTTAGTTTAAATTTATTGTAATAATTTCAACAGAAATACATCATCGGTGAAAATTTCAACTGTCTAGCTATCACGGTTCATAAGAGGCATAAGAGCCTGGTAATAGACAGACAGACGGACAGTAAAGTCTTAGTAATAAAGTTGAATCCGGTTTTACCCTTTGGGCACGAAACCCTAAAAAGTATGGATGTTTCATTTTAGAGTCGTATTGTGTCTTTAATCTTGCCGAAGATCTTAGATATTCTTCGTATCTATAATATTTGTAGTGTAGTAGTGTAATAGTTGAGCACTTCCATTTGTTTTAAAATATAATTAACTCAAAACAAATCCCTCTACGATATACCTACTTCGCCTAAGAGCGCCGAGGTGCACTATAACTACTATGTTGACTTATATAGTCATACGACATCACCACAGTCTCGCCGAAGGGCAAAAACATAGGTTCATAATCATACCAAAATGTTTATAATCACTGTTATGTTTAGCTATAATACTTAGTGCGCCTCGTACTATACAGAGTGATAAAAAATATTTAAAACAACGCCATCTATCCCAATCTATGATAAGTAAGTCCTGGTACATGCCTACGAACTTGACTCTACGAAGGATTTCGCTCTACGGTTCTACGAAAGTTGCCTTTGTAGAGCTCTGCTACGAGACTACGCTACGGAAAAACATAGATGTCATGTTTGTTTTTTTTTTGCCATTTTGTTAATAACCAAAATAGTAAGACTATAAAAAACTGGCCAAGTGCGAGTCGGACACGCGCACGATGGGTTCCGTATCATTATCACAATTGGGTTTCTTTTTTGAAGTCGGTTTTTCAATTTCTTATTTTTTAAATCCTTTTTAGTGCACTTTTGACTGCTACCACAGAATACATAAATAGTACAAGCTGCTACTAAAAGACCTATAGTCGGCGGTATCCATCTTGATATTCTTTCGATCTCTTGTCGCACGACAAAACCTATTGAGTATTTGGATAATAGGTTTCGGAGATCTAAATAAACAGAAAATATTCCATCACGAGATATCCTTAAGTGACACGTTTCAGAGATATGGGCCAGTGAAATCTTAAAAGGAAATTGTTCGAAAGTTTTAAAAACAACACCAACATGTCGCGTATGAGTTTGTGTAACAATCGGAAGAAGAGGTTTATAGTGCAACAACACCTATCAAAAATAAATCAAGATGCCGACTATGCCAAGGCATGGATTTAAGAAGAATGGTAACTTTAATAATTGAGGAGTTTTAGGTGAAAAGAGGTGGTTTTTTAGTCTGGGTACGCCATATACAACGTCTTTCTGCTGCATATCCAGGTAAACACCAATCCGAACTGGCACCTGCACTGCAATATCAGAATGCTCACCAATTTATCATGGTTTAACCCCCACGTAAAGGTCCAGGAGTAGGGATTACGCCAATTTCCTTACCTTCGTCGAGGTGTAAGAAGGTAATATCTCATCTTTTAGCTGCATATCCTGGCACAGCGTCCTTAGTGCCAGGACCACCAGTCGGAGCCGGCACCTGCACTGCGATATGAGAGTTGTGACCAACGTATCCCTGCCCACGTTGAGGTGGAAGTAGGTATACCTCATCTTTCAGCTTCATATCCTGGTAGAGCGTCCTTAGTGCCAGGCCCACCAGTCGGAGCCGGCACCTGGACTGCGAAATCAGAGTCGTCACCAACGTATCCTTGCCTACATTGAGGTGGAAGTAGGTATACCTCATCTTTCATCTGCATATCCTGGCACAGCGTCCTTAGTGCCAGGGCCACCAGTCGGAGCCGGCACCTGCACTGCGATATGAGAGTTGTAACCAACGTATCCTTGCCCACGTTGAGGTGGAAGTAGGTATACCTCATCTTTCAGCTGCATATCCTGGCACAACATCCTTAGTGTCAGGCCTACCAGTCGGAGCCGGCACCTGGACTGCGATATCAGAGTCGTCACCAACGTATCCTTGCCTACATTGAGGTGGAAGTAGGTATACCTCATCTTTCGTCTGCATGTCCTGGCACAGCGTCCTTAGTGCCAGGGCCACCAGTCGGAGCCGGCACCTGCACTGCGATATGAGAGTTGTAACCAACGTATCCTTGCCCACGTTGAGGTGAAAGTAGGTATACCTCATTTTTCAGCAGCATATCCTGGCACAGCATCCTTAGTGCCAGGCCTACCAGTCGGAGCCGGCACCTGGACTGCGATATCAGAGTCGTCACCAACGTATTCTTGCCTACATTGAGGTGGAAGTAGGTATACCTCATCTTTCATCTGCATATCCTGGCACAGCGTCCTTAGTGCCAGGGCCACCAGTCGGAGCCGGCACCTGCACTGCGATATGAGAGTTGTAACCAACGTCTCCTTGCCCACGTTGAGGTGGAAGTAGGTATACCTCATCTTTCATCTGCATATCCTGGCACAGCGTCCTTATTGCCAGGCCCACCAGTCGGAGCCGGCACCTGCACTGCGATATGAGAGTTGTGACCAACGTCTCCTTGCCCACGTTGAGGTGGAAGTAGGTATACCTCATCTTTCAGCTGCATATCCTGGCACAGCGTCCTTATTGCCAGGCCCACCAGTCGGAGCCGGCACCTGCACTGCGATATGAGAGTTGTGACCAACGTATCCTTGCCCACGTTGAGGTGGAAGTAGGTATACCTCATCTTTCAGCTGCATATCCTGGTAGAGCGTCCTTAGTTCCAGGCCCACCAGTCGGAGCCGGCACCTGGACTGCGATATCAGAGTCGTCACCAACGTATCCTTGCCTACATTGAGGTGGAAGTAGGTATACCTCATCTTTCATCTGCATATCCTGGCACAGCGTCCTTAGTGCCAGGCCCACCAGTCGGAGCCGGCACCTGGACTGCGATATCAGAATCGTCACCAACGTATCCTTGCCTACATTGAGGTGGAAGTAGGTATACCTCATCTTTCAGCTGCATATCCTGGCACAGCGTCCTTAGTGCCAGGCCCACCAGTCGGAGCCGGCACCTGGACTGCGATATCAGAGTCGTCACCAACGTATCCTTGCCTACATTGAGGTGGAAGTAGGTATACCTCATCTTTCATCTGCATATCCTGGCACAGCGTCCTTAGTGCCAGGCCCACCAGTCGGAGCCGGCACCTGCACTGCGATATGAGAGTAGTGACCAACGTATCCTTGCCCACGTTGAGGTGGGAGTAGGTATACCTCATCTTTCAGCTGCATATCCTGGCACAGCGTCCTTAGTGCCAGGCCCACCAGTCGGAGCCGGCACCTGGACTGCGATATCAGAGTCGTCACCAACGTATCCTTGCCTACATTGAGGTGGAAGTAGGTATACCTCATCTTTCATCTGCATATCCTGGCACAGCGTCCTTAGTGCCAGGCCCACCAGTCGGAGTCGGCACCTGGACTGCGATATCAGAGTCGTCACCAACCAACGTATCCTTGCCTACATTGAGGTGGAAGTAGGTATACCTCATCTTTCATCTGCATATCCTGGCACAGCGTCCTTAGTGCCAGGCCCACCAGTCGGAGCCGGCACCTGCACTGCGATATGAGAGTAGTGACCAACGTATCCTTGCCCACGTTGAGGTGGAAGTAGGTATACCTCATCTTTCATCTGCATATCCTGGCACAGCGTCATTAGTGCCAGGCCCACCAGTCGGAGCCGGCACCTGGACTGCGATATCAGAGTCGTCACCAACGTATCCTTGCCTACATTGAGGTGGAAGTAGGTATACCTCATCTTTCATCTGCATATCCTGGCACAGCGTCCTTAGTGCCAGGCCCACCAGTCGGAGCCGGCACCTGCACTGCGATATGAGAGTAGTGACCAACGTATCCTTGCCCACGTTGAGGGTGGCTGCTATGAGCAGAGCTGAGACTTGATGGAAGTAGGTCAGCTCGTATGCTGGGGACTTTGATGTGTCGTATGGGTACCTGTCGAGGATAAATTACGACAATCTAAAATAATACTTCCCCTTCTTATCCGAGCAATGTTCCCGGTTGCATCCCTCTTGGAAGCCCGAGGTCCGCTAAACCCCAAATTCTTTATTTTTTTATTTGGGGTTGAGGTCGGTAGGTAATTCATCATTGAGCATACCTTCTACAAATATAGATTTGGAAATATTTTTACGGCCGGCCGACCTGTCTGACACCTAAATCGTTTTTTTTTTGTATTACGCCAATACTGCTGTACAAAGTGCAACGAAACTTGACTGAAATGAAACATGGTGTCTGCGCTAATAGCCATGGACATAGGTGATCTATCTTGCAATAAGTAGACCCAATTCGTTTACAGAGCGATGTTTTATTTAATTAAAAGACGTATACAAAATAATAATGATGTGGCCTACTACGCCATTAGAAAAGTACAAAGTTCATATTTAAAAATAGAACGAAGGTATAAAATTATTAACAATAAAAACTGTAGGTAGATTCAAGCACTTCTAACTCCTATTGATTAGTGAGTCAATGACGTCACAAGATCTCGATTCTTTATTTGAATTTGATATTAGAAATCCGTCAGGCTCCAACATATTGCGCCCCGTTGAAAGACTCTGCTTTCAACAAACTATTCTTCTTGCTTTGGTAGAGGGCAGAGACGAACGAGAGCACGTCGAATTGTACCCGAAGAAGTAGTCAAATCTGCTACTCGGGAGATGCCATCACGTCCTGGGTATAGCTTGATAACTCGTCCAAGGCGCCAGCATAGTGGGGGAACGTAATCTTCTTTTATCAAAGCCAGATCGCCCACATGTAGAGAAGAATGGTCCGTAGTCCATTTCTGTCGTTGCTGGAGTTCGCAAATATATTCACGTTGCCATCTTGACCAAAAATGTTGTCGAAGTTGCTCCAGCTTCTTATATCTTTGCAGATTATTTAAGTTGACGTCTTCCAGCGCAGGAGACGGTATTGACGTTAACGACCGACCAATAATAAAATGTCCCGGGGTAAGGGAAAGAAAATCGTTAGGATTGGAAGACATGGGATATAAGGGTCGGCTATTTAATATTGCTTCCACCTGTGTGAATAATGTTTGTAATTCTTCAAATGTTAAATGACTGTTACCGATAACTCTTTTAATATGAAATTTAGCGGATTTAATACCAGCTGATTCCCAAATTCCACCAAAGTGAGGAGTGTAACTTGGAATAAATTTGAAATTAATCCCTTCCTGAGCAGCAAAATCAGAAAGAGGAACATTGGCTTGTTTTAGGAACGATCCCAGTTCATTAGCAGCGCCAACGAAGTTTCTACCGTTGTCTGAGAATATTTCAGCTGGCTTGCCGCGACGCGAAATGAATCTTCGAAGTGCCAATAAATAATCATCCTTAGAAAGGCTGCTAACAGCCTCCAAGTGCACACACTTGTATCGCATGCAAATAAAAAGACATAAATAACATTTAATTAATCTAGAGCCGCGTCCTTTACGATTAAGTATGAGGAAAGGACCGGCATAGTCTACACCTACGGATAAAAATGGATAGTCAGGTGTAATACGCTGACTGGGTAAATTGCCCATCTTAGGACATAAAGTTTTGGCTTGAAAACGCCTACAAATGCCACAATTGTGTACGGTACGACGAGCTAGGTGTCGCCCGTTAATAGGCCAAATGGTCTCTCGTAGAGTAGCCAACAATAGTTGAGGCCCTGCGTGTAATTGATGAACGTGTTCACGTTCAAAATAAAGTTTTGTAAAATGATGATTAGAATTAAGTAAAATAGGATGTTTTTTGTTATAGCTATAATTAGATGCATGAATTCTGCCACCAACTCGAATTAAATTATTGTCTATAAAAGGTGACAATGGAAGAAGCTTAGATTTATGATTTAACGCTTTATTTTGACTTAATAGATTATACTCTAATGGGAAAGATTGCTGCTGTGCTAGTCGACATAAATATAAAAAAGAATCATTTAGTTCGATAGTAGATAAAGTACCAGTACGCTTGTTAGCTGGGTTTCGTAAATTATATAAAAATCGTTTGACATAGGCAAATGCTCTATGTAATCTAGAAAATTGCGAAAAGTCCTCAAATTTAAAAAATGTTTCTGTGATAACTACTGCAGTGGATTTTATTTCAGGTAAATCTGAAATTTTATTATTTACTGGTAAGACAGGCCATTCGGACTCATCCTTAGTTAGAAAACTAGGACCATGCCACCAAAGATTAGAATTTAACAGCTGATTGGCATCGGTGCCCCTAGAAATTAAATCAGCTGGATTATCATGGGTAGGTACATACCTCCATGAAGACGCTTGCGTAGTTTCAACAATCTCACCTATACGATTTGCTACAAATGTTTTTAGGTTTCTGGGTGGAGTACGGATCCATGAAAGCACCACGCTGGAATCACACCAATGTACAATACGATTGGGTGGGTATCGAATCGATTCTAGAACGACTTTAGTTAGTCTGGCAGCAAGCAAAGCTGCTGATAATTCCAAGCGCGGAATCGTCATAGGTTTTATTGGTGAAACTTTAGACTTGGCACATAATAGGTTAACAGAAACTTGATTACTTATATTTATAGATTTTAAATAAATTGAAGAGCCAAGCCCGCACAAAGATGCATCGCTAAACGAATGAATTTCAATAACCACTGGATCGTCACACAATACCGTTCGAGGTACTTTAAAATCAATAATTTGAGGCAAACTAAAATAAAATTCGTCCCACGATTGCTTTATGTCGTGGGGAACAGGCTCGTCCCAATCGATGTGGAGTAGCCATAATTTTTGCAATAGCATTTTTGCTTGTATGATGAATGGACTCAATAGTCCCAAAGGGTCGAATATCTTAAAGGCGTTAGATAAAATTGAACGTTTAGTTACCTTGTCATTTGAAGACATAGAGGCAAGCTTAATGGGATAATGTAAATAATCATTAGTAGGATTCCATCCTATACCTAATGTGCTTGAAGACTCGCTTAGAATGAGTTTATCATTTTGATTTGTTTCATCAATTTCAATAAAGTTAGGTAGATTGCTTTTGTATTTTCTCAGTGGAAAGCATGCTGCGCTGAGAGCTTCAGAAATAGACTTCTGCGCCCTGCGTAATTCGGATTCACTATTGAACCCTGTAATTAAATCATCAACTAAAAAATCGTTTTGAATAATAGTTTTAATATAATCGTCTTTGCATTCTTCTCCGACCTGCCATAAACATCTAGTACTTAAGAAACTTGCACTAGAAGTACCGTACGTAACTGTTGCGAGTTCTAAAGTTTGAAGAGGTTGAGATTCTTCATCCCTCCATAATATTAATTGCAGATTCCTGTCATCTGGATGGACAGACACACATCTGTACATTTTAGCTATATCACCAGTTAGTAAAAACTTATACTGTCTTGCTCTAACTAAGATAGAAAATAAAGAATTCTGAAGGTTGGGACCTACCATCAGGATATCATTTAAAGAATATCCGGAGGAGGACGGAGTCGAACCATCAAATACGACTCGAATTTTGCTAGATTCAGAATCTTCCTTGAACACAGCATGATGACACAGGAAATAATTAATAGATGGTTTAGGGTTTTTGCTAATTGATAGATGCCCTAAATCATAATATTCTCGAATGAATTGCGTATATTGACGCTTCAGGTCAGAATTTCTACGAAATCGTTTCTCTAGACTGAGAAATCTTTTCTCGGCTAGACTATAAGAGTCTCCTAGACAATCTGGAGTATCAAGCAAAGGTAATTTGACGCAAAAACGACCATCACTTAGACGTGTGGTATTATTTAAAAAATGTTCTTCGCACGCTTTCTCACATTGAGATAAAATTAATTTTTGTGGTACTTCCTCGACTTCCCAAAATTTTGTTAAAGTATTGTTTATTGTATTCTGTGTCATCGGCGACAAAGAAATAAAATTAGCATCGGCGCTAGGTGTCTTCGGCGACAAAGAAATAAAATTAGCATCGGCGCTAGGTGTCTTCGGCGACAAAATAAAATTAGCATCGGCGCTAGGTGTCTTAGGCGACAAAATAAAATTAGCATCGGCGCTAGGTGTCTTAGGCGACAAAATAAAATTAGCATCGGCGCTAGGTGTCTTCGGCGACAAAGAAATAAAATTAGCATCGGCGCTAGGTGTCTTCGGCGACAAAGAAATAAAATTAGCATCGGCGCTAGGTGTCTTAGGCGACAAAATAATAAAATTAGCATCGGCGCTAGGTGTCTTCGGCGACAAAGAAATAAAATTAGCATCGGCGCTAGGTGTCTTCGGCGACAAAGAAATAAAATTAGCATCGGCGCTAGGTGTCTTCGGCGACAAAGAAATAAAATTAGCATCGGCGCTAGGTGTCTTCGGCGACAAAGAAATAAAATTAGCATCGGCGCTAGGTGTCTTCGGCGACAAAGAAATAAAATTAGCATACTTACATGAAACTTGTTTAGAAATGCTAGCATGAATGGGTCCGGCAATAAGCCAACCAAGCTTAGAATTAATTAATCTAGGTAACTTAGGCCCTAGTGATTTCTGATCAGAACCTAAAACTTCCCAAAATATGTCTGCACCAAGCAGTACATCCACCTTAGACGGTATGTGAAAGTTAGGATCAGCTAATTGAATAAAGTTAGGTATATGTATAGATTGTATATTAATAGGAGCTATCGGCAGCTCTCCTGTCAGTTCATCAAGCACTAGACAGGTAAGTATCGTATTGTATGAATTGCATCTAGAATTTAGCTTAATAGTACAGCTTTCAACTACATTATTATTTGAACAATTGCCTATGCCTATAATTTTTGTTGTATTTATTTTGTTTGTAGTTAATTGTAGTTTTTGTTTCAGATAATTAGAAACGAAAGAAGTTTGACTGCCGCAATCAAGAAGAGCTCGCACTTTCTCAGTATAGCCGGTCACCGGATTCGACACCTCGATGATCGCTGTTGACAAGATAACTTGATTAGGTTCTTGCTTGGAGAAAGTAGCTATAGATTGGTCTACCGTTACAGGGTTTTGTACTTGTACATTAGAATTAAATATATGCATTCCAGTATTGTGCATTTTATTACATACCCTGCACGGTCCAAGACGGCACTTGGTAACATGATGACCTGGACGTAAACAATTAATGCATAGTTTATGCTCGCGTACGTACTTTAGTTTTTCTTGAAACGATTTATTTTTAAATATAGGACATTCATACAGTCTATGAGAGTCCTTGCAAATAAAACAAGTAGGTTTGTACATAACATTTTGATTGTTAGTTGTAGTAAAAGATTTGACATTAAAATTTCTAACTTGATTGTTATTAGTAGGCAAATTAGGCTTGTTATAGGAAAATAACCTTTGATTAGGTTTAGATAAAATTTGAGAATTATCGCACTTGCGCTTAGTAACTGACGCTAGCACACTAGCTCGCTCAATTAAAAACTTATTAAATTGTTCTAAAGTAGGAACATTTTGAAATGTATTGCGGGTCTCTTCCCACTTTACCAAAGTAGCGCTGTCTAGTTTTGAAGAATAAAGATACACGATAAGCGTGTCCCATTTATCGGTGGGTTGGCCTAGACTAGATAGGGCCCTTAGATTTTTAGTAACATGATCGACTAAACCTCGTAAACAATCAGAATCTTGTTTAATTATTGGAATATTAAATAACTCAGACAAATGAAAATCAATGAGTACCTTTTTATCGTCGTAACGTTCACATAATAGTAGCCAAGCCTTACTATAGTTGGACGATGACACTTCGAAGTTCGATAGAAGTCCCTTCGCGTCACCTTCCAGATATGAAATTAAATAACGAAACTTATGTATGTTACTTATATGTTTGTTATCGTGGACAAGATCTTGGAACGTATCACGGAATTCAAGCCAGCCGAAACATGAACCATTAAATTTAGGTATCTGGATTCGTGGTAAATTAAAATGAGGTTCTTCCTGACCGCTGTGATGTTGACAATGGGATGTCTCGGGAGTGAGAGACATGCGGCGTGTTTCTATTATAGTATTTGTATCATTAATGATAGTTTTCGCACTAGCTAAGCACGTAACAATGTCGCTTTCAATAGCCTCCCTCTCATCAATCTCAGCGCTCAAGTTAATAGAATTTAGTACCTCGATCTCAGACTGAAGACTGTCAAACTTGACTGATAATGCTTCAAAACGAGTAATTTTTACTGATAACTCAGCCAATTGAACACTAGACAGTTCAAATGACTCAAATGTAGCGAGATAATTCTTGAATTTAGTAATTTGTCCCTTAATAGAACTGCGTTTTGTTGATAGTTCCTTATAACCAGGTACTAAAACTTGTTTAATATTAATCGTCTCAGCGTCCGTAGCTGTTGCCATTGTGAATAAAATTGTATGATTTAATTAAATCCCTACACAATATAAAATATAGTGCAATGAACTGGTTTCGCCTCTATGTTCGCGAATTTTAAAATCGAATGTTATCTAACTAAATAAACTTTCTGACTTAGCTGCAATCGGGTATAGATGATTCAAAGTGTCACTCTCCTCTGCTCGGTGGAACTCGGGTGCGCACTGCTGCGGTCGCTAGTTCAATCAGCTGATCGCAGGGCGCGGTAGTACAGGACAACCTGGAATGCACCGTTACAATGGTTGAGAACACGAAAAAACGACAATTGCAGGGAATAAATATCTAATTATTTCTTATCGAAAATAATTATGAAAAGACTGGGATATTTACCAAAAGAAAGCTTTGAAATTGAAGTTGGTAGTTAGATTTAGACAAATAAATGACTATTAACTTGTATTTTAGTCGAATTAATAGGTTTTATTGCAAAGAAAAATACGAAAACAATTAAGTATTATGTATGGGAATAAAGGTGGTCAGCTTGTAATAATTAACTTATTTACCTTGTTTTAGGCTGGAAATCCTGCATTAGGATAAAAAGACGCTAAGGAAAGATTGTTTTTTAATTAATAACATGTAAATAGTTCGATTTTATATCGAAATTGTAGTTGAAAATGATGCAAATAGGTGATGTAATAATATGACTTGTTCGGTACTTTTCCATAGAAATATAGTGCAAATTAATCGTGTTAAGACGTAGGATACTATTTTGTACGCATTTGTATAGATTTGCACGTAAATAATTGATTCACACAGTGGAAACAATAGGGAAATTAGAGATGTATGAATGGAAGGTTATAGGAAGGACACTTATCTTGGACGAAATCGCCTTGTCGTTGCCGTGATCCTGGTGGAGTCTTACAAATCGTTGCTGCACTGCCAGATCTGACGGAAATGTGTACTGCTTCTCTCCTTCTTGAATAGTAGGTATTTGTGGCACCGTTTGCTTACTGCAACTTGGTGCGCCACACGATGTGATGATGTGGACTCTTGGTATGTCCTCGAAATCGTATTGTCGCCAAAAAAAAAAAGTATTTATGTCTGCGCTAATAGCCATGGACATAGGTGATCTATCTTGCAATAAGTAGACCCAATTCGTTTACAGAGCGATGTTTTATTTAATTAAAAGACGTATACAAAATAATAATGATGTGGCCTACTACGCCATTAGAAAAGTACAAAGTTCATATTTAAAAATAGAACGAAGGTATAAAATTATTAACAATAAAAACTGTAGGTAGATTCAAGCACTTCTAACTCCTATTGATTAGTGAGTCAATGACGTCACAAGATCTCGATTCTTTATTTGAATTTGATATTAGAAATCCGTCAGGCTCCAACACATGGAATGTTGCTTTTATTTTCGATTAGGTATAATATATTCTTACAGAACACACAAAACAGGAAACGATAGCATTCCAACAGCCGATTTTTATAGTTTTCTAGTCTCTATACACAGATAGTTGGACCGAAGCCAGTAGCGTTTACAGGTCCTGCTATGTAGTAGCATCCATACCAAAAAGATATAAGAGGACCCAAAAATGTAATGAAACATTAAAATAACTGAAGGTATCTAATCTACCTAGTCGGGCGATGTAAGTAGATATTACCTACCATGCTCTAAGAGGTAGTTGGTTTTTCTCAGCACTGGTTGCCCATCCGAGTCCGGTGACCATAGTTAAGGCGAGGTATAGTATTTGCAGCAAAATGTTCTCGCGGTTACAACTGTAGAAACACAACAAGCAGACAAAAACAGTAACTAATCAATGGAAAAGTATACATTTCATTTATTTCAAACGTTTAGTCTTACTAATTTATAATTAGTACATCCAAATGAACAAAAATACAAACCTCCTAACGATCTCTTTTGCCTCTTCGCTCTCCGCAGCTCCAAGGACCCCATCGGCCTCGGTGATGATGTCCTGTATCACTTCCTTTCTGGCCAGCAGGTTCACGATCTTGGCCGACTGCGCCAAGGTAGTAAACAGGAGAAATGCTGTGCCCGTCATTAAGGGCAGGTTACCCCAGATCAGAAATAAGTCGACCACTTGTATTATTATGTATGTACCTGGGTAAGAATTTGGACATAATAGTAGTCTGCTAATTAGTTCTATAGGACATGGGTCTCCTCTTTAAGTTGGTTAGGCAGTAAGCCTCTACAAGAGCCTACTTCGGGTTGGCGAATGTCCTATGCTTTCGGACCGTGGTGAATCCTAAGACCTCACGATATTTTCCTACATCGTAAAAGCAATGTAAATAGCCCTCATATATTTTTTTACAGAAAAAGACTTTGGTGCGCCGTCGGTAGGAACACATCTCATTATGGTGACCAAATAACGCGTAGATAATATTAAATCCACGCTGAGTCCGCCGTACAATTCCGTTGTAAGTATAGGCAGGTGATGATTTAAGGTAAGGGTAATTAATGAATTTTATAATTTCTTAGAGCCCATTTAGAAAAATCGTAATGAAAAAAAAAATTTTTTTTTGTTCTGTTTCTGTTATACAATAATAGGTATTGTCAATAAATTTTTATTTATTTAATTTAGTTTTATATTTTAATTTGATGAATTTAGTATTTTAGTTTTTATTTTACATTAAGTTTCGAGTTAGTAGGCATACTAACTCGAAACTTAATACTAAATAAAGCTTTTTTTTTTAAAACGCTTCAAAATGGCTGCACCCGACTGGACATGAACTAGCTGCAACCCTCGAAATTCCGATGTAGTGCTTTGGTAAATGTAATTTCACTTCAGTCTCTTCCTATTCAAGAATGTATTTTTTTTAAACTTAATACACTCTTTGACGGATTTTTCAATAGAATTTTCCAAGATCCCAGTTTAGGTATCTAGGTATATCTTGATACCTAAACATCGTTATATAATTTCAGATTATGATCTGAAATTATAAGGTTCTTTGTATTTGACGTTTTTTCTTCAGGAAGATGTGTCAAATGATAGTCTACAATTAAAAAATGAAGTTTAGTTAAATATTCGTACCCACTATACACATGAAAACAAATACGCCGTAGCAATAGTACAATAATTTCTCGCTCCCCGTCAAAGGCTCCGACGGCCAGAACCCCACCAGCTTTAGCGCACTCAAAGACAGACTTATGGACAAATTCACATTTTTCACCCAAACTCCCATGTTTGCTGACAAACAGACGGACGGAATAGAGGCGAGTGAGTGAAGAACGAAAGTAAATAGTACCTACGGACGGTCTTAATTACTTAGAGATTTCAGTTGTTGACAACAGCTTTTTGGTAAGACTTTGAAACGAGATTGTATTTTGTGAGTGTTAAAGTCACACTAAGGATTTAAAATTGAACAAGGCAACAACCGCCAAAAGTTACAGTTGATAATTTCGGCGAAACAATTGGAATATAATAATATGGGAGAAAAAGTTGAAAATCGGGAAGAACGTTTTAAAAGTACTTATGCAAAGTTATAGGTTCTTAGTACTAAGCGTCTCTGAGCTAAGCCGCGGACAGACGGGTATGCCGAAATCATAAGGGTTTCTTTCTCACTTCAAAACCCTAAACACCAATAAACAGAAAATCTTAAATCTTCTGTCAATAGAAAATCAATATTATCAGGCTTGTCGGAATTACCGTTCATGTTGATCTTCTCAGCAGACAGTTTACCTAATCAGCAGCTTTAAGACGCTTGTTTTGACTAAAATATCAAAACAGACGGACCTATTTAGACGGCTGTTCACCGCGAACTAAACTGAGTTAGTTGAACTTAGCTCGCCGGTTTTAACTAAACTAAAAACAGTTTTAACTAATTTTAGCAAGGAACTATGTACCTAAACTTGGTCTTTTTTCATGGTTTTTCGGATTTTTTGGAATTAAAAGTATTTTATTTAAAAGAACAAAGTGACACGATTCATACACTAAGATTTTCTGGTTCATTTGATTCCCTTGAAATATGGTAAACTGTGACAGATAAGCAGGGAAATGTACAGAAAAATAGCTATAATTTCTCTACATTTGTATACTTTGCGTATTAGCGCCTTTAAGCCGACGGTGGACCTATCTTTATCGAACAAATTACTTTTTTACTGTATTCACCTATCAATAAAAAAAACAATTTCAAAATAGTTATATATTGGGAGTTAGGTACAATGTCACAGACAGATACACAGACACCATAAACTTATAACACCCCTTTTCCGTCGGGGGTTCAAATGTTGTCCACCTCGGCTATAGGTGTTTATTTGTTAAATCAGTAAACGTTATTCAAGCACAATTATGTTATTACAGTCATTATTGTAATTGCAGGTAGCCACGAACGGTTTGTTTTCACTCGATTTTCGACGACGATTTTGGACGAAACCTGTTATTAAAACTTGGGGTAATATGATTTAATTATTTCAGAATTAAAATAATTATGTTTTCGACGAATTTGATGTTACTGATTTTAAACATAAGGTATATTTTAAGGTAGGTACCTATATTACTAGTTTTTTATCTCCATTACTATCAAACGCAAAGTCATCGACTCATGAAGGTATCGAGCCGGATCTAGCCAGTAAAATCTTAAGTTGGCCAGGCATGGGCAGCAGCTGTTATACAAATTTGTTTCCCGGAAAATATGTGACTGGTCACATGAAGTTGAACCAGACAAGTCATATAAACGATCACATGACTTGTCAAAGCTGCACTCCATCTATATCTATACTCTATCTATACTAATATTATAAAGAGAGGAAAGATTTGTATTTGTGTGTGTGTGTGTGTGTGTCGTATGTTTGTAATAAACAAACTCAAAACCTACTGGACGGATTTCAAAAAAAAAATCATCGTTAGAAAGCTACATTTACCCTGAGTGCATTGGATCTCGATATTCCCACGGGGTCGGGAGTTACGCGGGAGAAACCGCGGGACACAGCTAGTTAATTATATTTCTACTATGGTAATTTCCTAACTTATAATGCTCAGACAAAGTATTTGACAGAGGCACGTAAATCCCAGCTCAATATATCAATGTAGCTAGCAACGAGCAATGGCAAATGCGACATGAAATTCGCTTCACCGCCCTCCGCGGCGGTGCAGTCCGGTGCACGTTGCCGTGTGTTAATCGCCTTAAAGTTATATCTAGTTGATATTCTTACCTAGAGCATTAAAAATAAAAATATGATAAGTATATTTAATTAGAAAAGGAGCAAAATCTCTTGGCGATTTTGTTAATTATAATACTTAATCATTCGCGCAGGTAAATCACTAGAAAGTGGTTCTGGATGTATTTAAACGAGTCAAGTCGAAAATAAATACATACAAATGCTCAAATTTGCCGCTCGGGTTAAAAATCGTATATGGTCGCTGCAACGGACCACACGAACGTGCCGCGTGTTCGAGCCTCGCCGCGAGTCAATTTTAGAAGATGTATTTTCTAGAGATGGGCCGACTAGGGGTTCTGCCGACTAGCAGACTAGCCGACTAGTCGGTTCTAAAATTGCCGACTAGTCGGCAATGCATATTATTATAATTCCGAGATATTTGGGTTAATCTCACTTGGCGATTGTTGGTATTTTTGGTTAAATTTGCACTTCGAAAAATAAAGTGAAACTTCCAAAAAATGGTTGAAATAAAAATAAAAGTTGGAAAAAAATGGAGCTGAGGCATAGTTATGACATTTTAAATGTTTAGATAATCTTTGTAAGCTATGACGTGTTTTGTTTACGTTTTTCTGACTACCCACCTTCTAAACTGTACTACTAATTAAATAAATATTGGTTTTATTGCATAATTGATAGTTGATGACTAGTCAGCACTTACCGACTTGTCGGTTAAACTGCCGACTAGTCGACCCATCTCTAGTATTTTCTCTTAAATTATTTCTAGTAGATATTATGCCTAGATGACCAATTAAAATATTGCAGCCAATCTTTAATTTCAAAAATATTTTGTCAAATAACATTTGACATTTTTCGAAACATTTATGAGTCAATAAAGTTTCGATTGCGTTATGTTGCAATTTATAGTTGCAATTTTTAATTCCATTTCGAATGTATTTAAAAGCAAATTTTAAATAATTCTGAAAGGGTAGTAATAAAACGAGTGACTGTAAATTACAGTTTTAAGTGTCAAAATTAATTAAATTGGGGTATAGAATTATTAAGTGAGCGACTGACTGCGAGTGACGAGAAATCAACAGAACAGCAACTTACAAACATTAATTTGAGTTACTTAAAATACAAAATGAGCAGCTTCATAATATTTGAGCGACCTAATATTTGTTTGAGTGTCAACGTTACGTCCTGCATTTTTTTAAATATTTGGCAAATGCATTTTTTATACAGAACGGCATTTTATCTTAAATGAGAATTAGGCGCTTTGGCGAGCGAGCGAAGCGAGCGTGCCGCGGCAGCGGTCGCCATGCGCGTAATCATGTTCTAACATTAACCTAACCTATCCAAGTCGGGGTGATCCGTATATTTTTTTCGAAGTTCAAGTAAAAATGTATGAAATTTTTTTTTTTGAGTTGCCCTCTCTGTCTTTCCAGTCGCTCACTTAGTAATGTAGTCGCTCGGATAAAATTTTAATATCTGAAATGGATTAATCACAATCCACTTTTTGTAAGATCGTTCTGGATTTTATTATTAATCAATATTCGTCGTTAGTTTAGTCTCAAGTTATTAAAACAGTATGTCATCATCAGTCGCAAAGTTTTTTTTTATTCGCTCGTTTTATAATTCCCCATTCTGAAACAGGAATAAAAAAGCATAAAACTGAACATAAAAAAAATAAAAACAAGTTTAAACCGCACTAGACTCGCAGTGTAGACGCACACAATCTCTCCTTCATCTTTTACCTTATAGTATAACCTTATATTATAGTTTCGCGTTGTCTCTTCGTTTGTCATGCAATACTTAGCAAGCTATCTATTATAAAGGCTATAACACATTCATGCGATAAAACCCGCATTAGTGACCATCGCTAATCTGAAGTTACGCTGTCACTCAGATGTGAAATGTGGATAAATTTGAATTCTACTGTTTCTAGGAACACCAAAATTAAAGCCTTTTTTAGGCTTGGTTGCGCTGGTCAAAATTCGCTTTTTGAACTTAGATTTAGATGCAAATTACATACAAGACACTCTTGTATGTAATTTGCAAAAACCGGTCAAGTGCGAGTCGGACTCGCGCACGAAGGGTTCCGTACCATTATCTTTACAACAGATTTTGTTTTGTAAGGTAAATTGAGGTTTACGATTTATGACGTTAAAAAAAAAATTACCTACTTACTAGATCTCGTTCAAACAAATTTTCGTTGGAAGTTTGCAAAGTAATGTACATCATATACTTTTTTTAGTTTTATCATTCCATTATTTTAGAAGTTACAGGAGGGGGGACACACATTTTACAACTTTGGAAGTGTCTCTCGCGCAAACAATTCAGTTTAGAAAAAAATGATTTTAGAAACCTCAATATCATTTTTGAAGACCTATCCATAGATACCCCACATGTATAGGTTTGATGAATGTTTTTTTTTGAGATTCAGTTTTAAGTATGATAAAATTTTATCATTTTTTTTTCCATTTTTGTGTGATAATCTTAATTCGGTTCACCGATTACATCTAATTACCAAGTTTTAACAGTATACTTCTTATAGTTTTGGAAAAAACATGGCTGTAACATACGGACGGACGGACAGACAGACAGACATGACGAATCTATAAGGGTTCCGTTTTTTTTCCATTTGGCTACGAAACCCTAAAAAGGTATTCGGACTCTAACATAAAAGAAATAATTCGTAATAATTTGTTAAATTCGTATGTATGTATTTATTTTAAACGACCTAGAAAGATAACCGATAAATTTAGTGGAATAAAGTTTAAACCAATAAAATTGTTTGTCGAACTATTTACGTCGAATTTTCTACAACCCGGATACGGAACCCTCGCGCCTGATCCCGACTCGCACTTGACTAGTTTTTTCACTTCTCAAATGTGAAAATAATCGTTAATTTTTTTAATTAATATTCGATACCGGAAATTTCAATTGTCGTATAGGACATTTTGGCCAAAATGAGTTAATTATATATTTGGAATCAGCGTCGCGAGCTCTATCGATTGGTATATTCAAATTTATAATATCTTTAAAAATGAAATTTTTGGAAACCTTTTACGACCTGAATTTTGACTAGGTTTTTTTACGATTTGGAGTGTATGGTAAAAATAATTTTTATAAGTGAGCGTAAAGTCACTTTTGCTTTGAAATGTCATTCACGACATTGTCAATAACATTTTTACAACAAATAAAAAGCTCGTAAATACTATAACTGACATTCAATAATGTAGCAATTATTGTGTTATTGTGTTATACGACCTTTTGTTTGAGTGAAATTGCAAGTAGCGCAAAATAAATTTAACAAAAACATGGTAAATAAGTATCCTATTTTTAATTAATTTTGGTTTGTTAAAATCAATTTTTTTATTATTAAAATAAACTTTGTAGTTTATTTTAATATAATAATAAAACGTTGTGATTTCGAAATGTAGTGTTTGTACACTACATTTCGAAATCAAAACGTTTTATTCAAATAACAAAAAAAAATCAAAATATGTGGGAATAAGGATATAACGAACAACCGAATGTCTTCAAATATGTCCAAGTGTGGTATTAAATCAAAGAGTATAACTTTTGTGACAACAATATGACAATCATCATTATAAGAATCATCGTTCAAATAAGATAACTTGCCGAGTTTCGGTATATTAAACTAGTTTTGAGTAGTATACATTGGAATTGGTAATTTCCGAGGTTTGATGATTAAATATTTTGATCAAACTCTGACCGAAGGATCTATATTTTAACCTTGGATTAATTAAAATCGTATTCTAAATACTGAAGAATCTGGTAACATCTATGTCAGAAGGTCACCGGAACACATTAGCATAAGCAAGACAGTCTTATCGCATTTAGACTCAATGATATAATCTTGGTATAATATAATACTCACCAAGATTATATCTCCGATATATTACGAATATTCGTAATATACTGGAGTATCAGGTGATATCTTAGGTACTAAAAGGAAACTACAGGAACATTTTATCCAGTTAAGATAGTCATAGCGCACTTGAACTCAAGATAATCATATTGATGAGCAGATATTCTAGATACTGAAGAATAAATTGAAAAATAAGATGCCAGAAGGAAGCCACAGGAAGGCATTATCTAGACAATACAGTAATTTCGTTAAATCTTTTAAGGCTTGCCATTCCAAACAGTTAAACTAAAATAACCTTACATTATTTTGCTCAAATAAGAGTTTTGAGGGGAGAAGATGTGATTATTAAATCAAAGCTGTGCAAATTTCATTAAATCATTCTTTAAAAAAAATCACATTCAATTATTAGCTGATAATTCTAAAAATTAAGTTGATTTTTACAATCGCAACGATTACATACTATTAAAACGGATTACATACACAAATATTTCGATTAATAAATGATAAAATAATAAAAAACCTTATATTTCACTATGTTTTACTGCCTAATTAAGATATTCTAACTAGGTATTCAGTCGTCTTTGGCGCTTTTACTCCCTTAGACCCTGATTTAATTGCCTTGTACAACCCATTGCTAATCAGATTTGGTCCTTTACGACACATGTAACTCCATCTTAACCAATTTTTGTGGCTGTAAAGTACTTCAGTTATTTTTTTTTTTAGGGTGTAAGGGCATCCTATTTTCGTTAATAATTAACTTGGGTTTATTTAATCATTTTTAAAGGATAGAGCACAAAAAATTAGTTAGGGTTTCTTTTGGCGTCATCAATATAGCACTTTGTTTGACAAAGATATAAGACAAATACTTTTTTACTCTTTGTTTTTTAGCTCTCCTGAAAAATCGTGTTTTGTCCTTTACGACAATTGAAATTTCCGGTATCGTAATATCAAAGTTTTCGCAGAAAACCTGACCAACAAATATTTTCAACCTATTATAACTGGGTAAAAATATATTGATTACGTTCCAAATGTAACTTCTTCCAAAATGGAAATCGCGAAATATCTCTTGAACAATAATGAATCTAGTTTCTAACACAATTATTCTTGTTCCTCGTACCCCCTATTCCTCACTTAAGAGAAGCCTACTCAAGAAGTTGAATTTTATCAGCATTAATCCAGCCTATTCAGAGATCTACGCTCGCCTCGCTCGCTGGGCGGTTGATTGGTCAAATCAAATAGAATCACAGTCGCGGGGCGGGTCTGCTTGCTGCGACTTTTATCTATTGCTTTTCTTAGGCTGGAGACTTAAATGAGGAGATTTAACCGACTGGAGGTGCGAAAGGTACATATTTAGGAATGTACATACAAACGCATGCTCTTTAAACTCAGGCATTTGACTCATAGCATTCACATAATGCTCGTAATTCTTTTTTTCAATATGTAAGTGATACCAAAGTAGTCAGAAAGTCGGCTATAGGCTCCTGAATCATAGAAGTAACGAGGCGCCAACTACTGGGTAAAATGTGGTATAGTTATTAGGTAGGTACTGCCGATCAATTTGTTTTTTTTTGTAATCCTAATATTTTCGAAGTATTTAACTTGAATTTAAAAATGAAATCGTCTACACGTGCCTTTTGTGAGAGGGTCGAGGCGCAGGTACTCTTACTAGGTTTGTTTTGTGTTCACATGATGTTCGTGAGGTCTAGTTCGCAGAACTTCTAGTTATTAAACATAATTACGTACCTACCTACGTTATTGTATGCTATGAGTACCTACCAATGTTCACTGAGTTACTTCAGTGTGATTCAGTAGCGTCAACTTCGTCGTAACTTTAAAACAATGATGAACCGATTTGAGTATTTGAATGTTCTGTGTCTGAATTGTATTGTAGGTACTTGCTACCTGATGCCCGTGGTTTTACCAGCTGGAGTCCCGATCATTCCATAATGGACGCGTAGGTCGTAATAGCTATCTACCTCTGCCGTATGTTGACCCGATCCATCCCGCGGTTTAGACTGTGCGTTGTATGTACAGAACTTAAAATTTAATAAGCACATTATACCTTTAAGTAGCTTAAAGGAATTCGCTGCACTCAACAATGTTATCTTTATGTTCTGAACAAGAAAATCTCAGAGCAGTTACGGGTATTATTGTGTTTTGCTCAGTTAAATGCAATTTTTTTAATAAATCTTATTTTTTCGATTTTTATCGCGTTGGTTTTACTTTATTAAGCATTTTTCAATAAATAATAAGTTTTATTTTAGATCACCATCGCGATAATCGATAAAAAATCTGATAGGTACCAATCTTTTCTTAGCAAAATATACCAAACTAAGTTTTTTGTCATTTTTCTAATGATATGACCACTGACTAGATCCACGTGTGTAAACACCTTTAGTCCTCTGACATCCTAGCTTCAGGACCAATGCGCGCACTTGTTGCTGTAGGCTGGTAGCCGACAAGTCCCGCCCCTCACGACGACCAAGCCGGCAAGCCAGTGCTGCTGCAGCCGCCGACGATAACACATGGCTTCACTACGGAAATTCGACATGAGAATACTCTCGCCGGAGCGCTGACGATTGCTTAAACATAAGGTAAGCACCTAACTTTAGTTTCAAAATATTAAAGAAGAAAAACATCATCAAAAAATCTCCAACATGAATTTATTCTTGTGAACTATTTCTAGGAGAAAGCCCTGAGCAATTTTTTTTATTTTTATTTATTTAACAAAAGAAATAAAAAATAATTTTATTCTTTGACATATTTTATTCTTGACTTTGACTTATACCTATCTCCCAGTCAATTCTTGCTGTTACCCTGCAGCGGTACATGGTACCTACCTAGTTACAATAATTGGGTATTTTCGTTTTTTTTAAAGATTTATAGATGTAACAAAGACAATTTAATTGTCCTAGTTATAAATATAATAGACAAAAAATGTATACATACCTACTTAATATAACACTGAAATACCTAAAAAGCCTAACCAAACAATGTAAGGCCTCTAATGGCTGTAGGCACAGAACTTAAATACGTGAAGCATTACCCCTTTGTATGGTAGGTATACCTTGCACCAAGTTTACAAATAATTATGCGACTAAGAAGGCCAAAAATGCAAATAAAACGTTGGGACCTTTCTTTAACAACTTGCTTTTTGTGAACATGAGAATTAATTAGGATTAAAATGTAAAGTGGTATACTCAACTAGGAGCGGCCCGCGGTTTTCCCCACGTAAGTCCCAACCGGCGGCAATATAATAATAGCCAGTGCGTTAATCCGGATTTACAGTTATTTGCATGCAGCTTCATCTCAGTCTGTTCAGTAGTTTTTGCTTGAAAGAGTCACAAACATAGTCGTTTACTTACTTACATACGTTCATACTTACTTACATACGTTCATACTTACTTACACTTATTTACACATAAACTTTCATATTAATAATATTAGTAGGATAGTACATGATCATTTTGAAACGTCTTGAAATTAGGAGTTATGATGTCTGGTTTCGGGACGCGCCCTCCAAAGAGAAGAAACCACAAGACTCCTGTATTAGAGAAGAAAAATATTTTTTGTAAATGCTATTGTTACGTAGCGGTCCAACTTAAAGGCGGATGCGGGGCGACGCTATGAAGAGTAACAAAGACAAAGAGTAATAAAAACGGGATCCTTTTACTCCACTGTCCTATGCGTTTGAGAACCGAAACTAGCGTTTTGGGGACACGATCTGTCTATAACTGGGAGGCTACCGCGGATTTATCGTTGACAGCAATCGATGCCGACGCGGTAGTTTGACATCTCTGACAGCAGAGTTTTCAATTTTAAAACCGCGCATCCATGGCCGTCAGCCGTCGATTTGAAGATTTTCTGTCAAAATCTTCAATTCAATTCAATTCTGTCTGTGTTGCATTCATTCAATTTGGCTTCGGCATCGATATGAGTAATCGACGCGCCGATTTGAAATTTTCGCGGTTCGAAATTCGGCTGTCAACTGTCAAATGAATCCGATCCCGATTCCGACGGAACAACCGCGGTAGCTTTCCTGATCCCGCACGGTTGCCCTCCGGGGTGGCCGGACGGGACAGCGGACCCATCTCTTCATACCCTAGCTGGTTATAGCTTGGGACGCTATAACATATATGCGTAGAAGTCATGGAACGGGTTGCTGTCCTATGCGTTTCGGCGCTCGGCTGAGCACCTGACGGTACAGAGACCGCCGTGATTATTTCTTCGTTGTCCTTAGCAAGTAGGTAAAATTTTATAATTAAAATGTAAAATCTAGCAACACGCCCGGCTTGACATGCTTTCTACGGTATAACCCTCAAAACTTATTTATCTAAATTTATTTATTTATTTATTTAATTTATTTATTACACACAAAAAACACAAATGACATCACAGTACTGTTACTGTGATGACAGTACCTATATGTACTGTGATCGGACCATCAATTTCGAATCAGCAAACTACCAGCATTCCCGATCCCGTCGGAAAATTCCCACGGGGTCGAAAATTTTACAGAATCGATAACCCCGTGTATTGTAGGATGTCCGGAGACCAGTGGATATCCCTGAACAGGCGGCTGGCGGGGAAGGGTTGGCCGCCCAGAATACGTTTTTTTTTTCTATCTCAAACGGTTCGAGCTGTACGTCACTTTTTAGTAAAAATTGAAAAATGTCTACTTTTTTGCACATTTCGGGGCATCACGTCCACAGATTAAGCGATAGCATTGTTTTTTTTTCGCCATGTGTTCGCCATTTTCTTGCGCTTACACAGGCCCTTAACCTTTTTATAAACGATCTCTTAAGGACACGATTATAATTTTTTTCTTCTATTTGTTGTGCCGCTTCGTGGACGCGTAGACGCAGGTCTTCAATTGTGGTTATGTTTTTTTTGTATAATTGTTCTTTTAAATACCCCCAGTAAAAAAAATCAAGCGGATTCAGATCAGGCGAACGTGGAGGCCACAATATTGGACCTAATTGGACCTAATTGGCCAATCCATCTTCTTGGATAACTTTCATTTAAATAGTTTCTCACTCGCACGGCATAATGCACGTGCACGGCACGTGCAGGACAGCCGTCATTTTGAAGTCACATTCTTCGCCGGATCGCCAATGGCACCTCTTCGAGTAGTCTCGGGAGTTCGTTTTGGAGAAAGTGTAAATTGTTGGCCCTGGTTAGGTTGCCTTGCTATTCGAAAGGGACAATAATTTGGCCATTTAAAATAATGGTCCAATAGTTAATTTTAAATTGGTACTGTGATCGGTCTTCCCTGGCTAGTCTTGGGTTGGTTAGCTGCCAGCTGTGCAAATTGTACAAGTTTAGGTAGCCATCTCTTTTGCACGTTGACTCATCGCACATTATGCCGTGCGAGTGAAAAACTATTTAAATGAAAGTTATCCAAGAAGATGGATTGGCCAATTAAGTCCAATATTGCGGCCTCCACGTTCGCCTGATCTGAATCCACTTAATTTTTTTAATGGGGGTGTTTAAAAGAACAAGTATACAAAAAAAACATAACCACAATTGAAGACCTGCGTCTACGCGTCCACGAAGCGGCACAACAAATAGGAGAAAAAAATTATAATCGTGTCCTTAAGAGATCGTTTATAAAAAGGTTAAGGGCCTGTTTTAGGGCAAGAGGAGGATAATTTGAGCATTTGCTGTAACATTATGACATATTAAATCTTAATAAGTGTCCTTTTTTGTACAACACTTGTTTCAACTTTTTCATGTAAGATAGTACCTTCGATGCATTCAAAGCACTAGCTTAGTAACTTATGACAAAAAGTTATTAGTATAATACTGTTTTAGAATCCTTATGAAATAGGCAATTTTTTTCAATAGTCGTCCAGACAGGTTTCATACATTTTTTTTACACCACAGATGCTCAAACTTAGCAGAAAGTAAAGTTTATAAAACTAAATCTTTCTTTGGGGACATCCTGTAAGTTACTAACTATAGTATTGAAAAAAGAATTAAGGTGATTTTCAAACATCAATATTAGTGAACACATGGCGAAAAAAAAACCAATGCTATCGCTTAATCTGTGGACGTGATACCCCAAAATGTGCAAAAAAGTAGACATTTTTAATTTTTACTAAAAAGTGACGTACAGCTCGAACCGTTTGAGATAGAAAAAAAAAACGTATTCTGAGCGGCCAACCCTTCCCCGCCAGCCGCCCGTTCAGGGATATCCACTGGTCTCCGGACACCCTGTATATACCTTTATACACGTTTACTTTTTTACTATTAATATGTATGTAACTAAACACAAAAAGAAATAAAGTACAAAGAGCCTCCACATGAAGCGCTGGTTACTTCTCACGCCCTTTGAAGGAACCCTTAAAACTTTCCCAAACACACAGTCGAATAACTTAACAAAACAATTCCAGGCATTTCGGTGGTTTTTTACGCATTTTTCTTTCGTTTTGATAATATTAAAATTTGTAGAAACATTTTTCTTTTAGCCGAGTTAAGCTGAGTAGTAAGTGACATAATCGTTTTTGTTTTCATTTAAAATCTCAGCGTTTTTTTTAATCTGAAGATAAAACTACTAATTTTATAGCCACCTTTAATGCTGGCTTGAAGTTAATGTTTTTAATCTAATTATTTTCTTAGAATTTAATGTTTTAACTAACTTTACCGAAACCTAAAGGAGGGCTATTTTCCGTTTGTGCCTACTTTTGATTTCGATATTCTCGTGGGATCGGGACTTAAGCGGGTGAAACACGCGGGGCACAGTTTATTTTAAGTTAGTAAATAGTTAAAAGTGCTAATAAACCTATGTGGGGCTGTCTTGGCACCCACATTCGAAGCTTCAGTTATCATTATCCATTATCACTAAATCACATGAAAATTCAATTTACACATTAAGTTTTTAATTTTAATTATGTTTTATAGGTGTTTGGTTTCATTATAAATAATAAAGTTACAGTAGCCACGTTACAAAAATATTTAAACATTTTAATTAGGTAAGCGTTGGTAAGCGTAGCTAGCGACTGTCATGTCATCGCGATTCGCGACATGGGGACATCGATACGTCGCCGAGCGTCGCCGGATTAAATAAATAAATATCATTTATTTACACGAAATATGTTTACAGAGATGTCACATAAATATATTATTCCAACATATTTCACCAGCACATTATTCATTGTAAATTTAATAGCTGAATGTAATTAAAAAGTGATAGTGTCTGAAAAAATACTTATGATGTAAATCACCAAAGCAAGTAGATGAAGAAACCACATGCAATAAATACATTAACCTGTCAAACATTTAGATAAGCTGTCTAGCTTAGGTACTGCAATTTAAGTTTCCCATCTAAGTTTACGTAAAGCTTAGGCACCTTCAAGTTTGATGAATACGCCATCTTTAGACACACAAGGGCGATAATAAAGTACATATTTTAATCAAACATAATGATGCGTCTATCAAAACCTATGAGCAAAACCTTTTGAACCGACGACGAGAGAAAAAATGTTGTTCGTAAAAAATAAGGAATTTTCGTCATAGATTTATAGAGGTTATAAAGGAGGTTGCATCCTTAGATTAAAACAAAAACCTAAAGATACGGTACCTAGTCTCGGAAAATGAGACAATAAAACTGCGTCTAGCTGACGCACTAGCCTCAGTCGTATGTCGAACTGTTGCCGTGAGAGCACGTGCTGTCACACTGCGATTGTCTTTTTGACATCCATAAGAATGCCATTTTGCTTATTTACAAAGCCTAAATCATTTTTAAAGACAAATATTTTAATATACAATAATTTTATAAAAATGCATGTAGGCGTTTCTAGCTCATTTTTCGAATACGCAATGTTAGAATATACCGTATCTATATTTTTGTTTTTATCAAAGGTTGCATCACGTTTCCATGTAGTTTTAAAGTTAAAGGTCTCTCTTCATAAGTCCTGATGCGTTCTACTAATGCTACTAATATTATAAATGTAAAAGTTTGTGTAAGTAAATAAGAATGTTTGTTACTCCTTAACGCAAAAACGACTGAAGTAATTGCGATGAAACTTGGTAACACATTACTTTTTATTCCCATATTCCTACAGGATCTAATATGATTTGGAATTAAACTCATTTTTTTTGTTTTAATCGCGTTGTTTTTATTATTTTTAGCATTTTTCAACGCCCGACAGACGTTTCGAGGACTAAAAATTATTAAATTTAATTTGAAAGTCAGAGAGAAATTTTTAACATCGCCTGGCACCAGTTCTCCTAAATAGTGCTTTCCTTGCCGGCCTGCCTTCATTTTGCCGGTTAATTATTGTTGTTGTACCCACTATTACTAGATATTGTACTGAGTTCTCCACTCTACTGATTCGGTACATAGCTCGATGAGATCATTGACATCTTGAAAACATACCTAAATAATTGCCACCTGGACACATATTCTTTAGACACTAAAAAGTCTTAATTTGTTAGTCCTGATCATCAGCATTGTAAGATATTTTTCAAAAACTGTTCAATTATTTTTGTAATTGTACAGTTTTATCTATAATAAATCTATTTTTAGAAAAAAAAAAGTGCTTTCATCAACTCTGCACCCGACAGAACTTAAACCTGTACAAATCCGTTGTAATGCGTACGTGCCGCTGGTGCCACAGGTGCCCATATCAATATTTAATTTAGGACAGCATCTCTTCGTGTTTTCGACTGATGCACGAAATTTTGCAAGAAAATAGGTACTTACAATTTAAACGTTTAAGCGAAACTTTGCAAAATTATAAAAATTGTTGAAGGAACCGTTTTCGAAAAAAAAACTAACAATGCTCGAGGCGTGGTTGAGACGTTAAAGAATACGGGCCGATAATAACAAAACGTAAGAAAATTAAAGCTTCATGATCAATATAAAGAAATATAAAGTCGTGAAGCTACGGGGCCAACAAGCCCGAAAATTCGTTGTCACACAAAAGCTATAGAAAATATTAACAAATCCTTCAAACAAACTCAGTTTCCGAACTCAATGCTCGCTAAACTTTTGAATGGACTGTCGAAATAATTTTATTAAATCCATCTTTGATAGCGTCAGGATCTCCTTCACAAAATAGGACAATGGTCTTTCCAATCTAATCTGATTCGAGAAATACGAGATCTAATAATTTGATAGTTTTATAAGATCGTTTTGATACTCCTTAGTTAGATATTTGTTATTTCTTGTAAAACGATTTCAAACGAGAGCTCCTTTTTCCACTGTCAATCAAATTAAATTTTATATGTTTTAGTTTATTGGTGGAAGGTTTCGAGTGGCGCAGTCACAACAACTACGGCGAATTTTCTGGGTGTAGTCTAAGATGTAGCAACATCTTCGACTACATTGTAGCTTACCATCTGATGATATGGTAATCAAATAGCTAACGATTATGGGAAGCATGATTCTTAAAATTCAGAAGAAAGTCTTTATTCAAAAGGTTGCTTTAGACAAGTTATAAAATTCAAAAGTATGGGACATTGGTTTATCCAGATAATGCGCCCGCAAGCGTAAAGGAGATTTACTTTGCAAATAAAAAGTTGATGTTTTTCCGTAGCCAAAGAAACCTACTCCACCTTAAGGGTAAAGTTTACCTACTCTTTTCTCCTTACAAACTTTACAAACGTAGTCTAGTCGATTCCTCCATGGATAAAATACATTAAAGAAAATATGTACATGCCATAAAACCTAAGTTATATCAGCCATGACCATCCCCACGTTTTGTTTTTTTTTTTAATTTATATAATTGAAAAAAAAAAAAAAAAGTAGGGTCATGGTCATGGCAGATCTAGGTTTTATGGCAAAGACATATTTGCCCTATGTCTCTATCCTGGGAGGAAACAGTTGACTACGTTTGTACGGAGAAAGAGTAGGTAGACTTTCCTCTTAAACGCTACTACTCTACTGCTACTATAGGTACCTAATGTACAAGTACGAGTATATAGGTAAAGAGTAGATTAGTAAGATTTACGGTTGGTCAAAGCAATGCAAAGCTCGTAGGGATAGGTATGCCCGTGCATTCCTCACCCCGAGGTCCTTTGTGCTCACTAATCTTGCTTCATTAACTTTGACATTTTCGTTTGGATCAAAAGTGAAGTATAATTGGGTTTTTCGCTCATGAGATTTTTCCCTTACGTAATACCTAGTTCTATACGGGAAACCTGGGGGCCAACTTTGGTTATACGAACTAAAATGTTGGCCGAGCGAAGTTTAAAACGAAGTTTCTACTGTAATTATAGTAGAATAGCTCATTTGTGTTCCGATACGTAGGAAGGTGCAGCCACTATAAGAGATACAATCGTTTTTTTACTACCATGTCCCTATTGTCTAGGTTGACCACATTTCTAATCTCTTCACTGACAAATACTGACCAATTTAAAATAAAACCAGTCAAGTGCGTGCCGGACTCGCGCACGTAGGGTTCTGTACCATTTTCACAAAAAAATAACGTTTGCTATATGGAAGCCCCACTTAAATATTTATATTTTTCTGTTTTAAATTGTTGTTATAGCGGCTACAGAAATATACATCGTCTGTGAAAATTTCAACTGTCTAGCTATCACGGTTCATGAGATACAGGCTGGTGATAGACAGACAAGCAAACGGATAGTGGAGTCTTAGTAAATAGATCCCGTTTTTACCCTTTATCGGTAATTATCACACTTGAACTAATCAACTTTTTCAAGAAAATAAATTCAGTTCTCGTATTAATTTTTATTCATATTATTCAATCAATCCATTTACTTATTTAAGTTGAATTGAAAGTTTCTGTTTGAGTTGAGTATAGAAAAAGTTAAAATTGAAAAAAGTACATAATAGTTAAACATATTATTATTTCATTTTGTTCCTTCTTTAGATTTTAGCGATTTAAAATCGTAATTGAACAATTTTAACGAACTTCTTGCGTTTCACATAAAATGAAATAAACGCGTGAAGTGATTAAAAACCTTTATGGGTTTAATAGTATAGTTGTTTAACTGTATACTTGTACTATTTATGTATTCTGTGCTATAGACTAGAATTTAGCCTCTTTTTGTTAAAGCCAACCATCCAGCTCCAACTAAACAAAGTTATTAGTTTAACTAAGCTCCGTATTAGTCGAACCAGTTTTTTATACATAAAATGTGCGCAAACTATGCCAGTTGACTTGGCTTAGTTGGCGGTGGATAGTCGGTTATAATAGAATAGGGTTACCCCCCATCCTTTTCTGTGAGGTGGCAGATAAACTGCTTGCTCCCTGGGAGGGTTGGTGTCAGGTAAGCGGCCGGCCGTAAAAATATTGCCGTATTTATTTGCCGAAGGTGATTAATTGGTACTGCTACTGGGGCTTAGCGGACCTCGGGCTCCCGAGACGACCGGCCGGGAAAATCGCTCGGATAAGAAATGAAGTTTAGTGGGCGGTGGATGGTTGATCAAATTTTTGTCATCAGCCGACTTCTCTTTGAAGTAATATCTGATCTGATGTATCTCTGTGGCTAAATGCTGAAAATTTGAATCCATTGCAAACGTTACTCAAATCTGTTTACGGTCAATAACGAGTGAATGTGTCATAAACATAAACCAACGTCAAACACAATGGAACCCTTAACGTTACGCGTTTTAAACGTTCACGATGAAAAGTTACTCGTTAGGTTACATTCTGTAGAATTTTAAATGTTGCATGGGGTTAATTTCAAATCAGATAACTGTAGTTCTGCGAAGAGTAGATCTCGTGAGCACTTGTTATTGGATAGAAGGACCTACATAGGTATTAGGTAATTCCCGGCAAACGTCTAGAAAAAAACCGGCCAAGTGCGAGTCGGACTCGCGCACGAAGGGTTCCGTACCATTATCTATACAACAGATTTTGTTTTGAAAGGTAAATTGCGGTTTACGATTTATGACGTTTAAAAAATAACTACTTACTAGAGCTCGCTCAAACCACTTTTCGTTGGAAGTTTGCATAGTAGTGTACATCATATACATTTTTAGTTTTATCATTCCATTATTTTAGAAGTTACAGGGGGGGGACCAACATTTTACCACTTTGGAAGTGCTTCTCGCGCAAACTATCCAGTTTAGAAAAAAATGATTTTAGAACCTCAATATCATTTTTGAAGACCTATCCATAGATACCCATAGACACATGTATAGGTTTGATGAAAAATTTTTTTTTTGAATTTCAGTTCTTAGTATGGGGAACCCCAAAAATTTGTTATTTTTTTCTATTTTTGTGTGAAAATCGTAATGCGGTTCACAGAATACATCTACTTCACAAGTTTCAGCAGTATAGCTCTTATAGTTTCGAAGAAAAGTGGCTGTGACATACGGACGGACGAACAAACAGACAGACAGACAGACATGACGAATCTATAAGGGTTCCGTTTTTTGCCATTTGGCTACGGAACCCTAAAAATGGCAGATGCGCAAAGTCGGTTTTTCATAGAAGTCGCATGTTAAATGTACTGCGCGAACTTTCCCCTGCCACGATAAAATTTTCCAACCGCTTGGAAATTTGTTCGCCGCCTAACTGCAGGAGATTTTTAAGTCAGGAGTTTGTGATGAACTGAAAATGTTGTGACAATAGATAAATGTTTCGCTTGGCATTATCCTTACGTAGGTACGTAGTCTCATAATTAGGCCATAATACGTGATTTATGTTCGGGTATTTTACAGTTCTCATAGTCCTATGGCTCCACAACGGAACGGTAAAGCGCACAGAATCAATGTCAAGAGTATAATCTTCGTAAAGCCGCCAACGGATTAATTTCCCTCACCTTGCCCTTCAAAATGCTCAAGTACAATACTTGAGTCTTTTATATTTTTAACTGACTTCAAAAAGGCAGAGTTTATCAATTCCTCGTGGCTATTTTCATAGATATAATGTACGACAGTAGGTACTTGATATTACATGTTTTTTGATAAAGTGATGAAATGGGTACTAATAATCTTATACAAAATTTGCCCTTCAGTTTTCAACTCTTATTAATTGGGGTTCCGTTCCCCAAAAAGCACCCTTGTAAAATCACTCGCTTCGCCGTCTGTCTGTGTATTTTTTAACTACAGTATTCTTGTTTTAACAAATATGTGAAGAGACTCTCGGTGTGAGCAAGTGCACTTGATCGAATTTTATATCTTTGTCTTGCTTCTGTCACTATTTTTGTTTGTTTGTACGAGGATGCAAAGACATTAAAACATTAAGTATGGGTAGGTAATTGTTTAAGTACATTAATCTCATCACATTACCGCCGGATCACAGTAAATCAATCAGGTTATCTCCAGAACGAGCAGTAAAACACTTTTACTGTACAGATTAACCGTTTTATTTGCCAATTAGCTGCAATCAGCAAGCGTTCGGCGTTTGTCTGGGATCGGAACTCCACTTTATTTAGATTGACATAATTGCTGCGGCTGGGTTCTATGTTAGAATGAGATTAGATTTAGTTATGGACAAATGGATAACACCCCGTCGAACTGACGTATCATGCTTATGATATAGTGTCCAATTGCTTACCATCTATCAGTATCGGTATCAGACACAGGAGCCGCTGTATCGTCAGGTGTTCAGAAGATCGTCGTCTGGGATCAGTTATAGACAGATCGTATCACCGTAGCTAGTGTTCGGTTCTCTATAAAGGAGAGCTGCCTGCCCTGCTGGTGATTTAGTTACGGACATTAGCATAGTATCTCTACATGTAATTAAACAAAGTCCTATGTTGCGTCTGTCTGTCGATAGACTGACAACCGTAGTGGACAATCTTTAAAAGTAATGAATGGATTCTCGTGCGGTTTTCGCCAATTTAAGTAACGCCAAGAAGAAGGTATATGATTTTTCATGGTTTTATGCAGAGGAGTAAAATGTGACGATAATTGTCGAAAAATTTCGTTTCCTTTTAAAAGACATTTCTAACTGTTACAAATGTCCGTAATTTAATTAATTTCATATACGACGTAACACGAAAAACATTGTTTTTACGGAATTTAGGTACACGGACACAGTGCGAACTAGCGTACGAGTCAAGTAACGGTGTAGCTGCACTGCAGTAACTCGCACCGTTTGAACGTAACTTACAAGTAACTCATACGTGCGAGTGCTAGACGAGCCGAGCTACTGGCGTACGAGTAGCTGTCTACTGGCTAGGTAGCAGCTCGCGCGCTAGCTCACACGTAAAAATACACTACACTATACCTACTCATTGATCTTAACCGGCATCAGAAGGAAGACAGAAGACAAGCGTCTGAAGTAACGCTACCTCAAATTCAATAACACCCCTAGCGATTGACATTTCATCTTTACGATAGTCGTAGCAACATAGTCAGCGCTGCAGCGGCTTTTTAAATTTATTTCGCGTAAAAGGAATATGGAATATGTTTGAAACATGTCCTCTAGTAGGTACTTGCAGGTACCTACGTACATAATATCCCAATGGCTATAGGACCTACTATAAATTGCTTGACACTTCGGCTATACGGACACTTGAAGCAAAAAGTAACTCCAAACAAACTCTAAACACTTACAAAATAATCTCTCAATTTCCGAAGCTTTAACCGAAGACATCGAAGGGTCACTTTTCATTATTTTTTATTTGTCAAGCAATCTCTGCCATTTGTTGTTTGGTTTGTTGTTTGTTGGCGGCGGAATGTTGTCGTCACCAGTCAGATAACTAAACAAAGATTATACAACATTATGTAACGCAAGTTTTGTTATTATTTATCTTTTTTCAATCTATCTATGTTTATATTTATTTATTTATGCATCTATATAATCTAACGCAGCGTACTACGTGGACGATTGGATGCGAACGCGATTGCGAAGTGATCCGATCCGGTGCGGTGCAGAAACAAGGAACAGTCGATAGCTCCTACGAAGAAGTGTCCTACGTGATCAAATGCACGTAAAGTGCGATGCGGCGCGATTCTCGACTGCTCCTTGTTTCCGCGCCGCACCGCACCGCATCGCGTTCGCATCCGATCGCCGACGTAGGACGCTGCGTAATAAAGGAAAACAGGCAAATTAAGAATGAAGATGAATATAATGATACCAGACCTTGCTATCGTAAGGGAATTGCAACAGGGGATTGCCTGATAGTGACGTGGTTCTGTATACAAAAAGGAAAACGTCTTCTCCATCTCCTAACATTATTCAATTCCGCCGATTTTGTAGAGATTTTTTTAAAATAAAATAACTATCCCAAATTCAAAAGTGATACTTTAGCTCTGTGCGAGGTTTTCTTCTATCTGTACTAGTTATTCATTGTACCCAGGGGGACAGCCCAGGGCCGGAGCGGCGCAGCGTCGACACGGAGTGCGAGGAGATGCCCCCGTCGGACGCGCCGCTCGCGCCCACCGCGCCGCCGCCTGATCCGACACCGACCATACCCGTATGTACCTACCGACCTACTGAGTACACCCCTGACATTTTACTCACAGGTGTGGTATGGCCGATCAAAATCGGCCAAACGGATGAACCGATTGTGATGGTTCTTGTTCTTTCAAAAGAAAAAATGTGCGCTTTTAACATGGCTCTTGCGGTGATGGAAAACATCTCGAGAGAGCTTCGAGTCTTAAAATCACGTATCTACAATAGCTGAATTGTGAGATAACGTACGTAAACGCCGAGCAAAACCTTTAACCTTCAAACCGTTCTCTTGCACTAGCCTCCGAAGTCCCGTTCAATGGTGGTGTCGCTGACTCCAGTTCGCGAGCGAGAGACATGGGCCAAGAAAGCAGAGTTTCTGCTGGCAGTCGTCGGGTTTGCGGTCGACCTTGGCAATGTTTGGCGGTTTCCTTACATCTGTTACCAGAATGGCGGTGGTGAGTAGGACATTTTTTTCTTCTATATGTACAATTTTTCATGAATCATAAGTAAGGTTAGAGCGCTGATCATGTTGCAATATTTGCCGCTTATCGATAGCAATAAGGCAGCACAACGTCCGCCCTTAAGACCCATGAGTGTGAAAGAGAGCAAAATAGTATTTGCACAGCTCCCACGTTTTACGACCCAATGTGTGCAGCGAGTGAAAAACAGTACTATAATCATTGTATTCCTTAACCAGGTGCGTTCTTGATCCCGTACTGCGTGATGTTGCTCTTTGGTGGTCTTCCGTTGTTCTTTATGGAGCTGGCTCTCGGCCAGTATCACCGCTGTGGCTGTCTCACGCTATGGAAAAGGATCTGTCCAGCTTTGAAAGGTTAGTTTAGTTATTAGTAAAACATACTATCTCGTCACCACGAGTGTACAGAAGATAACTTGGCAGCGGACGGTGTAAGTGTAGGACACCAGGAAAATACCTATTGCCTCACCACTGCCTCACTGCTGTCCTATAAGAGAGGAGTTTTTGAAAGATGCCTGCGCAGTAAAACTAAGAAAATGAAATACTTCAAACGTTATAGTGCAAGACTGTTCTTAAGCATAACGGAAGTTAAGGTCTTCGTAACGTGACTTGAAGCTGTGAAATTTAGCATTTGAACTAGTTCTGATGCTACGGCGCGTGCCAGAACCGTAGCGGCGCTCACGGGTACCCAACCCGTGCTCGTAGAACGCTACGGTAACGGCCTCTACTTTATTTCTACGAACTAAAAACGAAACGAAAAAAAATCTGTCACCATCCGAGACTGCCGGTAATGAGTTCCGAATCATCGTAGTGGCCGCACCGGCCTACTTATCGGACCAAGAAAGAAACTTATTAAGAGTATGGTACCTATTAAAATTCTCGAACAGGCGTAGTACCTACCTACTTATATTTTTTTTTTTAATGTTAACCTTTCTAGGTACCTACTTACTATACTTACCTTAATTTCGGATTAAGATTATGTTATTATCTAGCATGGTCCTCTTCATAAAGTATTCTAAAATATTCATCCGAAACGAAATAAAATATTTCGCTCATTTTTTAAGGATTAAAAAATATACCGGGGTTCGGTGAGTGGAAACCGGTGGAAACAAAAACCTATCTATAATACTAGGAATTTATACTGTACGCTCTATAAACCAAGTGGTTTATGAGTCGGTGACATGAATATTGACTAGTTGAAATGGGTTTTGTTAATGTAACTGACTAGTTTGATTTCTTAGCACTTTGCCTTACTGGGAACGTATTCTATAACTATATCGTCTCAACATCGTTTGTTTACTCTCGAAAACATTTCGGTTTAAAGTTTTTTAGAAATAACTTACACTTTCAAGCTTAAGCAAAACTTTGCAAAATTTATTAAAAATGTGAAAGCGTTTTCGAGAAAAATCAAACGATCCTGTGGCGATGTTGGTACCATTTAGTTATAGAATACGTAGCCAGGCAGGTTACAAAGACCAAAAATTATTGGCAGGAACATAAAGGTACTTACTTGTAATATAATTACATACAAGACTAGACGGATTTGGTAAGAGGACAGTCTACCTACTCGTTCTCCATACAAACGTAGTCGACTGTTTCCTCCCTGGATAAAGATATTAGAGCAAATATGTTTATGTCATAATACCTAAATCTACCATGACCATGCTCCTATGTTTTGTTTTTTTTTTTTCATTTTCTAATTAGAATAGAAATAAAATTCATAAAAATTAGAAAATGAAAAAAATCCATGTTTGATTTTTTTCATTGTCTAATTTTTATGAATTAATAATCATGGCTAATAAAAAAGACTTATGTCATAAACATAATTTTTCTAATAGGAAAAAGTTGACTTCGTTTGTAAAGTTTATATGGAGAAAAGAGTAGGTAGACTGTCCCCTTAATGAAAAAGTTCACTTTTTATTCCGATTCTCATGAGATAAGACATAATAAAAACAATCTATTATTATTTACCAATCACTTCTCTTCAAATAGCAATACAAACTCAACAAATCAGTAAATGAAAGCTGAACCAATTTTGATCGTCCATCTTTGTACAGTAAGTGATTGTCACTCCCTGGGGATAGCAATAGGTACTCTGTTTATTTACGCAAGCTTACACTTTTTATTTAAAGATTAGTCGAGTAAATACTTTGTCTGACACTTGTTAAGTAGCTTTTTGGGGTTCCGTACCCAATGGGTCGAAACGCGACTCTTTTACTAAGACTCCACTTCTGTCTGTCCGTCTGTCCGTCTGTCTGTCACCAAGCTGTATATTATGAATCGTGATAGCTAGACAGTAAATGTTTTCGCAGATAATATATTTCCGTTTCCGCTATAAGAACAAATATTAAAAACAGATTAAAATTAATAAGTGGGGCTTAACTACAACAAACGTAATGTTTTTGTGATAACGGTACAGAATTCTTCGTGCGCTAATCTGACTCGCACTTTTCCAGATTTGAGATGAGAGATTTATGTAGTAGTAGTGTGTGTAGTGTTGTAGTATTTTAACCGACTTCCAAAAAAGGAGGAAATTTGTTTTAGATCTGCTTTCCAAGATTCCGCATTCGACAGGACTTGAACCTGCAACCCTTACAACTCGGATGTATCGCTTGCACTACAGGTGCCAATCCGTTCCGAGATGAAATTAAAGATAACATTCCTTGGTGTTTGAGACGGAGGCACGTAACGACATCTACCGGTGATCGTTACAGATTTCTTGTTTGCTTAACAATTGAAATGCCTCATCATCATCCGAGCGATGTTCCCGGTTGCATCCCTCTCGAGAGCCCGGGGTCCGATTTTCTACTTTTACGTCTCCACTTCGCACGATCTTCGGCATCCCGCGTAGTGAGGCCATTTGCACGCATATCCGATCTTACGACGTCAAGCCAGCACTTCTTGGGTCTTAACAATTGAAATGCCTAAAACCCGATATTGCCTAAGTAATAAATCGCCCAAAGATCCAAATATCTAAGGTAAGTACTGGAAATATCTATCTATATGTATATCAACATCACCACATCAATCCGCACACTACAACTATCGCTATCAGAGCAGACGTTTACGGATCGTCTTATAAATATACAAAAGGCAATGCTTTTAACGTTGGAACAAATGTCGAATAGTCCGAGAGATGCCCTGCTTAAAATGTATGAAACCGCGAGTCTAGGGTCACTTCGCACTTCTAACACTCACTGTTTGTTTTCAAATTGACCCTAAAGTTCCTGAATAGAATTTGAAGCGAAGATTTTGTGAATACCTAGTTCGTTTCGTTTTGTCGTCTTCGTATGTTTTCTTATTTAGGTAGATAGATAGATGCTTTATTTGCACAAAAAACAATGACTAAAGGACGGCTCGAGTTAATAATTGCTATTCATAGAAGTAATGCAGTCAGCCATTTGGCTAGGACACTTTGGGATTCATTTTTAATTTAGTTTTAGATTACAATACTGTTTTGTAAGCAGTTACAAACAATATACAGTTAATACGCCTACTTCAAAAGTAACATATAAATAGGTTTCTCTACTTTCTCTATATATTTATTAGATTATTTATATCGATTTAAACGGTTAGACGGTAGCTTTCAGTTACGCGCGTTTAGAACTGAAAAATACTTTAGCAATCGGTTCAGTAGTTTTTGCGTGAAGGACTAACAAATAGGTATATTATATATTAGGTATAGCTGACCCGGCAAACGTTGTTTTGCCTTATAAATTATAGATAGTAGCCGATTCTCAGACCTACTGAATACGCATATAAAATTTGGTAAAAATCGGTCGCGCCGTTTCGGAGAAGTACGGTAACTAACATTGTGACATGGAAATTTTATATTTAAGAAGATATACCCTATACTTACTGCTTTGCTTTCTTACCCGCACACAAAGATTCGCGTTTATAATATTAGTAGGAAGTAGAAGATATCGATGTCGATAAATTGTTGTTATTGATAAACACACAAAAATAGTATATTATGCAACTAGTGAATATAAGACGGATTTAAAGCGAGGGCCATAGATGAATCACGAGCGTAGCGAGGGATTCAAGTGTTAGAATCCTGAGCGACGCCAGTGATTCATAGCCTTCAATGTAAATCCGTTCTTTATTCAAGAGTTGCATACTATACTTTATACCATGACTACGAGAAAAATAACCGGTCAAGTGCGAGTCGGACTCGCATCGCGTACGAAGGTTTCCGTACAATTGGGTACGGAACCCTGAAATGAACACTGGACCGGCAATCAAACCTTGAACGCAACACGAATGTTAAAATTTATTTTACCACTGGCGCCAGTCTCAATTCATCACTATATAGTAAAAAGTGCTAGTGGTAAAAATACATCACGGTATCGTTGCGTTTTTATGTCAAAATCACGTTTGTTGAATGGTCCTTAAATGTTTTTTTTTTATCTATTTGTTGTTATAGCGGCTAAATAAATACATCTACTGTGAAAATTTCAACTGTCTAGCTATCACAGTTTATGAGATATAGCCTGGTGACAGACGGACAGACAGACAGCGAAGTCTCAGTAAAAGTGTCCCGTTTTTATCCTTTGGGTACGGAACCATAGAAAGAATTTGTATGTCGAGTATTCTTAGCGCAAGGAGTTTGTTTCAAGTTTTTTTTAGACGAGTACAAGACGAGTAAATTGTGTTCTAAATTCAAACACTAAACAGCGTGAGTAAAAGGCTTTTTTATTCACTGTTTTGCGTGAATAAAATAAGCTTTTAAGAGTGGGAATGGTATAAATACAGTCACATAGTCAGCTCCTGTTTTAAAGTCGGGTCAAAAATTCAAAGACAGGTCAGACTGTAAGTGTGAGTTTGTACGTCAGCGTTCGAAGACCGTTTATCTCAACAGCAAATATTTAATCTTCACTTCATTGGCTGCGGCATGAACCAATACTTGCATCTAGCCATTGGGAATGTATACTAGTAGGGAGATATACTTGTATACGTCTAGTGGTGATGTCTGAAACATATTCCATGTTCCTTTCACGCGAAAAATACCTACCTATATGAAAAGCCGTTGCAGCGCTGACAATATTGTTACGTCTAAAGTAAAAATTAAATAACAATTGAAATGACACATTTATAATAATATTACTAGGATATGCATTGTCTAGTATACCCATAGTACAAGCCTAGTTGCTTAGCTTGGGGCTAGATGGCGCTGTGTGCAACGATCTGCAACATTTATTAAATAAGTCGAGTAAATAGGTGTACGTGTAAACTTTTGGGAAAGTCTCTCCTTATAAAATAACGTGATCTATTAGCCTTACAAAAAATGAGAACAACCCAAGTTATGATTTGACCAATGAAGACGCTCGGCGACTGGAACTTTGTCAAAAAACTTAAAGGGAAGTTTAGAAGTTATACGGTTGAGGTTTGTGAACGGATGTACCTATAAGACTTTTGGCGGTTTAATTTTATAGGCACTCTAAATACTACCTATTATGTACCTACTTACTTATTTTAAAAATAAGAAAGTAGGTATTTACGTCAATAGTCGCGATTGGTCTTCGGCTCAACGTGCCTTACAAAGCAAGGGGCTCGAGAAAATGTTTTTGCCACATATATTATTGGCCATTATTATTGGTAATGACGGGGCCAGACGTTGCTTAACCCGCTCGATAATACAAAATCGGCGGGCGCAGCTAAAGGCCAATAAGCTCTTTAAAAAGTCAAGCCGTTTATATGAATTGATAGCATAGACAGAGGAAATACTGCACAAATATTCGTATTTTGTTCCACTTATATCATTCTAACTAACACATACATCAGCGAGATAAAAGCTGGAATTTCATATTTATGTGCGGAAGAAACGAAGGTTCTGATATCTCTGCACTGTATACGGAAGGAGAAGTCTTAAATTGTGATTGATTGACTCATTCAGTGATATGCAGCAGTATATTCTAACTCAGTTAAAGACAATTCGATAGACACTTTGCAGACATGTGAATAGTAGGTACTGGTGATTACCACGCTGATTTGGCGTGCGTAGCGTGGTCGTATTAATTACCAATGGTAATCACCATAGGTAATTACATCCACAGTGATGTCAAAGCAGCGAGCTTAGACTAGTAAATCGAAATACCCTTTGCCAATAGAACGTTTCACAGAAATAATTCTTAGTGGATGATTGGCAATATATTGTGTAGTATAGAGTAGAACTTTGGCAGCCATCACAAACGTACCTACATAAGTTAAGGCGGCATCTTGCGCCTTATAAACTAATTACGGATATTATTTGATTTGTCATCTCGCGTATCATTCGATTTTCGAACGTCGAAGTTTGCTATAAATTAATTAGATTCTAACTCGCAAGATTTATTGTAGACAGGTAGGTATATGTTCACGAATTGAATCTGTGATAGGTTAGTTTATAGCTTTTGAAATGATGATGCTTTGTTGCATAATATGATTGTAAGAATGAAGAATTTAGAACGGTATCGGGGTTTCGAATAGGGTGATCTTCTTCTTTTCATAGTGGTGTGGCTCTAAGGACTCTAACTTAACCTAACGACTGCTATCGGAGATAACAACCGAGACCAACTGCTTAAAGGGCCTTACGAAGCAAGGAGAAGCTCGAGAAAGTGATTATAGGTAAATTAGTGATAAAAAAGTCTAACATTTGCGATAATTTGATTTAATATGTATTAAATATTAGTTAGATACTCCTAATAATAAAGTTCTAAAGTAATTAAATAAAGGTCTTTCAGAACTTTAAAAAGCGATAACCTTTCCAATTCATACATTATTCAAATAGATGCAATGCACACAATGCATCGATATAAATCCATATTAATGCCATGCTAATTTAAAAATTCTCGTTTCATATCGAATATGCAGTTTGTCATTCAACTATTATGCTGTCAGCATCAGGATTACATGCTTTTGTTTGCAAATAAAGTGTAAAAGAGCTTGACTTTTATAACTTTCTAACTTTGTAAAATGGTTAAGAAAGATAAAAGAGATATAGACCACTGTGAGAGTTTTCATATATAGCTAAGGCTCAAAGTCCAAATGGTTCTTTACAACAAGACCCATTCCGCACATCTACGAATTTTTTTAAATTTATTTGTTCCACTGTAGGGCGTGGGCCTCCTCTTAGAGACGTGAGGCAGTGAGACGGGAGACTACTTCGGTTGACCCTCTGAAGGAAAGTCGGGTGTAATAACCACTCTAATATTTGGCAAGGCTAATAATAATATCAGTCTTTAAATTACAAGAACCTACCTATGTTCATCCAGATCGAAGGGCTAAAACTTTTGTGTCAAACAAAACGTCGCAAGTTTAACGAAAAAGTAAAGTTTACAATTAATTTCATACATAGGTACCTGTTTTCTTCATTGAAACATGTAAAATGTAAGTACCTATACCCTATTTCAGAAACTTAGATCAAAAATGTAAACAAAAAACTGTCAATTTTAAAGGAAAAGGTAAATAAAGAGCAGTCACTTTCGAATAAATCTATGAGATTTTTATTTACATTTTTGATCAAAGTTTCTGAAATAGTGTATAATAACAAAATCAATGGTATAAGGTACCTATATAGGTACCTACGTCTATGAGCCTAATAAAATAAATAAATAAATAAATAAATAATAATATGATGAGTCGTGCGATGCCCAAATAGACACAATCTCAGCGTGAAGCTGCTGCTACTGTAAAATAAACATACGCTGGTCTTCCGACTGCTACACAAGCATAACGTGTAATTCGTAGCGTGTCTTCGAGGCAGCTTTAGGTATGCCAATATCTCCTCTTTCCATCTATTCCGTCAGGGGTTGGCTACGCAATCTGCATGATCGACATCTACATGGGGATGTACTACAACACAATCATCGGCTGGGCGGTCTACTACCTCATCGCTTCGTTGGCTTCCATCAACTCCGTTCTACCCTGGACTAGCTGCAACAATGAATGGAACACACCGCTTTGTAGTCCGGTCACAGCGCCGCAGATCAATCCCAACTCTTCTACGCCGGCTAAGGAATTCTTTGAGTGAGTGTTTTTAGATAAAAAAGTAAGTGATGCTGATGATTAAAGGTTTTCTCTAAACCTTACCTTCAGAGAAAACCTTTATTAAAAATCATTAATTTTGTGTTCTCTACAAAGGTACTCGTGACATTTGAAAATGTTATCTTCAATCTCTCTCCGGTTTCAATTCTCTATTAGGAATTATTTCAAGTAGAAATGCAAAATCAAAAACTTGCCTTAAAAAAAGATATACTTAGGAATTATATATTTCGTATTTTCACTCCATTTAGAACTTGACTAAAGTCATATTTCGAACAAAATCTTCATAATCCATAGACGCAACGTCCTGGAACAGCATAGATCACAAGGTCTCGACAACATGGGTCCTATCAAGCCTTCTCTAGCACTGTGCGTGTTTGGTGTCTTCGTGCTGGTCTACTTCTCATTATGGAAGGGAGTTCGGAGTGCGGGGAAGGTTAGTGATATTAAAATTATGTGGAAAATGATTTTTTCGAGTGTTTTTTTTTAAATATAATAGGTATAAGCGCTCCGCAAGGGGCTAACCACTAGGTAAATGCAATTGCAAGTGACGATGGGAGTCGCCCTTGAGTTGACTCAGTCTAACCGTGAGCAAGAGGTCTGAAAAGACCTCGAAACGTAGGGCGTTGATAAAATGCTTAATATTATAAAAGCAACGTGATTAAAACTGGAAAAATAAGTATATATTCAATCCAACATCTCTCAACAAAGAAAACAATTATAATGAAAGAGTTCTGAAGTAATACTTGATTCAGGTGGTGTGGGTGACAGCGTTAGCTCCATACGTGGTGCTGTTGATCCTGCTTGCTAGAGGAGTGACGTTGCCGGGAGCGACGGAAGGCATCCGCTATTACCTGACTCCAGAATGGCATAAACTACAGAACTCGAAGGTAAGCTAAAGTTCCAAAATAAGCAACACGGCCTTAGTTTTTAGGGTTCCGTACCCAAAGGGTAAAAATGGGACCCTTTCACTAAGACTGCCACCAGTATTCTATGAACCTTGATAGGTAGACAAAATGGTTTTCACAGATGTTGTATTTCTGTTGCCGCGATAGCAACAAAAACTAAAAAAAAATTAATAAAGTTTATATTATAAGTGTGTGCAATGCAATACAAAGACGCAATGCAGCCAGTATCTATATAGCTATATCTCTAGCTAGCTCCTAGTACCTAAATAAGATGATTGAACTTTCCTTTCAGGAACCCAAAAGTATAAAGTACCTAAGTATGTAGGTTTAAACATTTTACAAGTCAATACCAATACATAAAAAAAGATAATAAACTTCATTTTATTGGCTACTAAATAAGTATTTTATTAGTTACTTCATAGCTATTTTATAACGGATAAAGCGATCTGAATCGCTTTATCCGTTCATGAGCTGCGATGCCACGGGCAGATACCTACAGATACACAGATTTAGACCCTCAAACTTGTAACACCCGTCTTTTTCCGCCGGGGGTAGGTATAATATATGCTATCTTGCCAGGTGTGGATCGACGCAGCGTCTCAGATATTCTTCTCCCTCGGCCCTGGGTTCGGAACCCTCCTGGCTCTCTCCAGCTACAACAAGTTCAACAACAACTGCTACCGGGACGCTCTCGTCACTTCCTCTATCAACTGCTTGACGAGCTTCCTCGCAGGATTTGTGATATTTTCCGTCTTAGGGTAAGCTGGATAGACCTACTAAACTAGTATTTACTCTCAAAATTTCGACTAGGTATACCTACGCGAGGGTTTGGACATATCTGAGTATCATTTGCTATCATTCGCTCTAGCTCCAAAAATAGCATTAGTAAAATATTTGCTATATAATAATTATCTCTGCGCGGATTTCACTCAGGTATTTAGTATGAAGTTTTGAGCCGTGGCAGTATTACCGCACTAGGCTTATATGAGCTATTAACAACATGATTTAAGCTTCATAGCGTTATGTATAACTGGGTTCTTATCTCGGCAGCTCTTTTTTTCTTTGTCTTACCACATATTAGGTCTGTTAATTAAATCTTCTATCTTCTATACAGACCAGACACCGCTAAGTTACGATTTTATTATATGTATATATAATAAAATCGTTACTTAGCGGTGTCTGTTTTTGGAAGATATAAAAAAAAAATTGTATGGGTATCTATTAACACAGTAGAACCTATTTTTCTGTTTTTCTGGTTGTCTGTTTGTCTGTTTTTTGAAGATACTAAAAAAAATCAAATTTTATGGGTATCTATTAACGCAAAAGAACCTATTAAAAAAATTAAAAGGTTGTCTGTTTGTCTGTTTGTGTGTGGCTTTGACTACGCTAATCTGAGAAACGGCTCATACGATTTTAACCAAATTCGGTATGCAGATAGCTTTTGACCCCGATTAGGCTTAAGGCTATTTTTTATCCGGATATCAAGTCCGGTTATCCGGAAAAAGTGATTTTTCTAATTTTCTCCTAATTGATTTCAATGTTGTATCAAAGAAGTATGTTGTGAGCAATCAACACATAATTTCCGGATAACTGGATATCGAAAAATTTGAACAAAAAAACCGGTTATCCGGAAATTCAAAAAAAATCAGATATTGAACCTATCCGTATGTCCAGAAGGCCTACTGCGTTTCTCCGAATGATAATTTGTGACGTTCGAAATTTAAAATTTGTTTGAAACTAATGAAGAAACTTTTTGGTCGGACCGACCGATAATTCAAAAATCTATAGGTACTTATACTAAAATTGTAAATGAGAGATGTCTGTTTTTGGAAGATACTAAATGAAAAATTTTATGAGTAGTATCTATTTTTAACCGACTTCAAAAAAGGAGGAGGTTCTTAATTCGACCCGTATATGGATGTATGTATGAATGCATGGATTTCCATCAATATAATATTATGAAGTACTAGGTACAACTTGATGGACCACATGAAACCACTTTCTCATCAGAAAACTCCTCAGTAATTAAAGTTACGGTTACAATTTTGATGATTTTTATTGGCAGTCAAGAATGCACCAAAAAGGGTAAAATAAGATAAATTAAAAAAATTAAAACCGACTTCAGAAAAAAGGGACAAAATAACTTCTCCTATATACAGTACCACCAACTTATTTGTTATGTAAGCTGAAGTTGGGCAGTTTTTCAGATTGCGTGTAGTTTCCCTCCCGATGTACGTCCACCTTACCGTAGTGGGGGGACTCAGTAGCTGCGCGGCGGGCAGTGAAGCTGCAAGGCGCACAAGGTGGGAAGCCGGGCTTGCCTGGCTTCTAACCCGTGAACCCGCATCAGCGGGGTCGAGGATCCTTTTTCGCAAGGAATGGGCCGCGTGGAAGAAAACAACTATAAAAAATTACGAGGGGATGCCGGGCCGTCGTGGTTTTTGCCAGGGCCTGTCAGTCAACAGCAAGTCTCCGTCAGCGGGTCCGAGGGTCCTTTCGGCAAGGAGGGAAGGTCGCGTGGAAGACAACCACTTTAAAAAATCGCCTCAGCCCGGGGTGGTGAACTTGGGGCTTTCGGAGCCTAGGATTACCGCCGGCTATCTCGAGACTCTCAATCTTGAGATAGTGGCGTGTCCGTGCCTCTTGGAAAGGGATTGTCCTTCGGGACAGAGATGAGGCCGTCCGAGTAGGTGGACGTAGTCCGCGAGGAATTCCCACTGACCTCGGCACTTGCGGAAGGAGGAACGCCGAGGGGGCTTAATTTCTTCTATTTATGAAGTCAGGTTAATTTTTTTATATTTTCTACTAAGGCTACTTTGTCGTTACCTACCCTACTTACAAGTTACCTACCGCTGCGCAAAATCAACACTTAAACAAACTCTGCCATGATTGTCTTCAGCTCAGCAACAGTCTTCCCTGGTCGTCCGTTTAAGCATAGATTTTTGCACAGCGATAAGTAGGTGTTCGAAAAACGCTGACGAAGTCGCGGGCACAGCTAGTTTGAAAATATAAAGATGCATTATTATATTATTATAAGTTATTTTTATTAATTCCTGAAAAACTTGTGTAGCAGTTCCATGCATTTTTTCCCTACTAGATACATGGCTCACGTTCAAAACAAGAGCATCGAAGAGGTAGGACTTGAAGGTCCAGGACTCGTGTTCATCGTGTACCCGGAAGCCATCGCCACCATGACCGGCTCTGTGTTCTGGGCCATCATATTCTTCTTGATGCTGATCACTCTTGGATTAGATAGCACTTTCGGAGGTAAATAGTTAATGTATACGCAATTTATCTACCAATTTTAGAACTATAGGACATGTTGCACTTGTTTTTACAAGTTTTATATATTTATGCTTAACTGTAAGCAACAATTTTTAGATTTCTACGTTTACTTGCGTTAGTCACTAGTAAAGGTAAGAAGAAGGTACTTGTACGTTTTCTTAGTAGATGCCGTAGCTGCACCAGCATTTAGGTACGTGGGGACGAGTTCATTTTCAGTGACAAACCGCGGCCAGGGGCCGCGGGCATCCCAGGTAATCGCTAAAATAATGTTCATAGCCAAGTCAGGACCAAACCCCATGGATGCACCTATATGTGTTTATTGATGTTTGATGTAGGTGAAATTCACATGTCATTAGCCTAAGGACTAAAGGTTGCTATAAATTCGGTAGGTTTAGAAGCAGTAACAACGGCGCTATGTGACGAGTATCCGCGAGTGTTGGGACGTCATCGGGAGATTTTCGTAGCCTTTCTGCTGCTCTTTATCTACATCTGTGCCCTGCCTACAACCACCTATGTAAGTTTACTATTGTAGTCTTACTGCTACACTCAGAAGAAGGAAGGTATTTTCAAAAACGGCTTCGTCTTAAGTTCGCGATCTTATAAACCGCGTTCTTAAAGTTCGTTCGTTCCAGACAGACACGCACTTGGCCTAAAAGAAAATAATATTTGACAATACCTTCCAAAACTCTATACCTACTCTACAATAAATATTTTTATAACATTTAGTTTCCAATAATATCAACTTAGAAACTTAAGCTTTCCAAGTAGTTTCTCCAATATGGTTTTTGGTATCTAATAATATTCGTAAGGTCAGGGTATTAGTCGGGTCCCGCTGACTCAGCACACATTATTATACACGGTTACGGGGTTCTGACTGACCCATCGCATCGCATCGATAGATTGATAACCTATCAAAAGACTGAGTAAAGATATAAATAAAGAAATAAACTCAGCTGTTTTGGGCTTCGCATTACTTGCCTCAAATATTTTTTCAAAGGTTAATTGGTCAAAATAATCCTGGGTAACATAATCTTGAAGTAGATGTTTTCGAAGCCAAATCGCAGTATTCAATTTGTTAAAAAAAATAGGCAAGTACGTACGTACCAAGGCCACGCGCAGTGTAGGATTTCGGAGTTTTCATAAAATAACTGGGATCGCAATTTGGAAAACTCGTTACAACTAACATCTTAAAACTAACTTGTATGCAGTATTCAACGGAATTTGGCCGAAATTTTACATATAATTTCTTTCAACGCGTAAATTTGAAAAGACTACTCCTCAGGTGTGATAATTCTCCTTGAAATGCATTTGGTATAAACGTGTACAATAAAGAATAATAAACAGATAGACAGATGGACATTACGAACCTATAAGGGTTTCTTGTTGACTACGCAACCCTAAAACGCTCGAGTATCAAAATAGTTAAAAACTATTTAAACTATTCTAAACGGTTATGAAAAATTATGAAGCTGTCGTTGACATACGCATGGCTTTCACGGTTCACATACTTTTTAAACTACAGAGTTTGAAATAGTTAGCTGTTTTGTTCATGTTTTATACAGAATGATAAAACTTGAAACTTATCTGCAGGGAGTTAATTTTCTAAAAGGTCCAGTCCACCGTCAACTAAACTTAATTTAGCTTAGCTCGCCTATTTTTCAAACAAGTGAGAATAACTGTCATATTCTGCGGGCGGGCGAAAGAACGCACATGTATGAAAAACTCGACTATGTGAATCAAAACTCAACCTATGGCTAAACTAACTTAGTAAAAGGTAGTCTGTGGTGGACGCGAGAATAACAAACTCTATTTTTGTACAAACTGGTATTTTCAAATTGATTGAAGTAATGACTACTACGATCAATAACACAAATGGCAATATCTATATACGTATAGTTACTAGACAGACTAATAGCAATATAGTATATATCGCTCCCCTATAACAGTAAACAGCGCGTAATAGATTGCCACTGCGTTATCTGTGAGGTGTGAATGTATTCAGTTACATAATTCATGGCCCGCACTTAAAGGATGACCTGGCAGCCCGGCTCGTACGGACATTGTTTGTTTTACACTTTTCTTTCTCCGACTTTGCTACCTACTAGTTAGAACTACGCATTGTTAGTATTTGAACGAATGGGAAAGGGTGATTTCTTGAAACAGAATTTATAAGTAGGTAGCTACTACCACTAGTTGATTTTCTGAAACATTCTAGGAGTGTAATATCGTACGAGTTTGAGGTTGTCTCAAAGTACAAACTATAATTTAGAGCACCATAATCGAATTCTTATCGGCCGGTTTAGAGTAGTATTTTTTTGTATTCAGAAGGTATTTTCGGTTTAACAATCGCTTCTTTTCCCAATTATTGGGAGTCGTTTTTCTATTCAGACTTCATATCCTCTCATATCCCGCTTCACACTGTCCATCAATCTATAGGTCGTCTTCTTGTTTTCGTATATGGAGTGGTGTGGCTCACCTAGTGTTAGATTTTTCAGGTCAACTAAACTGAGTGGGAAATGATTTTGTTTTTTAGTTATTAGGTATAAGGTTTATTTTGCTTTCTTGATCTCCTGTTAGGGCGTCCTCTTCCTCTCCATCATTCCACATTAACATTCATTCATCTGCTAATCACATGCAATTCTCGACGCATCACATTTGTAAAACCCTATATTTTGCAATACAGGGAGGAGTATATCTCGTAGATCTTCTAAACGTATACGGACCAGGGTTAGCGATATTGTTCGTGGTGTTCGCTGAAGCAGCTGGGGTGTGCTGGGTTTATGGAGTCGATCGGTTTTCTGAGGACGTGAGGACTATGCTGGGACACACGCCTGGATTGTTCTGGAGAGCTTGCTGGTCTTATATTAGGTAAGTTTAAGTACTGTTTAAAGCTATTGATACGACAAAATCTCATTTCGTTGAACGATCAAAAGAACTGGTATGAAAATAACCTCCTTTTCCAGCCCAGTGTTTCTACTTGTGCTCTTCGTGTTCTCCGTGCTAGCGCATCAAGAGATGCTCGGCGGAGAGTACCAGTACCCTGATTGGTCGATCACCGTCGGATGGATCATGACTGGAACTACCGTCTCCTGTATACCACTCTACATGCTTTACAAACTGCTGATCACTCCGGGCAGTTGTCTTACGGTATGTATACTAACTGTATCGTAGCAAAGCTACGTGGAGAGTACCAGTACCCTGACTAGTCGACCACCGTCGGATGGATCATGACTGGAACTACCGTCTCTTCTATATCGCTCTACATTCTATACAAACTGCTTATCACTCCGGGCAGTTGTCTAACGGTATGTATATTGTATAGTAGCAATGCTACGTGGAGAGTACCAGTACCCTGACTAGTCGATCACCGTCGGATGGATCATGACTGGAACTACCGTCTCATGTATACCGCTCTATATTCTATACAAACTGCTGATCACTCCGGGCAGTTGTCTTGCGGTATGTATACTGTATAGTAGCAATGCTACTTGGAGAGTACCAGTACCCTGACTAGTCCATCACCGACGGATGGATCATGACTGAAACAACCGTCTACTGTATACCGCTCTACATTCTATACAAAATGCTGATCACGTCGGGCAGTTGTCTTACGGTATGTATTGTATACTGTATAGTAGCAATGCTACTTGGAGAGTACTAGTACCCTGACTAGTCGACCACCGTCGGATGGATCATGTATGGATGTCTTCTGTATACCACTCTACATTCTTTACAAACTGCTGATCACTCCGGGCAGTTGTCTTACGGTATGTATACCTACTGTATAGTAGCAATGCTACGTGGAGAGTACCAGTACCCTGACTAGTCGACCACTAATGGATGGATCATGACTGGAACTACCGTCTCCTGTATACCGCTCTACATTCTTTACAAACTGCTGATCACTCCGGGCAGTTGTCTTACGGTATGTATACTTACTGTATTGTAGCAATTCTACTTGAAGAGTACCAGTACCCTGACTAGTCGATCACTGACGGATGGATCATGACTGGAACTACCATCTCCTGTATACCGCTCTACATTCTATACAAAATGCTGATCACGCTGGGCGGTTGTATTACCCACTATATGAGGCTACGTACAGAAAACAGCCAGCGAGACCTTTAACCTTATTACTCTTACAAATGTGTGTCAAATGGTCAAGTCCATACCTATTAGATAGGTATGTTTACACACGGCAAATAACTGAGTATTCGCGTGTTTAACTTATCGATGTTACCTACAAAAGCTAGTTCAAAAACAAGGCAGCATAAATACCCTTGTAAGTAGGTACCTATTTTCATGACATTTCCAACTATATCAGATTTCATGTTAACTTGGGTACCTATCTAAAAACTATTAAAAAATGTAGGTAGGTAAAATATAAGTGATGTGAAAGATAAATAATTAAATTACTTAGGTACTACTGATTTGCTTGCAAGTTGTGTCGTTTTAATCGGCCGATTGGTCTTGCCGCTTTGTAAACAGCCTAAATTATCGTTTAAATAACAATTTGATAAGTAAATGAAATTAAAAAGATGACTACCTATAACAGGCCGGGCCGGGACCGGGCCATGTCCGAGCCGAGCTACTTTTGTATGAAAACAGCTTTTGCTTTTTCAGCTTTGCACGGACGTAGATATACCATACAAAACAAAAGCTAGCTTGTCTAAAACATCTCTTATTGTAACCCTCACACAGTCCCACAATTTAATTAATAAACTATAGGTTTTATATTTTCCGTAAAATAGATATATCCACTAATATTATAAATGCAGAAGTTTTGATGTTAGTTTGTTGGGATGTGTAGATCATAGAAATATACATTAGGTGTTATTTAGCCTCTTTTTTGTTTTGTCAGGGTGTCTATCTATTAGTATAGATAGACATACACTATTTCGCAAAGCTGATTTGGCTCAAAAAACACATATACCTACATAGTTTATTATATTCTCTCACTTCTTTTGTTTATATTTGTAGCGCATTAGAACCATAATGCGCCCAGAAGTGGTGTCCATACCGCCATCGGATTCAACCCTGTGCAGTCTGTGACCTGACAACACCTGGGACACCAAGCCGCCCGCCATAGAATGGCTTGTATAACGTACCTATTCTTTTTATATAATTTATACACCTCAGACAATTTATAATTTAAATTATTATTAGGTATATGAATGTTTGTTATTTAACAATTCTGTTCTTAGTTAAACACTGAAATATTTAAGTTTTGGATAATTCGTTTGATAACGAAATTTAATTAATTACCTACATATATCCGAAAAAAACCTATAATATGTGTCTACAATATACTTACTAAGTTAAATAAAGTCTATGTATCTTTACTATAATCTTCAGCGTTGCATAATATAATTAGAATATAGTTGAATTTATTACAAAAACTTTTATCTACCTCTCTATATAATCTGTAGAATCTTAGTGCATCTACTTATTTATAACAAAAGTTTATATAAACTTAGCGCATTTATAAATGGAAAACATCATAACATTAAGTAGGTATTATATAACTTTTTAAACGTAGACGATTTAGAAAAATATGTAGTTATCTGCTTGTATCAATATAGTAGACAACGAACTTAGTATATTACATATATAAATATGTATCTTTGTAAATAATGGAGGATTTTGCTGTCGGACTATAAAATATACATTTATAAAATGTAGTGTAAGAAAAATGTATAGTTTTAAGTATAAAACCAAAATAGCATTTACTGAGCAGCATAATTTGTAAATAAATAATTCATGTTACTTTATTTTAAAAAAATGTTAATTCAATTTTAAACTATAATGAATATAAAAATATAACTTGAATTTGTACCTATATTCATATTTATAAATAACTTCATATTTTAGATTAATACCTGTATATTGGAATTAGAATAAATTTCTGTATCCTAGGGCAATGGATACAGAAATATTATACCTACCTAATTCCATTCTTTAGAATAATTAATTATACTCATAAAATGTATAATTTTTATAACTGGTGTCAAGGAATCATGAACGATAGAAAAAACAATTTTTACCACTAACTAATTTGGCATTTATGTATAATTGTAATAATAATTTCTATTAGAACAAAATTTATCGAATAGCAGCGATTTTGAATTTTATTTGTCTGCCAATTTATTGTTTCTTTTATTAAATTTGAAAGTAGGTATAGGTAGGTACCTACTTATGAAATGGCGTTGTATAAATAATTGACAATACCTTCCTGACCACTTAAAAACAATCTTGAGGAACTTATTCGACAAACAAATTTCATTAAATAACGTGCATAAGTATTTGTAGTTGAAACAACCATGTAAGTTTAAAATCGTTTATTCGACAAAGTAATATTATAACTTTAATCATTACAAAAACAACAGTAAAACGTAACCATGAAATGAATAAGTAATGTATTTATTTCGACAATGTATTTAAAGTTTATATGTAAGTACCTACATCTACTTACGATATTATATGTATGGCACAACAAATATTATACATAACATACTTAATATAAATGTTTAAGAAATTATATATGAAAAATTGTAGTAGTTTTCAAGTAGTATAATAGGTAAGTATAATATAAACTTATATCGTAAACTATAACTTGCGAAACTTAACAATAGCGTGTTCAAAGTAATACTAAATTAGTGATTACATAATCCATGTTTCAATGTTAAGTGTTTTTATAAAAAAAATGTTTGAAAATGGTTCATACACCCACAATAATATTATTAATTATTTTTTAATTATTTTTTATAGCATTAATAATTATTTTTTTAATAGGTTGAATGTATAATTTTTTAGATTTTTTTTATGCAATTACGTACTTTTATATTACGCAAATTAGTAGGAAATGATGTTGTGAACGTGTAAGTTTGTAATAATAATTGTATTTTAATTAAATAGCAAATGTATAGATTTGGCATGCGTCAGCCATAGCGTGTCTGTCTGTCCATTTGTTCTTAGCCAACAATGAGTTTTATTTTTGTTTTATCTACACTACACCATTAAGAGGATAGAGTCTGTTCAGAAAGAGAACCGTCGTGGGATTTGAGGGCGCAGATGTGCATAATTACCTTTTTTGTTTTGACAGATATAGGTTTTATGGCATAAACATATTTGCTCTAATGTCTTTATCCAGGGAGGAAAATTTAAACTACGTTTGTATGGAGAAAGAGAATGGAGACTATCCTCTTAATACGATTAGGGAGATTACTTACCTGTGTGATTTAATTACACCAGTTTAACTTTCTTATAAAAAAGTTTCAGAACTTTTTAATAGATGATACAGTGAAATTTTACTATTTTTAGGGTTCCGTACATAAAAAGGTAAAAAAGTAATCCTTATAAGATCAATTTGTTGTCAAAGTGTAACAAATTGTATGTCTAGGTACCTTAGTTTCAGACTTTTCCCCTATGCTTGTGTTGTAAGACCTTGCTTTTCACCAAAAATTTATAAATCTAGGTGCACCGGAAGTAACTAGCTTATATTTTTTGAGTCCAAAACCTAATAGGCCAAGCTGCAGGGAAATCACCTCTTACGTAGCCTTGCAAAAGGTGGTGTAACAAATTTTATGATTTTATGTTATTTAGCTAAGTTAGCTTGACATAAATTCAATTTCTTGACCTTGGGGCACGACGGGGTATGTCCGATATTTTGCTAATTTTTCGTTTTTTGCACATAGTGCCTCGATAGTAAGTGATATGACAAAAGTGTCTAAGAACAGTATGTAGAAGTCAAAAATTCCTACATTCTGTCCATACATGTCAATTCTGTAAGTCTTACAAGTAAAAAGTTACAATCAAAAAAAGAAAAAACAACATTATATAAAATCAGTATAGATTTCTACGACAATTATTTTTTAATCGTTTCCATAATAAGCAACAACAAATTATTTGTGGTGGCCGCCTACAAGATGGCGCTAGTAGTACGACACGGTGTCTTATATGGCGCATTTAATATTTTTGTTCTTTTGATTGTAACTTTTTACCTGTAAGACTTACAGAATTGACATGTATGGACAGAATGTAAAAGTTTTTGACTTCTACATACTGTTCTTAGACACTTTTGTCACACGACTTATTATCGAGACACTATGTGCAAAAAGAATATTAAACTCAAAATATCGGATATACCCCGTCGTGCCCCAAGGTCAAGAAATTGAATTTATATCAAGCTAACTTAGCTAAATAACATAAAATCATAAAATTTGTTACAACACCTTTTGTAATGTGATTTCCCTGCAGCTTGGCCTATAAATGGTACTTGACCTGGAACCGAATCGGCCATAAAAGTTAAAATCTCTATATGAGATGAGGTTTCATCCGCAAACGCTAACAACAATCGACAAAAATAATCGCATAAAACCTCCAAACAAAAACAAACATAAAAAAGGAAAATGCCAAACGCCGAACCTACTTGATTTTGACATCCATATTTACACAAAACAACAAAAAATAAAGTTATATTCTGTAAAATTGTAAAGTGAGCACTGCTTTAATGATATCGAGAGGTGAAGATGTTTAGTATAGGAGGAGGTAGAGAACGGAGTCGGCCCTCGCATGTATGGCGAGCATTAAATCTGTGAGCCAGCCAGCCTGTGTAAGTACCTACACGTAAACCAATCGACAGATTTGAAAAGATCTCAATGCTAAATTCAGTGCCCTAGTAGGGTTTAAATCTGCGGTTTCCACATTCCCTTTGCGGCCCTCTAATCACAGTAGAAACCACTGGGTGAAGTTTAAGAAGGGGTGGGAAGATAGGAGATGGGACATGGAGGCCTTTAATGTGGGATTGCGTCGAAACTTTGGCGTCGTCCCATCTTCCAGAAACCTCGCTCAAGGCTGGTGCGGCTGCTTTTCAGGCTAAAATCAGTAGAGATTTGATTCGAAGTGGAGACGTTTTTGAGCGTAGGAGCCGGGTGTTCAGACAATAGGTAACTACATAGATTTTTGTCTAAACGCCTGTGGAGAGACAAGACTAAAATGCTGGAGTTGGATTTGGTGCGGCTGTCAGTCAAAAACAGAAAGGGTTGAATAGCGTAGGTACACTAAGCCACCCCAAACAAACAAGCAGAGTGATGCTTGTCCGCAATAATCTGTCATCGAGCGATCTGCCCCGGGAATATAAAATATTTAATTCCACTGTCCACATAAGTACGGTTTATGTGGACAGTGGAATTAAATATTTTACCTACATCATACGCACGCTATCGTCAATTGACGATTGCTTGCAACCTACGCAGAAACAATCGTTCCTGTGTTGAAAAGCAAGCAAGCAATCGTCATGTAATCGTAGATTAACGTGTCTTAGGATGCCATTCGGCATCATCGGACGAGAATTAAAAACGCAGCATGTAGTTAGATATTTTTAAAAATCAAAGTTAACTTACAGAACCTAAGCGACACTCAGCTTGAGGTGATCGCCAAATGGGTGAGCTGCAACGGCGAAATATGGGGCGTGGGTCCAACGGCGGTGTTCGCAAGCGCAGCCGCGCTTTTCCTTTACAACGAACTAGAAACAACTTTCTTTGTGGTCGGAGACCATTTCAATGTCACAGTGTTAGAGAAGACGTTAGTTGTAAGTAGAATAGAATACGAACAGTCTTCTATGAACAGAAAAATGTTACTATTGTACTGACATTGGGTATAAATAAACCTTCCGATATGATAATGGTGAGATGTAGGTGTGTAAGGTACCTTTTAAAATTCATTGCAAAATTTAGAAGTAGGTATACCTACGAAGCGGAGAAAGGCAACAGAACCATTGACTGTGTTTATTGTACTAATTAGGAGCTGTTAATTGTTTTCCCTGGATATCCAGATGGTAAGAATGTGTTGATTTGCCCATTCAAGCCCCAATTTTCAAGTCTTTAATTCTATCTGCATCAAGGTCTTAAATTACAAAGACATTGTTCAGAGCATCATTTAGTCTCAAACTAAGCAACTGGGCTTGTAATTAAATAAAATAGATGCAAGAACAACTGATAGACTAGATATTCCATCACACGCAGTACCTACCTTTTGTATAATTTGTCAGGCGTGTACAAATGACGTTATTGTTTTAACGTACGTAACTCGCGCTTAAGCGCAGCCGAGGTGCCCGAGAGCTCCCGAGGTTATGCTCGTTGAAAAATATACTCAAGAAGTAGACACCTGATAAAATTATAGTCAAGCTTCACTAAGTGAGATTGGATATTGCTATGATTGTAATTCACCTGGAAATAAACCTTCACTTGGTACCTACTAAGTTATATTACAAAAATAAACACAATACCTGCCTTTTAAATAGCTGAATCCTAAAACTACCTAAGATTGTTTTTTTATCTATAGATACTTAATAAGATGTAGCACATGAATGCTGAACTGTATAGAGATGTACCTATGTAATGGGGACTACAGAATGTGTATATAATTCCTAATTTCAAAAGTTCGCGCAGTACATTTTATATTCGCTTTCTATGAAAAATCGACTTTTGCGCATCCGCCATTTTGTTTCAACTAAGCTGCCGCCTACTATACACTGATGTAACGTGAGTAGAGCAGAAGCTAGTTCCAGAATAAATCTGGATTCTAATATCTATTCTTACGCCTTCAGTCTACAATGGTGCTGGGGATGCTGGCGCTCATGATACATCTATGGGTGTGTTCAATGCGGTTCTTCCAGTACTATCTGGACACGTTGATCAGGGATGTAAGTGCTGTTACAATTGTCTATGGGCAAAGATAGCGTTGGTAAAAAACTAGGATTTATAAACAAGTTTTCGGTATTTGTGAATATAAAATAACATAAAAATTACCAATTTTCGAGACCAACCACCGTTCTACAAAGATTAAGTAATAATAGGACTTCCCTACTGTCCACTCAATGGCTCTAGTTTTTACCAAAACGCTATCTTTGTGTAAACAAGAACATTGTAAAGAAAGTTAAAGGGCGGATGTTCCATAGCTTTAGAACTCGAAAACTGAAGACCTTCTAGTTCTCTAAATAAGTACATATGTTAAGATAAATAGACTTAAACTCAATGGGGTGCCACGCGCAAAGCTGTTTGTAGAGGCGCTGGCATCGGATGATCTTTTTTTTTTTCGATGATGGTCCTCCACTAATGGAAACGCCGAGTTTTTTTTTTATTCTTTCGGTCTCAGACCGATAAGGCCAATTTGGCGCCGAGAGTTGTAAAAACACATGTTTGACAGTTCTTAATTCAAACCTAAGATTAATCGACTCGCGCCCTATGCCGGGATAAAAAGTTAGTGTTCCTCCTAATAGATACTCTGATACCATTCCTCTGTCTGTGTTTTTCAAATTCCTTTGTAATTATAGTCCTTTCACACAAGTATCCTTAAAAAATAGGAATGGCGTTATGTAGGGTTTAAATTCCTGGTATACTATTGGCTACATTCTACAACATCCAATGAGCTTCATCTACGTGTTAATTTTATTTGTTATTCTTGCCAGAGTCCAAACATGTTGCTAGAGATGACCACAGCAGGTCTGCTGGGCGGCCAAGCAGAAATGGTTCCCTTAGGACCTCTCACCAGGTTCCTACGGCAACAGCAGCCACAGATTCATATAACCATCTGCTGGTTCCTATCGCTTTGTTACGCAGATTACGTGAGAAAACACTACTGTCATCGGTTCAATATGCCTTATTTGGAACAGTGGTTGGTTTATTTCAAGTTTCCTTGCCGTATTTTGATTTTTTTTTTGTATTTTTATTGTATTCTTCTAACTTTGAATCTATGAGCGTTTGATATAGCAAAAGTAAGTGACAATTAAGGTAAATTAAAACCAAAACTGATAAACCATCATCACACAACAGCTCAGAAAAGCTTTCGTGGCGTCATAGTGGAGATTTGTGTCTAATTTTGGGATGATTATGGCCTACTTAAATAGGTAACAGTTGGATGTCGCGACGCATTAAAGAAATGGGGAGATCTTTGCCCAGCGGTGGGACTCGCTAGGGCTTGGTGTTAACTTTTTAACTAGCCCAATACCAAATAAGAAAATGGCAAATGTTTATTAGCAATATTAGTTTAGCATATAAATAAATATTAGTTTAGCATAACAGGCGATTAAGCCAGTGTAATGGTGTGAACTGGTGGCGGCAGGCAAGCCGAATTACACGAGCGAACGGCGAGGAGCGCTCGTCGCACCATGAACCGCCTCAACAGTTTCGTCGGTTCCGTGCACCGACGCCTGAGAGGGTTCCAACCAGAGACCTTACGCAACCCTGATCCGCACACGTAATTCGTAGCACGTAATTTTTATTCTACTCCTAGATACCTAAACAACTTTAAAGGATCCGAAATCCTAACCTAACCGATTCTGTCGTCACGACAAGCCATCGATTATCTTTGATATTGAGACAAATGTCTGCGATAATCTCTAAATCTACTGGTCGGTTAGGATTGAAACGTTTAACTTCCAAGCTTAGAGCAATCAAGGCAAATTTTCCAAAGAAGTGCCCAGTCTTTTTAGGGTTCCGTACCCAAAAGGTAAAAACGAGACTTCGCTGTCCGTCCGTCTGTCCGTCTGTCCGTCTGTCCGTCTGTCCGTCTGTCACTAGGCTGTATCTCATGAACCGTAATAGCTAGAAGGTTGAAATTTTTACAGAAGATGTATTTCGGTAGCCGCTACAACAACAAATACTAAAAACAAAATAAAACAATTATTTAAAAGGGGTTCCCATACAACAAACGCGTTTCAAAAACTACAAGGGAATTCTAGTACGATGTGAGGTCGCTTCTGATTGGTCGAGTCAAATCGAGTTGGTCATGGAATTCAAAATGGCTGCCCTATCTGTCAAATATACTAGTCTGCCTTCACTGACCAAAGAGTTTCTTATAAGTTTCAGATTTTCTTTGAACCAAAGTTGTTGTAAACCATTTTAGGGTTCCGTCCCCAATTGCGATAGTGGTACGGAACCCTTCGTGCGCGAGTTTCGCACTTGGCCGGGTTTTTTTTATTGTTTTGTAGTTGCTCTATTGTATTAGCTTCAGGCAGTATGTTGTGAACTAGAGTGAGGCCGCAACACCGAAGGGGTCCGAGATGGAGGTGGAAAGAGCGAGAAGCAGTGTCACCTGGAGCCCAGAGGGGTGCGGGGGAGCCGCCACGGGGTGCCACACCAAGAAATATGACGACTGCAACAAAGGCGGAGAGCTGTGCGTGCGGCTCGTCAGCCAGTCGAGCGAAACGACTGTTGACGCTATTGAAAAACTCAGAAGTTATATCAAAGTAAACGCAGTTACTTCTTTTTGTCTGTTAATTCCACTCTATACCTACACTACTACCTATCGATGGTAGTATGAGCCAATTACTCATGCTTTATGCCACGCGATAGTGGAAACCTAAATGCTGTATCGAGTAGACCATAATTTTCTGATTCTGGAGTCGAGTGACGTCTCCTGTCTTTGATGATTCTATTATAGTTATAGAATCAGAGTCTCCTGAAATGCTGAACCGATTTTTAATAAATAAATATAAGTAGCATGACGTTACACACAGTGCAATCTAGCCTTAAACTAAGCACTACGCTTGTACTATAGGTTACTAGACAACGGATAAACTGCATAGGTATTATACTTTTTTTTGGTAAATCCGTATGTTGCATAGAAAACACCCAGACCATAAACCTTTTTTTTGTATAAATATATGCACCCGGCGGGAATCGAACCTGCAACCCTTTGCATTGCGGTCAGGCCGTCCCCCGACGCACCACAGAGGCCGTTAAATATTTATCTTATACAATGAATAGGGATTTGAGCATCTTTATTAGCTAACATGAAGATAAAGATTAGCTGAATCTAAATAATGAATATCTAACAAATGTCTAATTTCTCTTGCTCTCTTGTTGTCATTCAAAGTAAACCTTACTGTTATAGTCGACTCGATGCGCGTGTACCGGTCCACCGAACGCCTGCCTCTCTTGTACTGCCGTTGCCGCCCCTAAGGAGGCAGAGCCTGGAAGAGTTCCCCTGGAGAAGGATGGCCACATTGCCTTTTGAAGTATAGATTGTTATTGGCAACAGGAATTAAATTGTATCTGCTTTCATGGTGTTTTTATTTCCTGGAAGGTTAAGGTCTGAAACTGCATGTCGCTGAGGCCAGCAATTGAGGTCCTCTGTATCACCTTGTCTCCGTGCCATGCAGTTTCATTTTGTGCTTCACCAAAAAACTTTACGTATCAACTTTCAGACCTATCATAGACACCAAGATCTATATTAGGACCTTGTAGTACCTATACCAACCTCTACGGAACCGTTTCAGAACCAATTAGAATATGGTAATCAGTATGTCAAACTTCAGAATCCAGACTCTGTCAAACTCTGTCAACTTATCATGGTCACCTGACAATATTTTGTTTATAAATTTTATTGTCACAAGTAATGTTAAAAATTCTAGCCAAATGAGACTAAAAATAAGAAATTGTTGAGCTCAAATTTTGTAATGTTGCAGCCGCTTTACAACTATATCAAAAACGGAAGTTACGAAGTAAGAAACCTAACAAATTGATAGTTTTAGATAACCCAGATTTCAGAACCAATATTATGGACCAGATACCGTATTTTGCATTACTACAAGAGCTTCTAATGGTTAATTAATATTTGTAAAACCATCTACAAGAAATGTGACGAACGCCATCAGAAATAGTACAGTCTACTGTAGTTCAGTGAAGCTAATGAGCTGAATGGGCCGTATAGAAACACCAATTTAAATTTATAATTTAGAACTTATTTTTAGTTCACAGAATGGGCAAAATGTGGAGATCATATCGTGTCGATAACGCCAACAGTGCTATGGGCAGTCGGCGCAGCTGCGCTAGCTCAGCGCCTAATAACCGCTGTATTTAGGCGGTTCCTCTTTCGAAGAGTGCCGTTGTGGGAGCATGTGTTACAGGTATCTCCTGTGATAAATGGAAAGAAATTATGCCTAAAGGCATAATTCCATGGATTCGAGATATTATGTTTAGGTACAAAATCTTAAATAAATTTCACTGTTCACAGAATTTGCTGTTTGTTTGGATGATTATATACAGTCTGCATTTTTGGATAATTCTGGTTAAAATCATCAAGCTCTGCATCGAATATTGTTATCAAGACGTAAGCATCGTTTCCCCATATCAACATCACTAAAACAACCTGATTCGTTCCACAAAAACGTTTTGTCGTCGATGTGACACTCCACACTCCACCATAAAATGACTTGCATTCGAAGCAATTATTATCAAGCAGCGCTGTTATTAGATGTTGGTGGTCGTGTCTTTAAGTTATTATTTGTTGCCTTTTCCAGGCGTTCCCAAGTTACCAGGAAGAAAGGCTTTCAGAAGACGTGGAAAGCGAGAAGTCAATGCAGCAATGGGTGATATGGATGCTCGGCGTGATGCCGCTGGCAGTCTACATCCACACCAGGCCCCGCCCAGAACCATCACCTCTCATGATATGGTCAGTCCAATTAAATTTGGGGAACGATCCGAGGGATATTGTTGATGAGATTAATTGTCCTGACGACGACGACGATTAATTTTGATGAAATCTGTCTCCTTAGTGTAGGTTTTTTAAGTACTAGACATTAAACTTTAGTCTCAATTATGGATTTTTTTACTATTTAACACATCATTTTTGCCATGCCTTAGTTCAGGATTATTTGAGTTTCATTTATCTTGGCTAGGAATTTACATCAACTGTTCCAGAACCTAAATGTCATCAGATAAACAGCTGTATACGAAATTAAGTACCTACTTATTTAACAAGACCTTTTATCTGATCTCCAGGATCACAACTAGCCCTTGGCAACGTCGTGAAATGGGTCCCTACGGGTATTACCTGAACCGGCCGCTCGCCTCTCTCCAGTCTTCAACTACCCTTCCAGAACGACAACAAGGCAAGAACCTTCGGAAAGCGTTCAGCGACTCCAGTATTCTAATCAAAGAACCGCCTAAAAGAAAAAGGCACTCGAAATCTGTTTAGTTAGTGATTTACTGTTTTTTTGGGTTTTATTAAAATGTGCTTTGATTCGCCTTGTTTTTTTGTGTTATGATTTACTAAGTATAGTTCTTTGACGGTTGACCTTATAATGCTGAGAGTTTGGAACAGGTGCTAGGAAATTCTGCTTTATAATATGTTCTATAAGCACTATAGTACCATGACAAAGGATTAAGTTACTAGTGGTGTCGGTAGATTACATGTCGATGGCTGATATTTATCTCTGGCCATAAGAGAGAAGACTTATCGAATGCGGTTTAACGAAAGCGTTAAAGCGCATTTGAATGAGACATTAGTAGCCCTGCACTAACTATAATTATTTTACGATAAATTGCCAGTGTACCTACTAAAGATAGGTATTGCTGTTTTATAGTTAGTACGGTTATAGGCGTGCTATAAAATAAAGAGAGTAAAACAAACCAATGCTTGTGGAGGTTAATTCCTTCACAAGCACTATCCATCTATTCTATCACGCAAAAAGTACTTAACCGACTATCTACTATGGAAGTTGCAAATAAATATTATTATAATATGTGAGACTCAATGGTACTCATCATGTAGTCGGCCTATTTTAGTAAGATATTATTAATAAAAAGAAATATATAAATAGGAAAGCACTTAGCTTAGACAGAGCCTACACCAAGCCTAACAGTTGTATTTATTGTTGTGTAAATTGTGTATTTATGGCATACCGCTCTTGTGAATTTAGAATCTAACAAAGGTAGGTCTAGGTACGTGGATCCTGATAAATGCAATACACCTGGAATATATAGTTTTGTGTCCACACAAAGTAAAAGTTTGCGTATCTTAAAACTTAAAGCCTTAAAGTTACATATACATGGAAACTCCAATAAACGAAATAAGTACATCCAAACTTTTTACTCACCACTTTTCAAATCTCTTAAACATAAACAATTGACAATGTCAAATTCAAATTTTGACAAAATACAGCTCTAGTACAACAGTTGCGTTTTTTGCATAACAGATGTCATCATCAACTCTAGTCCATCAAATCTAGATCGCGGTGACGAAATTCGGCGAGTAAGGTAGATAGGGTCTGGGAAGTACCTAGTCATCATACTAACCTTGCGTAGGGTATACCGTGATCAAGTAGGCGGTTGCCCCAGGTCGACTCCGGCCATTGCACTCCGGCCGGGGCTAGTCGGTCTGTGACTTTCCCATCTCGGGATAGTCGTACGTGTAATTTTTGATAGTCTGGACTTGCGTGCTGCGCAGTCCTCTCATAACCTTGAAACTTTAGGACTCTGATCAACACCGCGCAAGCGGCAAGTAGGGGCAGAGACTACTTGGTGAGCGAGTGATAGTTTTGTCACCGGGGCTATTCACCGCGAAGCCCGATGGGTTTCGGGTTCCTATCTTGTTAAATTTAAAATCTTTTGATTATGAATGTAGATCACGTCGGTCGTGCGAGTAAAACTTTGCCAATTGATCGGCGGCTGTGTGAAGAGTCAGCGGTGAACAAGGGTAAAGGCCAGAAGACGGATGAGATGAGATGATGAGATGAGAGAGAGCGTGTGCATTGTCAGGATTCCTGGTTGCGTATAACGTATGGCAAAGAGTATATTCAAGAATTGCTGTCTATTTGCAAGTATTAGCATAAACTTGCTACCTATAACTTATTCTGAGAAATCCAAAGGTTTTTTTGACCAGCGACTCTGATATTAGGATGGCTGGTTGCCTCTTCGTTCAGCAATAAATACGCCGAGTTTTTGAAAGTGGGATATAGGTAGGTACAATAGGTATACAAAAAATTAAAAAATACTACTTCGATTTAAGTAAGCGCCTGATACATTTTATTAGTAACTATTTAGTGCGTTAGTGTTTAAAATTTATCAGGCGCTTACTTTTATTAGCAATTCTTGAATATACTCTTGGTGCTACACGTTAGGCAACGGATCCGGACCATTATGAACAAGTACTCTATAAATCCAAGTTAATTTAATATCAAATTCCCATTTCATACAATTTCGTTTTCATACTGTTCCCGTTTCACAAAAAATCAGTTTCATACAAATTTTGTTTTATCAAACTCTCGTTGAATAGGTACTTAAAAATTGACCCTAGACCACTATTTTCTTAGCATAAGTGGTAGTGCTCTTCAAGATCTTCATTTTGGATGACAGCTGTCAAACTTAAAACGTCAATATCTTGGAAACTTTTGACCCTAGACCACTACTTCCTTAGCATAAGTGGTAGTGCTCTTCAAGATCTTCATTTTAGATGACAGCTGTCAAACTTAAAACGTCAATATCTTGGAAACTTTTGACCCTAGACCACTACTTCCTTAGCGTAAGTGGTAGTGCTCTTCAAGATCTTCATTTTGGATGACAGCTGTCAAACTTAAAACGTCAATATCTTGGAAACTTTTGACCCTAGACCACTACTTCCTTAGCATAAGTGGTAGTGCTCTTCAAGATCTTCATTTTGGATGACAGCTGTCAAACTTAAAACGTCAATATCTCGGAAACTTTTGACCCTCGACCATTACTACCTTAGCATAAGTGATAGGGCACTTCGATATTGACGTTTTAAGTTTGACAGCTGTCATCCGAAACGAAGATCTTAAAAAGCTCTATCACTTATGCTAAGGAAGAAGTGATCTAGGGTCAATAGTTTCCGAGATATTGACGTTTCAAGTTTGACAGCTGTCATCGGAAACGAAGATCTTGACGAGCTCTATCACTTATGCTAACGAAGTAGTGGTCTAGGGTCAATAGTTTCCTATATATTGACGTTTTAAGTTTGACAACTGTCATTCGAAACGAAGATCTTGACGAGCTCTATCACTTATGCTAAGAAAGTAGTGGTCTAGGGTCAATAGTTTCCAAAATATTGACGTTTTAAGTTTGACAGCTGTCATCCGAAACGAAGATCTTGAAGAGCACTACCACTTTATGCTAAGGAAGTAGTGGTCTAGGATCCGAACTTATTTCCCCTCAACTTAAAACAATTGATGAGACAAATCAATAATGAAATGTATGTAGTGACAATTGGATGAATCGGGGAAAGCATGAAACGGACTTTGGATATAAAAAGAATTGTACGTATTGACAATTGGATGAATTGGGAAAAGCATGAAACGGACTTTGGATGTAAAAAAAATTGTACGTAGTGAACCGGTTCGAAAATAGACAACCAATTTTTATTTTTTTTAAAAGGAGACTAGTTTTTTGAAAAATGCTTTTCAAAACTTTCCTTTTCTCCTGACTAACAAGGTAACACCCTACCTTTCATCTTTCTTCACTTCTCGTCCATCCAAAGGTTGGTGGGAGAGATCGCTTTAAGCGATATCTAGGTGGGAACCTATTGTGGCACCTAGATATTATTAAGTTGTTTATGTTTTTCTTTCAATTGTAATTTTATCTTGATGTAGCAATAAAGAATTAATCTATCTATCTAAATCTGGGCGGCGCCGGCCGCTGAATTCTGTACTCAGGTACTCATCCGAGCGCGGTGTGGGACACTGATCCCACACCGCGCTCGGATGAGTACCTGAGTAACTACCTGCCACTGACACTAGTGTTTGGTTTAACAACAATAGTACAAGCAAAATCACCGAGTTTATGTAATATAATCCATTTATTGTAATAAAATGTAATATGAATATACTAACAAACTACGAGTCCGTTGCCGCCGTCGTTTTAACATTCAAACTCTTCAGGGGATCGCTTTGACGAGCCTAAAACAAAAGAATATTTTATTTTTAAGAACATTTTAAATAATTTTTCTTTTCGTATAGTGTGTGTCTCACCTAGCGTTAAGAGTTTTCAGGTCGCCTTAAAGCCTCTAACTTGACCTAACAATTGCTATCAGAGATAACAACCGGGACCAACTGCTTAGCGTGCCTTCATAGCCACGGAGAAACTCGCGAAAATGTTTTTTTTACCGCATACATCATCAATAACCCATCCAAGTTATGACCGCGTCAGGCGTTGCTTTCCGAGCACGATTATAAAAAAATGATTAAGATAGTGGTAGATACCGCGACTTTCATTCCGAAAGTCGTAGTGTCGAATCCTGGCCGACCGCGCACCAATGTCTTTTTCTTTAAGAAAAATTTAAGTGCGTTATTAACATCGCTCTTACGGTGAAGGAAAACATCATGAGAAAATCCACGGCTTAAAATCACGCAAAAAGGCCCAGTTATAGGGCTAGTTGCGGAAACTCACAGTAAAAGTAGTAAGGTAACCTGATTAACGGTGTTGGGTAGATACTGGTACAAATAGTAGAACCTTTGGTGCGCGAGTACGACTCGCTTTGACCGGATTTTCTTTTTAACCCCCGACGGAAAAAGAGGGGTGTTATAAGTTTGACGTGTCTGTCTGTCTGTCTGTGTGTGTATCTGTCTGTGGCATTGTAACTCACGAACGGATGAATCGATTTCAATGTAGTTTTTTTTAGTTGATAAGTGACTTTTGCGCGAGTGTTCTTAGCTATGTTTGATCAAAATCGGTTCAGCCGTTCATAATTATGCAACTTACTTGATACTTATGCCTCTTCTTGCTTCCAAAGTTAAACTTCTTCTTCTTCAGCGGCGGCGCGGCCACCACCGCTTCATCGTCTTCAACCGCCTCTTCACTCTTCAACGCGGCCGGCAGCAAGTACTCCGGTATATGCGCTAGATGTGGTTGGACGCGGACTGTGTGCAGCGCTTTGTCGCGCCTTAAAGCGGCTAGGTCCGATGGGTTCTCTTCGAAGTATCCCTGTAGGCGAAGAAATATAGGGTTTATTTGTTGTCAGGGGGGTGAAAAGGGGTGGGTGGGGGAGAGGATGTCAGAGAGAAGATTAGACAATCGTCAATACCGCATTCTGAAATGCGTTACGGTTTGATTTTGGTGGTCATCATTTTTAAGTAATTTTAAGAAATGTCTTTATTTCTTTCACCGTTATAAAGCTACATTCACCCTGAGTAACACAGGCTACTTTTGATTCCGACATTCCCAAGGGATCGGGACTTATGCGGGTGAATCCGCGGGACGCAGCTATTGTAAATATAGAGAAATTTGGGGTTGAAATGATACGCTTAATTCGACTTGATTGTATTTGTAGCCTTTGTATTTCCCTTTGAAGTCGTTATAACCGGTTGGTACTGTAGGTGTAGGTGTAGGTGTTACCTGCAGCTTCTTACAGTTGATGAGTTCCTGCTTGATTTCCTTGAGCCGCGCCTCGCGCACCGCGATCCTGGTGACGGCGCGCCACGCGTCGCGCGAACGGTAACGGAACCCTTCCACCTCTTCTAGTGCAAACTCGTATTTCCTGATTGAACACGACATCATTTTAATCAATATTTTAATCTATTAATACTAGCTGACCCGGCAAACGTTGTTTTGCCTTATAAATTATAGATAGTAGCCGATTCTCAGACCTACTGAATACGTATACAAAATCTCATAAAAATCGGTCAAGCCGTTTCGGAGGAGTACGGTAACTAACACTGTGACATGGAAATTTTATATATTAGATTGTAAAGAGGGAAGATTAATTTGTTTTGCTCTGAGACTAACTGGACTGATTTCAAAAATTGTTCACTAATAGAAATGTATATTATCGAGGAGTAACATAGGCTACTTCTTATTTCGATATTCTCACGAAGTCGGGACTTACGCGGAGTGCAGCTTGTGCTTAATATATTTCCAGCAGTGTCCCGCGGTTTCACCCGCGTACGTCCCGATCCTGTAGGATCATTGGGATAAAAAGTAGACTAGTCTTAATCCAGATTTCCAGCTATCTGCGTACCAAGTTTAATCGCAATCGGTTTACAAATATACTCGTTTACATAACTCCCTTCATATACTCTATCACAGTTATACTATTAGAATAATTATGTAGGTTTTTTAACATGATAATCAAAGCAAATCAAATCAAAAATATGTTTATTCGATCATGTGAATGTCTTATTGAATGAAATTAATTTGAATTTTTCAAAATACTTATATGCATTCTGTCTGTAATTAATTAGTGACCGCGCGCGGGACTAATACAACCTTACTGGCACGCAAACAAGGAGATAATATACTTACTGTAGTACTTTTTGTCCACCAAATCCTTTGGATAAATGTGCTTCAATCTCGTCCATAAGAGGCTTCTCTCGCATCGATACAAACGTCAACACTGATCCCTGTAAATATTACAATTTTGTAAGTTACTAGCAGATTCCCGCGCTTTCACCCGCGTAAGTCCCGATTTCGTGGGAATATCGGGATCAAAAGTAGCCTATCAGGGTGAATGTAGCTTTCTAATGGTGAAAGAATTTTTGAAATCGGTCCAGTAGTTTCGGAGATTACCCCCAATATACATACATACATACATGTTACCAACGTTACCTCTTTATAATATTAGTATAGAAGTATAGATTCAGTTGCTTAAGTTAGACAGGTTATGAAGCTTTGGATAGTTAGAATAAATAAAAATGAATTTAAAAAAATGTTCACTTCAAACAGCGCCATCTAGTTCTATGAAGAGTTACTAAGCTTGTGTCATAGTGACTAGACAAAGTATATAATCCTTTAATATTTTTCTATCGTAAACACAAACATATTACTTATACATACATAATTGCAAACACCTAGACCAGAAACAAATACCTAAGCATATATGCTTGTTCCGGCGGAAATCGAATCCGCAACGTCCTGCGTTGCAGCCGCGTATTCGCCGGACGCGCCACAGAGGTCGTCAAAGTTCACAGCGTTATAAGTTATAACACTGAAGAAACGCTGTCAAAGCGAACACAGCTCTTATTAAAAGCAACTACACTTTGTCTAATTTATGAACTGACTTTTGGCAGGAGCCAAAAGTTAACGTTAAAGTTATTGTTCAACGAAACTATTCAATTAACGATTACTTTTCTCATGAATTTACAATCGATGATTGTTTCCTATAAACCGTGTGCCCTAGTGACCCGTCTGTAAATGGACTGGAACTGTCTAAGAACGCTAAAGAGTTACCCCCTTACTTATGAACGATGACTAAGTTTATGTAACGTTTGTCACTGTCGGTGTACTTTGAAACTTCATGACACAGTAAAAGACAATCGTTACATAAACTTAGTCATTGTTTATAAGTAAGGGGTATAAGTATTTTGAATAGGTATAATTTGGGAATTTATAGAATTTAGGCGGTCTATCTTTCTTCTGATGTCATATCAACTGTTAAGTTTGAGATTAATAGGTCCAGAGATCGCGACTGGTCCGTCACTTATGCACCATTATCGAGTGTAGGACACAGGACACACTGTTTACCTGGTTGTTCCCGCGGGCGGTGCGGCCGGCGCGATGCACGTACGAGCTGACGTCAAGCGGCGCGTCGAAGTTGACGACGTTCGACACATGCTGGAAGTCAATGCCGCGGGACACGCCCGACTCCTTGTCGCGTCGACGTTTTGACGCTTGCTATATCATGGACAATATAGTGTTTTAAAAATAACCGCCTAGGTGCAAGTCGGACTTGTGTACTAAGTACTTCCATCCCATTATCACAAAAAATTACGTTTGTTGTATAGCAGCCTTACTTATAACACTTAAATATAATATTCTATTTTTAGTTTTTCAAAAATACATCATCTGTGAAAATTTCAACTATCAAAGCTCATGAGATTAAAGCCTGGTGACAGACAGGCAGGGAAGTCTTAGTAAAAGGGTCGCTTTTTTAGCCTTTGGCTACAAAATTCAAGGTAAAACCCAGCACAAGTAATTTCGAAAAATAAAAAGTAAAGAATTAAGATACATTTTTGCCCATATCTATTTATCGTAATGGATGACTCAGAACCTTAACTTTAATACACTTAATAGAGGCATAGACCTTAGTATCCTGTATTTTAACTTGCTAGGTCCCATTCTGAAGAAAATTGGTGGTCTCCTTCTCATGTAGTGGTGTTAGAGTTAACACCCAGTGTTAGAGTTTTCAGGTCCTAAGGCCTCTAACTTGAACTAACAACTACTATCGAAGATATCAACCGGAATCAACTGCTTAATGTGCCTTCCAAAATACAAACCTGATTTTTAACATTGAAAAATTGTGATGAAACCTTGGAAAACACATTTCATTGGGCCATTACCATAAGTCTTGGAACAACTTTATATAGTTGATATAACCTTAGAAAACCATAATCATTTCTCATTGTTAAAATGAAACCATACCTTTTTCTTCTTAGTCCTTTCTTCAATGGGCAGTATTCCACCATCAGGTTTCTCCAAGGCCTTCTCGTCCGAAGCAATGATGATCTGGTACCGACCTCGGTTGAACTGGTCTACTGATAGACATCGAACTGCGGCTGGGAGTTCAGAGTTTAACACGCATGATCCTATCTTGAACTGTTCTAAGTATAGTTTTAGTCTAAAAGAAGAAAAAAAAATATATACAACCCAGTAAAGCTCCCATGGCGCATCACGGCGATCGAGAGGTTGCAGGTTCAGATCTGGCTGGGAGAATTTAATTTTGGACCAGAAGCATTTTACGTAACTTTTTCTTATTTCCATGATAGATGAATGTTTGACCACTATCACTACCACCTGATGGTAAACAATGGTATGACCTAATTTGTAGCACGCTCATCTATACTAGTATTTTAAAGAGTAAATATTTCTTTGTTTGTTTGTAATGAATAGGTTCTGAAAAAACTACTAACCCAGCCGATTAAAAAAAAATCTTTCACCAATAGAAAGCTCTATTATCGAGAAGTAACATAGGCTTCTTTTGATCCCGACATCCCAAGGGATCAGGACTTACGCGGGTGATACCGCGGGACGCAGCTAGTCTAGAAGCAAACGCTACAACTTAGCCGGGTGAGTGGTAACAAGTTGCGGTTGAAACATTCCATCAAGGCACTAGTTTTTGTTGCTTTTTGTGATGGGCAGGGGCTACCATAGCCATTTTGTTTCTGTTCTCAGTGTAGATATATTTGTTGTTACAGCAATCAATTAAATTTTCTATGTCTTAGCCTAATAAAAATCTATGAAAATACTAACTTGTAACAGCGATCAACAGTCCTAACAAATATAATAGTCTTCCCTCTAATCAAATCAAGCTTCAACAAGGCATACAATATTGCAGCCTTGTCATCCTCCTCCGCAAACAGGTGGTAATGCTGGAGTTGTGAAGATGGAGCCAGCTCAGGCTCCTCTAGTTTCAAGGTCACAGGGTTACGGAGAACAATCTTTTTAAGGTTTAGCACATCTTCGGAGAGAGTGGCAGATGCTAAGACAGCTTGGTAGATTTTTGGTAGGTGACTGTAATGGAAATTTGTGATAAATATTTAATATATCAATTTATCCTACATAATGAAATAGTTTATAAGGGTTTTTGTGTTCATTTCTGCAAAAACTTCTGAACCAATTGCACAATGTACACAGTTGGGAGTTCTAGAATAACACAATATACTATTTATCTCCATATTCTCATGGCATTGGGACTTAGATTTCTATAGGAGACTGTAAGAGCACAAACTTATTCAAAAGCAATTTTTTTCCCGTTTGTTTATCTGCAATATACACTCAAAGCCATAATCAGATTTGATCTTGTGGATTCTTGTGTGTAGATTCAAAAGCTACAAATCTTACCTCAACAATTCTTTAATTTCATCTTCATAACCAAATGAGAATACCAGATCCGCCTCGTCTACCACCATCACAGCCAGGTCCTCCTTTAGCTTCATGTTCCCGGCCTTCAGATGAGCAAGAGCCCGCGATGGTGTGGCGACAACAATATCTGGTTTATCAGCTAGCAAGGACTTTTGAATGTGCATGTCTCCTGATGATGAGATATCTATGCAACGGACTTCTCTGGCGCATTTCATTGTTAGATCTGCTACTACTGATGTTATCTGTAGAAAGATAAGATTGAATTTAATTAATTATGCAACTGTTTTATAACCTTTAGTTTATTTATTTATTTTAATATTTTTCTGACTATATTGTTAGCATAGACTTATTACAATATTTTTATGGAAAAATGCATTTTTAATCCATAACCAAAACTTACAATGAATATGCTAGTTTAATTTGTCTAGTCCATAAATAGTCACGTAAAGTCTTTAAGGGTCGCCTGAAATGGTGCCAAAATAATCAGGAACAAATTAAAATGGACTCCATTGCGAAATGTAGACTGATAAAAATTTTCAGGATTTCTGGAAAGCAACTGGAAAGCTCGATGTTAGACCTGGCCTCCCTGTGAGTGTAGGTGGTACAAGTGACTCAGTGGAGATAGCTGATATGTTTGTTAGCCATTTCAAAGTTAAATCTCCTCTTGGTCCGGCTACTAACAAGCGTGATGCTGTACCCGTAGTGTTGGGGGAGGAGTCGTTTCTTAAATTTACAGCGTTACAGGTAAGTAATGTAATAAAAAAGATGAGTAGAGGCAAATCTCCTGGACACGATGGGCTCAGCATAGAACATCTGAAAAATGCTGGGGTACATATGGGGAGGGTTCTGTCTATGTTCTTTACTATGTGTGTAAGTCACTCTTATTTAGCACAAAACTTGATGAAAACTATCGTAGTGCCCATAGTGAAGAACAGGACAGGAGATGTGGCAGATAAATCAAACTATCGCCCGAGCCAGCATGAGCCGTTCCATCTGGGTGCATGCATTGATAGAAACTATACTTTGGGAAGCTGATATGTGACCTATTCGTGAAATGAGTCTCTGACACGAGGAGTATGTCAATTTCATATTGTTGAAGAAATAATTGTACCTCTAATGAGTGATTTGGTAAGCCATCGGCATTCCATAGGGCTATTTTGAGCTGATTGAATTTTGTGACCAGACAGTCATTAGGTTTGTTAAAAGATTTGTCATAGTACACATTTGGTTCATAATTTGTTTGAACATGTCAATAAGTTGCTTCATGTTGCTTGATTGTTCTGTTTTGTTGTTTTGGTGGTCAAGTTGAGGTTCAGGTGATTTCCTTTTCTCTCTATTTTTGACTGCGTTTGCATAACTGTTAGGATGAGACGATTCTTTACGGTTTTGCTCTGGGGGATGGTTGCTTTTGACAGAATTTGTCGGCTGGGCGCGTGTTCTTAAGGGAGGATAATGTTGCTTTTGCAGTTCTTTATATACGTTGCATCCCTTGTAGTTAGCGGGATGATTACCGCCACAAAGGACACATCTTACAGAGTCAGATCGCTCTTTGCGGCTGCATTTTGAAGATGCGTGGTCACAGGGCACATTTAATGCATTTTGGTTTGCGGTGGCAGTATGTTTACTGCCACCGCAAACCTAAAACCCCTTCCTACATAGTTGAGCACTACTATACTTACTTGCCCACAGAGTTCTTTGCTCGGTGACAATATGAGAGCTCTGATACACTGGTGCTTGCTTGTACTCTTCATGTTTAATATCCTTTGTATAACTGGTATTGTGAATGCTGCGGTCTTCCCTGAGCCTGTACGAGCCCTCATGAGGACATCCTTGCCTTCTAACAGCAAGGGTATGGCTGTTTCTTGAATAAGAGTTGGGTCAGGCCAGGCTAGTTGTGAGATTGCCTGTAAACCAAGTCATTTTCTAAAAATTACTGTATGTTTATGGACTTTTATGGCGAGTAAATTGACGTGTATGCTTGTGGACGTTGTTTTTTATTAAATTTATTTGTTTTGATGTTATTTATTACCTTCAATAGGCGATCATCCAATTCCATTTCGTGAAACATAACCTTCTTTTCTTCAGCCATAATTTGTTGTGTTCGTTTTTTTCTATACAGATACGAATGGCGATTTTTTATCAGATAATCAACATTACTTCTGGACACTTACAAAATATAATGGACAAATTATTTACAACGTGCGAATTTCGCGCATTGTTTTCCACTTTTCTGGAAAAAAAGGGGTTTTTTTTTCCTGTATAACTGTTTCCCTCAGAGACGAAAGTAAATAGGTTTTTACTCATACAGCCTTGTCTTCAAGGCTCCCCCCTAGTGCGGTAATATCGCATGCGTTTTTGCACCAGTTTGGTGCGGTAGGTATGGGGAAAAAAACTAAAAGATCAAAACAGCCGGCGGCGGCGCTACTTTGGCATGATCCCAAGTTTCTGTCAACTTCATAGTTTTTTCGTAAACAAATATATTTACAAAATGACGCTTTGTATGGCTGTGGATTGCAAAAACATTAGTATATTATGCAACTAGTGAATAAAAGACGGATTTAAAGCGAGGGCCGTAGATGAATCACGAGCGTAGCGAGGGATCCAAGTGTTAGAATCCTGAGCGACGCCAGTGGTTCATGGCCCTCAATGTAAATCCGTACTTTATTCAAGAGTTGCATAATATACTTTATACCATGACTACCTACGAGAAAAAAAACCGGTCAAGTGTGAGTCGGACTCGCGTCGCGTACGAAGGTTTCCGTACCACTATCGCAATTATTATTGGGTACGGAACACTCAAATGAACACTGGACCGGCAACCAATCCGTGAACGCAACGCGAACGTTAAAATTTATTTTACCACTGGCGCCAGTTTCAATTCATCACTAGATGGTAAAAAGTGCTAGTGGAAAAAATATATCGCGGTATCATTGCATTTTTATGTCAAAATCACGTTTGTTGAATGGTCCTTAAATGTTTTTTTTTCCATCTATTTGTTGTTATAACGGCCAAAGAAATATATCTACTGTGAAAATTTCAACTGTCTAGCTATCACAGTTTATGAGATACAGACTTGCGAAAGACGGACAGACAGACACCGAAGTCACGGTAAAAATGTCCCGTTTTTACCCTTTGGATTAACCCTTTGACGACCTCTGTGGCGCGTCGTGCGAAAGCGCGACTGCAATGCAGAAGGTTGCGGGTTCAATTCACGCCGGGTGCAAATATTTATGCTTAAAAAATAAATATTTGTGTCTGGTCTGGGTGTTCCTCTATGTATAATATGTATGTATTTACAAAAGAAAAATAAATAAATATAAGTGTTATATCCGGTGTCTAGTCACCGTGACACAAGCTTAGTCGCTTACCACGGGGCTAGATGGCGCTGTGTGTTGTTCAGATTATTTATTTATTTATTTTATTTTGCATTACGGAACCCTAAAAAAAATTGTAAGTCGAGTATTTTTAGCGCAAGGCGTTTATATCAAGTTTTTTTTCGCGTAAGCAGGTTGTTTATGCATTTAGATGGATGAGACGAGTAAATTGTGTTCTAAATTCAAACACCAAACAGCGTGAGTAAAAGGCCTTTTTATTCACTATTTTGCGTGAATAAAATAAGCTTTTAAGAGTGGGAATGGTATAAAACAAATTATATATTCCTTATAGATGCTAAAAGAAAAAAAACAGTGGATAAAAGCTGTGAGGAGAAAAAAATTGCAAGTTTGGCGACCTAGCTAACTATTCGAGGTTATGTACTGCCCATTTAAAACCTGAATATTATTATCAGAGAAATACCTACACAGGTAAGACGTTTCCCATCTTAAAACTACTAGTAAATTATTAAACCTAAGAGAATAGATAAACATACTTACACAATTTTTTAGTTACAATAGTACACTATTAATACCTTAGAGCAAAAGGTGGGTACACTGTTTTTTTCATTAAGCATATTTGGGGAATACATGATTTTCTATGTTTTTGCAATCCACAACAGCACAAAGCATCATTTTGTCAAATTATCTCAAAATAACTTAGTTTGTTTACGAAAAAACTATGAAGTTTGACAAAAAGTAGAGATCAGTGAACAATAGCGCCATCTGAAGTGAACAAATGGCAGTTTTCAACCCCATTTATTTATCTTTTCATTTTTTTAGCAACGCCACATAAGTTTGCAACACTATATCCTCTATAGTCTGTGGTTATGATTTTTAGGTAGTGCAACACCAACCAGCTTAGCTAACGAATGAATGGTTGACTTGACTTGTTTCTCTGCATTGCTTTTATTTTCAAAAGATCAAAGATATTCATCTGCATTCGTTAAATTTTACTAAATTATTGTGAAATAGTTGCTGCTAAATGTGTTATTTGCATCGGTGCCTTTTTGAGTCATTGACGTGATAATAACCGCAATGATGTGACAGATCGCAGTTCATTGCCTTATGTAAAACTTGAAATTGTGTTTCTTCCGTGAGTGACCGAATTATTCAGTGACTTATGCGCGATTGTGTTTTCGGAACTGTGAAGTGTCTGATACGATAATGTCGACTTCAACGGCACAAGTTTTGATGAAGAAAGGGAAGAGAGGGGCCGCTGCGTACATACACGCGGACTGCGCCAGCGGATCCCCTCAGCACTTGGGCCCGCTACTGGACGTGCTCCTCAACCCAAGCAAGGCTATAGACGAGTGGGAGACGATTGACTGGTGCCGCTGGCTTCTAGCCGGAGGACGGACGCCTGACGAGTTCGCCGCCGTTGGTAAGCTAGCACATAACTGTACTCTTTCATCCACTCATTCTAGGTTATACATACTGTTTACGAGTCTTACGTCCATCGCGCTATTGTTAGCCCGTGCCATTATGTACAAGCTGGGATTATGGCGTACAATTTGCATAGGAACTGTTGTTTATTTTGCCATAAACACAATGTAAATACAACACACAGCTGTAACAATGAAACTGCCAACAACATTAGCTTGGCCGGGTTATGTAAACTGTGGAAACACTTTACTGTATATAATGAGATAAAACCACATGATTTAGTGGTCAATGACTTGAACTAGGCCATGAATGATACCAATTTGCAGCATATTATGATGGTAGGTATCCAGATTAGAATATCCTCCGTATTTGCAATAGCCTAAAATAATATTTTGGTAGGTATCAATCAGAGCCAGTTTTATAACTTAAGGCAAATTAATAGGTCATAGAATCGTGAGTACTTATGATGAATCGATGCGGCAGTCTGTAGTGCAGCTGTGCTTATTATACCAATAGCAACATGTGAACCAAAAAATAAGTTAAAACTTAAAGTTATTGTAAAATGTTTGTTTGTTTGTTGCATTTTTTTTCAAAAGAAGCATTATTACCTAATGTGGTAAACACTAAGAAATAACGTTTTGTTTGTTGTTTGTTGATGTTTGTTAACAAAAAGTAACTGTGGTGGAAATAGCATTAAATTAATGCATTTATAACATTTGGCAACATGGCAGAGATAATGTGGTTAAATTACCGCTGTTGTAGAACCTATCAAGCCTGCTGTAGCGACTGTAGTGACATTTCTTACATTCCTTCCATGATTTTGACTATTGCCGAGTTAACTAGAACTATAATATGACGACCTCTGTGGCGCGTCGTGCAAGAGCGCGACTGCAATGCAGGAGGTTGCGGGTTCGATTCCCGCCGGGTGCAAGTATTTATGCTTAAAAATAAATATTTGTGTCTGGTCTTGGTGTCCTTCTATGTATAATATGTATGTATTTACAAAAGAAAAATAAATATAAGTATTATATCCGTTGTCTAGTCACCATAACTCAAGCTTAGTCGCTTACCACGGGGCTAGATGGCGCTGTGTGTTGTTCACAGAATTTATTTATTTATTTATTTATAATATTGAAACAAATATCAAAACGTAAACTGAATTGAATTTTTAAGTTGTTATTATCTATACCTACTTTATTGTAACTGCTTCCTACTTTACTTTACATTACTTAAATATGTGTAATGTTTAGAAAACAAAACTACAGGTAAATCATTGTGTTTGACTTATTTATTTAAAAACATGACTAATGATGCTATGGGTAGGTACCTACATTACTGTGTATAGTTGTTTTTACAACAATGGAACTCACAAAAATAAATATGGATTTGTTATCTTTCCCTTTACCTGCTGTAAGGAGTAATCCTCATTTACCAGTCCATTATAATGTCCCCTCTGGTTGACTCTTGTTTTTTTTTTTACAATATTACCAACCCTGCTGTTGGTCTCCATTGTGTGCCGACATCTTGCTAGGCTATTTCACTAAAAGAATGGATACATTTCACCAGAACCGTCGACATTTTGTTGTTAACAGAGACTGATTGTGTTCTTGTAAAATATGGTCCTAATGGTTCTACTAAAATTGTCCATACATCCAGTCAGTTAATCAATGAGTAAGTCACATTTTCCTTTTATATTAGGATACCTAAATAGGTAAGTTAAATATAATAATGTCTTTATGAGAATTGCTAGGCCAGTCAATATCACTAAACAACAATGTTATAAGTAAACCTGTAGGTAAGTATGTTTGTAGGTATACCTATGTGCTTATATTGCATCTTATCTTCACATCCATAATGGGTGCAGCTGACCCTTACAGCTTATATGCTTCAATGGCACAGATGTTGTACAACCTTGATGCTCTGAATCATCAATATTGCATTGTTTGCAAGCAATCATGTTTTTGACATTGTACATACCTTTAAAGTGTTAAAGGAATTTAATATTGAAAATAATTGAATGTTAAACAAAGCAAAGGCAGGCACTGCTTAAGTACGGCGCCATAATTGGATGGTTTACCTAAAATGTGGTACTGGAGATGGCCTAGAATCTTGATTTTATTAGTAAAAAAAGATGGGCATTCTTCTGCAAACAATCCCTATGACTCTATCTTACATCTCTAATCTCTGAGTGATATTCCTGGTTGGATCCCTCTCAGGAGCCCCCAAATTATTTGGGGTTGGCACAGTAGATAAGTCATCAATGACCACACCTACTGCAAATAGATTTAGAAATATTTTATGACCGGCAGCCTGCCTCACACCAACCGAAACCCTCCTTGGGGCTAAGCAGAATATCTTACATCTTTGTGTTCAATTGCCATTGAATTGTTAGATTCTGTTTGAATTACACTATTGTAGTCCAATCAATCAAAACCAATTTAAACTACAACTAGGCGAAACGACCGCTACGCGGCGGAAGGCCGTGATTGTGACCTTACCCTCGACTCGTACGTTTGGCTGACGTCACAAAACACAAAATTGTGACCTAGAAGCAGCTTATTTATTATGTGGTTATTTTTAAAATTGCCATAGAAATCTATTGCAAATTTTTAAGTCTAAGTAAGTAAATAAAGTCTAAGATGCAGCATGCCTACTTACTATATACGCGAAGTGCATATTCCCTTGTCTCTTGTTGGTTACATCTGCCTACAGTTAATTTGCGAAGTTAAATAAGCGTACTCTTGAGGTAATTTAAATACCTTTACACAGCATTCTACCAGCACAAAACCGCATTGTTTACCATCTCTCTTTAATGTACCTAATTATTTTATATAAAGGGTTAGTGAAATAATAGCTTACGGGTACCTACGATCCTATAGCCTGACAAGGTGTTTAGTTAACAGGAGAGAGAAGTATCTAGTGTCATTCATTACAAAGATAAAGAAAACACATATTTACAAGAAACCGCGGTTAGCTTTAAGATGACACATACAATTCGGTTCTATGCACTATATCACACATCGATGGTATCAACGCAAAATAAAAGAGGGTAGATTTTGAAATTAAATGACCGACTTTTGGGTGCTGTACTCTGTACTGTACCTCAGAGCACTATACCTAGTCTATATACGTACCTATGTATTACGATAAAGAGATTCAATTTATTTCTGTAATAAGATTGACTACGAAGTCAGAATTAATTATTTGGTTAATTTAGAATCGAAATTATTTTTATCTGAACTGTGAAGAACTCGTTTCTCTAATTGCGCAGCCAAACAGTCGTGCAAGAGGCGTACGAAACAACATAGCAAGAGGGCAGAGATGCCGCGTGGCTCACGCGTGTTACTTGCTTTGCTATGCTTCTCTAATCAAAGTTTTAGCAAAAAATGCGCCCGAAGCGCAGTTTATGTAAACAGACAGAGGTTTAACCTTGTCTTACATTATTTATATAAAATAGGGTGTATTGTATAGGTATACATACCTATAATTAGTAGATGGAAATATTTAGTGTTATTTTCATGCGTTAATCAAAATCCTTGTCTCAAGTTGTATTGTGACAAGTTAGCGAGCACCTGCCCGCACGTAAGCTCGCGCGCGCTACGTCGGTCGCGTGACCTAAATGTCTTGTTTTACATAAACTGATAGTATAAAGAGAAATCGACGTAACGGTTACATTGTCCTTAAGAATATTAACAATAAATATGTCGGACTGGTAACCTACCTTATCTATTCAGTCTATAATTTTATGCCCTATCTTTTTACACTAATCTATACTTGCCTACTTCCTTTTTTCTCGGGTCTTTTCCACGTATTGTTTTTAATTCGTTCGCTTCGACGTTTTGACTACGTTACAGCAGTCTGGGTCGCGAGTTGACTTTTAACCGTTGATTTTGGTAAAATGTGGGTCGGTGAACTACCTACATTTTAACTCGATGAATCGAGAATAACCGTCAAATACAAATATAATTTTAAAACGGTACCTTTTTACCTACCATGTTTTAATTTGTTGTGTCTCGTGAACTAGCCAGTTACAAATGTTGAAATATGGCGAAATATCGAGCTCCGTAAAAAACATTTAAAACATGGTATACATACCTAAATAAGTGTTTGTAGTGAATATAAAAATGTTAGTTTAACATAGTTTAACAGATCAGATGTCTTCAATGTCTATTGATTTAGTAAAATAACAAGTAGGTACCTACCCATAGAACTTGACTGGTCATTATTAGAGACTAGGAGGAGAATTAGTCCCCCGATAGCGATCCATTTCAAACTCGTCTCTGACGGACGAGCTTCACCAGTTCCAAAGTCAAACTGTTCGTGAAATAACTCACACACCTTTAAAAAACATGGATCAAAATTCTTACGTCGTTGTTAGAATACACACCATCTAACTATGTAATCTAAGTACCTCTGCGTATGCATGGGAAATAATTCAAATATCGACCCGATAGTGTTAACGGATAAATAGATTTACAGTCGACAAAAACATTAGCAACCGACTGTAGGTTCCGGGTAAATAATGCTAGTATGTACCTAGGTACTATCTTTTAAAAGGCTTTGTCCTGGCTCGCTGACTGACTGATAGATCAACGCATAGCCTAAACCGCTGATAGTAGAGAGCGGAAATTGGGAGAGGAGAGAAAAGGATTTTCTAAATTCCTACGGGATTGAGACTTACGCTGGTGAAACCGCGAGACGAAACTAGTCTACTGTAATTACAAAATTAAGTGTAAGTTTAAAAAGTACCTAAACTCCGTATAAAAAAAATATATTTGCCCTGCTGATTGACTTCATTGATTGTTACACATAATCGATTGTAAGGGCGCTCGCCCACGGCGACTTTTTGTAGCGATGCAGTCGCGCGTTTAGCATACGCGCGACTAACGCGTGGTTGTCGCATTTGTAACGCGCTACAGTAGCGATGCTAACGCACTACCAACGCGCTACTGCAGCGCGACTAAATCGATCGTGTCGGACGACATCGGGGAAAAAAAGGAGGGAGGGGACTGAATTGCGCTTGCATCGCGACTGAAGCGCGATGGTATCGCGTTTTTTGCATCGCTACTGAATCTGAGCGCCCCGTGGGCGAGGGCACACAGCTAGCGACCGCTTTGCGACTGTATCGATGCAGAATCGCGTTAGTATCGCTACAAAAAGTCGCCGTGGGCGAGGGGTCTAAAGGTCATAGCACACTTAAACGACTCTGCTCCAACACCGCTCCCACCCAACACTGCCCTAAAGTAAGACGACTGCTCGCAGTCTACGCGGCGACAGCTAGCAGGCAACCAGCAGTCCACGCGGCGACAGGTAGCAGACGGCCAGCTGTCCACCCGCCTTTACCGTACCGTACGATTTAAATCGTACGGTTGGCAACACTCCGCGACGACGCGCGCGGCGACTACTAGCAGTAAGCGTGCGGCCAGCGAGGCGTCAACTCCCGAGCAGTCTGACGGCGTCTGAGCTGTCTGCTAATTTATGATGCCAATGTAAAATATATCTAAAGAGCAAAATATTTAAAGCCCATATTTGAATTATATTATTTTTGCCGGGTGGGAGCGGAGTCGTGTCATCATCCGAGCGTTGTTCCCGGTTGCATCTCTCTCGAGAGCCCGGGGTCGTGTAAGTGGGCTATGTCCTTAAGGAGGAACTCATACCCAATTCAATTCACTCGTTTAAATGAAAGCCAATAATACAACAAACTCTCACTACTGTTAAAATTCGCTTCATTCCACATGCATGAAGGATGAAAAGTGGCAGTTCATTTAATAACCCGTTTTATTTTTAGTATCGAAACAGGTATAACACGGGCTTTTAGTGTATTATTAATTAATACGTTACTATGAATAGTAAGCGAAGCTATCTTTAGTAATATTAAATTTTACGAGTAATAATAATACAGGGATTAAAAGCTCTCCAGCAGGCAATTGCAGAGGTTCCGTATTCAAGGGGTTAAAACGGGACCCTTTTAACTAAGACTCCACTGTCCGACTGTCTGCTCCGTTACCACACTGGAGATGTGGGGGGTGGCTTCTCTACCGGCCTCAGCGAGGTTGTCGTTAGCTCCTTTTGAGGTGCGAGTGGTGAGCAGCTTTATTGCTCCGGTATACCTGTCTCGACAACAGATAGTGTCACTTGGGCACGAGACATTTCTCCGAGAACCGAACAGTAGTGTTTGGGGAAACGATCTGTCTCTATAACTGATCCTGGACGGTGCCCTTGGGAGTGGCCTGATGGTACAGCGGGCCCCGCCTGATGTTGGCCGTTAAGTGGAGACGCTATAACATATATTGTTAGTTCGGTTGTATCACGGGTTATCCATCTGTCTGTCACCAGGCTGTATCTCATGAACCGTGATAGACAGACCAGACAGACAGTTAAAATTTCCACAGCTGATGAATTTCTGTTGCTTGTTACTATAACACTAACACTTAAAACGTAATAAATTTAATATTTTAGTGCAGCTCCCATACAACAAACGTAATTTTATTGACCAGTTTTTATAAATTACTAGAAAGTAATGCCCCGCGGTGTCACGTCACACGAAGGCCCGATCCTATGGAAATATCGGGAAAAGCCTATGTGCGTAAGTCCTTATCTTTTGGTAATTTTCAAAAAACCTTTCTTAACAGAGAACTCTGTAGTAGGTTATTTTTAGTTAGTACTGAAAAGTAAATAAAACAAGTTCAATAGTCAAAAACATAGCTAGTTTAACAGTTGGGTCCCATAATTAAATAGGTTTGTGATGATCTAGCTAGCTAGATTATAGATATTCAATTCAATATTCAAACACGGTATTACTGTAAGTACTATTATGGATTCTGTGGTATTGCCCAATATTTTGAAATAGTTTCGTTCCACGGTTTTACTCGCGTAAGTCCCGATCCCGTTAAAAAAATCCAAAACTCTTAGTGGATATCTAAGAATCAATATTCAATCTCTTTAAATTTACCAAAATTCAATTGGTTTTGAATCCACGCTCGCCTCACTGTGTTCAAATCCCCCCGGAAGTAGGTATTATAATTCGTAAACCATCTTTTGAATTCTAAATTCTTTGGTACTTACTTACCTTGTTAGGGGTTTTATAGTGTTAATGTTATAGTGAAAATGCATTTAAAAAATCTGTTACTTAAATACTTAGGTATGAAATATTTCAACGTACATTAAAATTAAAACTAGGTATTCTATTAAGGAAACAAAGACAATTATAAAATTGGCATTAAATCACTTTACTGCTGCTATCAACCATGAAATAGAACAATGGAATTATAATTAGCCTGCCTAGTAAGAATTGATGCAATATTTCTTGAACTACCAACGAATATAAACTTTTTTACAAAACTAATTGATTGGGCAAAGAATGAGTCAGCCTCTAAGTTTGGTTTCGGTCATATCCCCCCAGCAACCTGTACGATTTGAGACGTTTCTCTCGGACGAAGTGCATTGACAGTGTGGTAGCAACGAGCTGCGCGGGCGCTTCACCGGCCATGGCGTGCGTCGACCCCAAACAGCTGATCGCGGGCTCACGGATCACCACGTGCCCAACCATTCCGATGGAAAATACAGCACCCTACAACAAGAACCACCAACGCAAAAACTATACAAGAATCGGTAATATGCCGTGTGCCCTGTACCGCAACCGCATTGCACCAAAGAAAAAAAGCACCTTATAGAAACTTCAGGATTACATTTGTCTATCTATTTCGGATGCTTTCTTGTTATTCTCTATCACAGTTTGTGTCGTTGAACTGTTGTACTATTTTTTGGTAATACAAAGTTTGCTAATGCTATTTCGGATGAACGTTTCCGCTTTTACTTCCTACGTTGTGTTTAAAATTAAGTATTTACCTAATTAGGCTAATTACTTTGAATGTTGCTTGTCAAACTAGGTACAAACAAATGTTTTCCTTGAGACTTAAGTTTTTATAGGAAACTCGAGTAGGTACATAATAATAACTTTTGCTAAATAATGCTCTTGTCAGCAAAAATATAAAGATATTATTTGACAAGTTATTATCTAGTCTTCCTTTACTTTTGCGATGTTGACTTAAATCATTCGGCCGTTGAAAAATGCTTTATTATAATAAATGCAAGGAGATTAAAACCGGAAAGAATAAGGTTAATTGCAAGTTATCTACTTAGACTCCACTATATATATCCTTAGGTACTTAATATACCCCGCGCCGACATATATAATATATATCGGGTTGTAAGTTCACGTCTCTTATGCGCGTACGCAGTCTCCAGTATGTGTCGAACTCAGCCGAATAGTTCATCCGTACCTTGATGGGTATCGCTCAAAGGCCGACACTTGCCCCGTAACGGGCAGGGCAATAACCACGAGGTGTAGTACCTATCATAGCTCATGGAGCGCACGCGCTCATAATTATTGATGCGTCGCGTTCGCAGACGGTACCTTGTTGCGTAATGTTTACTACCTGATAATTGGTTAGCCACTGACGGTTGGATAACCAGCCGACCGGCTAGATAATGGCTGGATTGCTTGGTACCATTTAAGCTTCGCTTAATGAGGATACTATCGCTCTCTCTCGCGCTGTCAAGCGGTGTTCCCTGTACCCATGTCGATGAACCTTACTTCAGACTTGGTTTACTGGATTTATTAATAAGTTTGCAGACGCGACAGCGTTTTGCGCTCAAAACTTATTTGTTTATCAAACCTTTTATTACAAAGGTGAAATAACTTGCCGGATGTAATTTGAGAACCAATAAATAAACTCAGATCAAAATACCATTATAATGTTTTTAGACTCGGCGCTTAATGTCCTGAGGAAAGTCGTAAACGTAGATCTAGTAGGTACGTACGCAGGTAACGTGAGAAGTTCTCCAAACCCAGTCTTTATGTGCTTCGAGACCCAGTGGATATCATCCCAGGCATCCCATTTTAAAATCGTAAATCTCGATATCGTGTTTCCGTCATTGCCCACTTAGGTACGATACCAGCATTTTAGACCACACAAGTTGTAGATGTTACTATTGAAAACGGAAAAGGAATGCCACAAGATTGCCTTGCTAAGACTTTAGATGTATCAAGGGAAATGCCTTAATTAAGTAAATTTAAAGTGGCATGGCCCTACCGATAAGAGCCTTTTCATCCAGGTAACCGTAGAATAAAGAACATTTTACTAATTACTATGTATGTGAAAGTTTTGACTAAAAGCTTTTCTTGTTATCACCCACCGGCTTAAGTCGTAGCGTCAAGCGGACTCGTCCGTGTTCTACAGATAGATAAGATAGTGGTCAAACGCTCAACTACCGTGTCCAAAAAAATATAGCGGCAACAGAAATACCATCATCTGAAAATTTCAACTGTCTAGCTCACGGAATAAATAACAATAGAGGAAGGAGTATGTGGGCGTGGCGCGTGTGCCATACATCAGTACAGATGTACTGACCTCACCTCAGTCGCTTCATGTTTGCTAACACATTGTGACATTGACACATCCCTTTCTACTATTGTTATTTTAGTACATTGAAAAGTTACATTTAAGTGTCCATTTGTCAGAGGACGCAATTTTATTTTTTAGATATCAAGGGGGGGTTAGTTTAAAGTTAAATAATAATTTGTGGGGTTGTGGCTCTTGTCCCACGGCCGCCATCTTGGAAAAAGGGGTTCAAATGGTTTTTATGGTTTATTTGACGAACTATATTTTGTCTCACAAAAAAAATAATTATCATTTTGTATTGCAAAAAAGATTTACTACAACTTTTGTTAAAAAACTTTTAGTCGTAGAATTAAAAATAAAAAGTTATAGCCAAAATCCATGGAAATTTGAGAAACAAATTCTATTTTTCATTTATGAACCGATTTTAATGATTATTTTTTTATTCGGAAGGTAGAAGTCCCAAGGCGGCTCTATAGAAAAATTATATGGATCGGACGAGGATCTTCGGAGTGATGAGAGAATAGTTCCTCAGAAAGTAGTAAATTACTTACTTTTGGACTTTTACCAGTAGAATCAGACTTTGTGCTACTGGTTAGGGATTGATAAAGCACCTGGAACCACCTTATCATCAGAAAACTCCTCAATGATTAAAGTTATGGTTAACATTTTAATGATTTTTAGTGGTAGATGAAAGTAGGTACACAAAAAAGGATGAAATAAAAAAAAACCGACTTCAAAAAAACATAAAATAACTTTACCTACATACAGTCATTGAGGAGTTCTCTGATGAGAAGGTGGTTACCAGGTGCTTCATCAATCCCTAACTAGTAGCACATGGTCTGATTCTTCTGGTAAAAGTCCAAAAGTAAGTAATTTACTACTCTCTGAGGAACTATTCTGCTCATCACTCCGAAGATCCTCGTCCGATCCATATCATTTTTTTATGGAGCCATCTTGAGACTTTTACCTTCCGAATAACAAAATAATCATCAAAATCGGTTCATAAATGACCAACAGAATTTGTTTCCCAAATTTCCATGTATTTTCGCTTATAACTTTTTATTTTTAGTTCTACGACTAAAAGTTTCTTAACAAAAGTTGTAGATAATCTTTTTTGCAATACAAAATGCTAATTATTTTTATGTGAGACCTATTGTTCGTCAAATAAACCATAAAAACCATTTCAACCCCCTTTTCCAAGATGGCGGCCGTGGGACAAGAGCCACAACCCCACAAACTATTATTTAACTTTAAACTAACCCCCCTTGATAACTAAAAAATAAAATTGCGTCCTCTGACAAATGCACGCTGAGCCCAAAAAAATGTAATATTTCAATGGACTATTTATTCCGTGGTTATTACGATTACGATTCGTGAGATACAGCCTGGTAACAGACAAACAGACGGACAGGTGGAGTCTAAAAGTGTCTAAAAGGGCGTTTTTATTACTCTTTGGATAAGGGGAAACCCTAAAAAGTTTCTTATCTGAACTCATCAATTTTTATTCATCTTCATACCTACCACCAATTTGTTTTAAATCAATCTATGGGTAACTACCTTCATTTATCTAGAAGATCTGATACATCACGTTCGACCAAATATAAAATTACAACAATAACATTCTAATAAAGACCATGATAATTACGAACGATGAATAATGATTATTATCTAAATATGTTTTTCTAATGATTATCATCATTGTATCGAATGTCTGACAGTTTTTGATGTGCCGAGCGTTGTATGATTCATACATTGGCAGATATAATTGAGGTGAAGCTCGGACTTGAGTTTGAAGAGGCAAGGGCTTAGCCGTGAGAATTGGCACGTTACCAATTATGTAATTACTATTTCGTACCTGGAAGGTAGCTTGTTATAATTTTTGAGTTATTGAACCGAAACATAGACTTTATTGAATTATTTACTTTTCGCTAGCTTCTAAAAAACCTAGATAGGTACCTATGAAGTTAATTTTAATACTTACCAAAATATTCATGTCAAAAAGTCAAGGTCTCTTACATATTTTAGGGTTCCGTACCCAAATGGTAAAAACGGGACCCTTTTGCCAAGAATCCACTGTCAGTCTGTCTGTCCGTTTGTCACCAGGCTGTATCTGTCGAACCGTGATGGCTAGACAATTGCAATTTTCACAGATGATGTATTTCTGTTGCTACCATAACAACAAATGTCGGCAAAAGTCGCCCTATCTCCACTAAAAACAGAAAAAATGAGTTTTTTGTGAAAATGGTATCTAAATCAAATTTCTTTATTTGTACAGACATAGCCTCCCTATTATTTTGTAACTGTGTTTACTTACAAGTGCTGCTAATTCCCAGAACCGGTGCAGGTTCGTTCGGTGCGTTTAATTTTATCTCGGTTCGGTTATCCTTTACCAGACTCTGTTCTGGTAGGGCTTGAACTGTGGTAGCTCCTTATGCAATGTTGGCTCTTTGAGAATTTTCAAAAATCCATTCTTATCAGATGCACTCACTTGATTTTAGCATCCTGTTAATACACTAATTTCTACAATAATTTGTAGACGTTTGTTGTAAGCACGCAAATTGCCTTTTACAGACACCTTTACGACGTGAATCTACTGTACTCACCTATACGTTCAGAACGTCATTCACCAATCTGGATTAGGTGAAGGAGTTATTATTATGTCAATATCGCAGTCCAATTGCATGATTAAATAATTATGTGTTGAAATTAACCTAGCCTTTTCGCCGTTTGCTGTAAAATAAATAGTGGTAGGTATAATAGCCACCTATAGTCAATTTCATAATCTCTGAACAAATCTGACATTTCGAAATGTCAAAACTTGAGATAATGTTGTCACCCTCAAGATAGTAGTGATGGGTATATTCTGAAAATACCGTTCAAAAGTGAACAATTCTGAAGAATAAATGAACTTTTTGAATTAAATATTGAAAATTGACAATACAATATCGAAATCTAATTGTAAATTATGGGATTGCCGAAAAAGCAAGTTCTTGTGTTAGGAATATGTAAAATGTCATCTTTTATAGTATAAAACACATTTTTTATTATTTTAAGCCCATACACACACCAGTTCTGCAGTGTTGCGTGCACGAATTTTCGTAAGCCTGACCGCACACGTTCGTTTTATTTCCGAACGGAAAACATAGGTACCTACTGACTGTAAACATTTCAAATAAATAAAAGCTTAAAAAAACGGACGTCTGCTCTAGGATCACGAAATTCCGAGTCGATATTCCGTATTCCGAATACGTATACGGAAAACGTACGTGTTCGGCCAGGCAAGAAACGCAAAAGAAAGGTTTTACTTTTCCTTCGCAATTCTTTTGTGGTTGATTTGCTTTGCGAACGAAACGCAACTAAGCAAAGTTATATTAGGATCACTGAACTTTTTGAAAAACAGTAGTAAATGAAATAAATTAGTTCACGAAAAAAGGTATCTTTCTGAAGTGTTTAAAAGAAAACCACGCACCAGGGCCGAATACGAACTGACTCGCGGGGTGGTAATAGAGTGATTACAACGAATTTTTTATATTTAGGACGTAAGGTAAATTTGTTTTTAACCTACCCAATTTTTCCGAAAAATCCTAATTCTATGGGAATTTCGAGATCACTTTTTGCCTTCATATACGATTTTTTTATCCAAATAGATCAAGCACATTAAATTAAATTAAATCAATTAAATCTTTGATCAAACTTTTAATTGTAGTTAATATTAATTCGGAGTGTATTGTAGCTAACTTATTAGAAATAAAGAAGTTGTGGAGAGTCTTGAAACTATAACTTTAGGGTATTTCATCATTTTTGCAATAAAGAATTCTGATTCTGATTCTATTCTGATTGAATGAATACTTTTACACATCACTATTTTTATTTCATTAAAAGCCGGCAACACCGAAAACGTCAGATTGGTTCAGAGAATATTAAATAGACTATAAATTAAAGCTGAATCCGTCAGAAAACATGTTGTAACTTATCCAATACACATTGAGTTTCCTCAAAGTTTGCTGATGATGACACTATAATAATTATAAATCGTAATCATTAATCACTCCTTATAATAGCTACCTACTTAGGTACTTATTTGTTGTTTATAGAAAACTATACTCATGGTGATTTCAAAATACCCTTCTTAGCTGATGATTTAGAATTCGATTTTGTAAAATTATCCATTAGATCTGTTCACCCCGTAACGTTTTTACCCGGCTGCAAGGAAAGGGTTATGTTTTTCGCGCCTATCTTGTATGTTTGTAATATTCTTTATTCCCTCGTATCTTCCAAACCACTTAAGAGGATAGTCTCCATTCTCTTTCTCCATGCAAACGTAGTTTACATTTTCCTCCCTGGATAAAGACATTAGAGCAAATATGTTTATGCCATAAAACCTATATCTGTCATGACAATGCATCTACCTTTTTTTTTTTTTCTAATTTAAATAAATATTAAAAAATAATAAAATGAAAAAAAAAAAAGGTAGATGCATAGCCATGACATGACAGATATAAGTTTTATGGCATAAACATATTTGCTCTAATGTCTTTATCCAGGGAGGAAAATTTAAACTATGTTTGTATGGAGAAAGAGAATGGAGACTATCCTCTTAACGGATTTCTTTAATTAGGGTATCGTTATTTTCTTAATATTTAGAGTTAAAACACTATTCTTCTAGTGATTATCTCCTAGTGTAGTAAAAACATCATCAGAAAAGGTCCAGCTAAGCACGTCCACAATCTCAACATCACGCACGTGTATTTGCTTTTTCAATTATTATTCTTGTCGACATGCACGGTAGGTAATTCCTTTTAAGAAATTTGAGCAACACGATTTAATACATACGTATAACATTCTTCGGTTTCACTTGTGTTAGTCTCGAATTCGATCCTATTCGAATATCGGAATACAATGTATATAGTTGTTTTTGTAATATTGTACTTTTAGGGCCCAAAAAAGGTCCATAAATCGGTTTTGTAGTTTCAGAGATTATAGACAAATAATGCAAACGAACAAAAAATTAAGTGGTATTTTTGGTGAAAAGGACAATAGCAAATATCGAATTTCACTACCTGACGAATTTTAAATGGCGCTCGCGGAGCTAGGAAACTTTTGTGAGTTTTGTAGGACTGTGTTCGACACAGAGAGAAGTTAATATACGAAATTCTTCCAGCGTCGCATCCGTCCTTTACCAAGTCACTGCAGCCAGCTGCTAGTCATATTACAAAAAATTCAAACAACAGGCCCAGAAATAGGAACACTTAGAGTTTAGACAATCATCCCACGCAGTGTTTAAATATGCATGCCTTGGAATTGTTTACCTTGTTAAATAAATGATGTTCACGGTATGAATAAGCAGGGTTATTCAGAGCAGTTTTTAATTAATCAAGCAGTTTATGTGCTGCTGCTATGAAGTGCTGCCCCTATATATCCAAAAATTTCTACAAGAAATTACGCATCCAAGTTATATTATAAATGTGAAAGTTAGACGAGTATGTTTCTTATTCCTTCACGCAAAAACTACTTAACCGATTGCGATAAAACTTGGTATGCAAATAGCTAGAGATCTGGATTAACACGTACATTTACATATGATAGACAAATGTGTTAAATACACGTCAAATACTTAGATAAAAACAAAAAACAGCAGATACGTTACCTAGTCTCGGAAAATAAGACGATAAAACTGCGTCTAGCTGACGCACTAGCTTCAGTCGTATGTCGAACCGTTGCCGCGTGAGCACGTGCTGTCACACGTTTGCGTTTATCTTTTTGAAATCCATAAGAATAAGCCTTTTTGCTTATTTACAAATGCCTGAAGAAATTTTTTTTAAATACAAAGATTTAAGAAAATGCATGTAGGTGTTTCTAGCTCATTTTTCGAATACGGAATGTTAGAATATACCGTAACTACTATTTTTGTTTTCATCTAAGGTCAAATATGACAATTACTATTCTAGCGACACTCTATTGAGACACGATAGTGCGGATGAAACCGCGGGGCGCAGCTAGTAATTATATTATAATTATTTATAGTACAGAATTTACAGGTTATGCTTTAACATCCTTATACAATAACGTCTTTTATAATTTTATTTCCAGTGAGAAGCTACGACAAGCACGACAAATGCGGGCTCGTGTGGATCCCTCGCGTGGTCGCGTACCGGTGTCGAACCTGCGGCATATCGCCGTGCATGTCGATATGTCGCGAGTGCTTCCACCGAGGGGACCATTCCACGCACGACTTCAACATGTTCCTGTCACAGGCCGGGGGCGCTTGCGACTGTGGGGACAAGTCCGTTATGAAAGAAGACGGGTATGTAACCCCTACACTTTGCTTAACACCTATAAATTAACAGAGCAGTGTTCGAGTTTTTTCGTCTTTTCATTGGGATTGGTTTTAAACAATGAAACAGTGCCTAGCGTGCCATAACCGAGGACACGTTACCGTTCAAGGCGAAGCATCTGACCGTTCCCAGAAACAAATGTACGAAGTCCACTGATAACTCACCAATAACCAACGAAAAACCTCGAGGACTACACCCTTAGCTCAAATCACGCATAACCACGCGAAAGAGTTACGGCGCGGCGCCGCGAGTATTTTTGTAATATTTGAGTCTATGCATCATGTCACACATGGACAAGCGGTCTGTCGTCTTATCGCCCCGCTTGCCGCTATAAGTGTTCTGCACAAAGCTGTGCCTCGGAATTTCAAATCCTCGGAAATTGAAATTCCGCTGCACTGAGTCCGTGTAGTATAACTCTGCCCTAAGATCTAAGTCTTGTTGCCAAGCTGATATCCATGTTCCGAAACGTAGGCCGGGACAGTCACCTCAGCCCATTCGAAGCCCAGTAATATTACATTTCAAAGGCTTAAAGATCCGTTGCCCCGTTATACTGAAAGTTTTTATTTTTTCTTAGTTCTAGACTATGATGTGACTTTTTGGATTTTTGTTTTTGTCATTTTATCTTCAGGAGGATTTATTAAATAGCAGTCTAGAAATATAGTATCTCAATTATTATTCGCAATCGTAAAACAGACAGACGGACAAGCGATCTTATAAGGGTTTCTCTTATCACCTTTTGAGGTACGAGGCATGCCTTTTAAGTTCTGTCGTTTGAAGAAAAAAAAAACTATATAACCTTATAGTACCTTTTATTGTTTTTCAAAGTATTCACCACGAAGTTAATAAACTTTTCCATTCGCTCGAACCAGTTATTATAACATTTATTCCACTCCTAAGTGAGGGTGTTCAAAATGGCTGACTTGAAAGCGTCGACCGCTTCTTCACTGCACTGGAACCTTTGACCACGAAGAGTTTTCTTAATTTTAGGAAATGTAAAGAAATCGTTAGGGCTTAGGTCAGGACTGCATGGAGGATGGTCAAGAATTTCTACGTTTTCCTGCTTCAAATACTCAATCGTTTGACGAGCGGTGTGTGAGCTTGCGTTGTCATGGTGCAGGATGATGCGTCGCTTTGGGCTAGATTTCCGAAGTTCGGCGATGACTTGTGGTAAACAAACTGTGGTATACCACTCCGCATTAACCGTTCTACGATCTTCAAGTGCAATCGTCGCAACATGACCGGTTTTCGCCACGAACGTAGCCACCATCTTCTTTGAAGTGCTTCGAGAGCGAACAACTTTAGTCGGCTTTGGCTCGTTTTGGAAAACCCAGACTGTAGATTGTTGTTTGGAATCAGGATCGTAGGCATAGATCCAAGATTCGTCACCACTGATGATGTCGTAGACGTGATTTGACTCTCCTCGGTTGAACCTCTGAAGAGTTTTCTTACACCATCTGACGCGGGCCGCCTTATGATCGTCGGAAAGCAAATGCGGGATCCAACGGCAAACTAGTTTTGTCACACCAAGCGCCTCATGCAATATGTTTTGAATGGTTGTCCCTAAGATGCCTAATAACGCCTCTATCTCTCGTTATGTCACATGACGATCTTCGACGATTAGTTGTCTCACAGCAACGATGTTATCTTCAGTGAAGGCGGATTTTGGACGTCCTTCACGAGATTTGTCACTAAGTGTGGTATGTCCACGCTCAAATTCCAAATACCAGCGTTCGATGGTCATGGGACTTCATCATGGAATACAGATGTTAACTCTTCGAAACACTGAAGTCGCGTGAGGCCTCTTCGAAAGTTATAGAAAATTATTGCACGAACATTTTCCTTAGTAAGATTCATTTTCGTATGTGACCTGACAGATTCAAACCAACGCTGTGACTAAACAATTGCATTAATCCTAATGCTTTCAATTGTTTTGATATTCGAAATTCTAACAAATTTGAATTTTGAAAGTTCTAATTTTAAAATTGGCGGCAAATATACAAACGACAGAACTTAAAAGGCATGCCTAGTACGGAACCCTAAAAACCTTAATTATTGATCGATGAGCCATAAAGTATTTCCTTTGTGCCCTAACTTAATTGGTCGTCCGTTTTCCCAGAAGGGTTGGAGTACAAATTGTAATATTGGTTATTCACTTGGCGCATTTACGCGCGGGGGCGTCGATGACTACATTGCGTCGGGCGACAGAATCACCGGTGAATAATACAGAGCCTAGCCTACGCTACTGATAAATATGGAACGACTATGATATTTATAATACCTACTGTGGATTAGAGAAGGCTTCTCATTACCGGTGTCGTTTGATTGGGTAGCGTTTTACTGCTATATTATGGACTAGCTGCGCCCCGCGTTTCACCCGCGTAAGACCCGATCCTGAGGAAAAATCGGGATCAAAACTTAGATTAAAACAAAAACATAAAGATACGGTACGTAGTCTCGGAAAATGAGACAATTAAACTGCGTCTAGCTGACGCACTAGCCTCAGTCGTATGTCGAACGGTTGCCGCGTGAGCACGTGCTGTCACACTGTGATTATCATTTTGACATCCATCAAAATGCCATCTTGCTTATTTACAAAGCCTGAATCATTCTTAAAGACAAATGTTTTTAAATACAAAATAATTATGAAAATGCATGTAGGTGTTTCTAGCTCATTTTTCGAATACGCAATGTTAGAATATACCGTATCTACCTATTTTTGTTTTCATCTAAGGATCAAAAGTAGATTATGTCCTTCACCAAGGTCCTATCTACCTCTGTACCAAAATTCATCAAAATCTGAATAGTGGTTTAGACAAGAAAGCGTAACAAAGACAGAGTTACTTTCGTATTTGTAATATCAGTAAGGAAGTAAGGATAGGGACTATGAAATATGAGATGTTGTACGCTTATCTAGAACATACCTGCTTGTTCATTCGCGACTTAATAGTAGGTACCTGAGTCTTAGGATCAGTCTTAAGACTCAGGTACCCACTATTAAGTCGCAGTCAGACTGTCTCTCACTGAGACTCAGTGTTCAGTCAGTCTGAATGTTTAAATACTGTGATGTCCATGTTTATGGTATCTAAGCGTGTAGTAGATATTTCTGCCGAAATAGATATTTTTACATGTCTTTCCTATTTTGGAAAGCGAAATCATATACCTACCTCAACTCTGTTCTCCAAAATAGATCGAATAGGTAAACACCATCCTACTTGGTAGTGACAGGTTTTTAGAAAATAAAAGCTCAACGATGTTTTACTTCGATAACTAAATGTTTTTGACGGCATAAATTGCAGTCGCTATCATCATACTGTAAAACAAAGGCCTCCCCCGATTACAAATGTTAGACTATCCACATCTAATCCATCTCCTGCTCCTAACCAGATCCTCAGATCAATTATCGGGAAGATCGATTTGATATTTATTAAATACCATAACGCCCGACGTCAGGCTGCGTTCAAATAACATCGCGAAAACCGAGGATAAATCTAATTTGTATATTATATAGATAGAAAATAATAATATATAATACCTGTAATATTTGTCCGACAAAGCTTTTATAAAACTTGATCTCCGTAGCATTGTGTCGTGACGAAACACAGAAATTGTGTGACGTCATCTAAAATAACATTACGACAATGCCAACGAGCCAAATAACAAAACCCGGTGAAAAAATAATATTATATCCGAAAGTTACTCTGTCTGTCTGTTAAGTTTTGATGAATTTAGGTATAGAAATAGATGGGACCTTGGAGGAGGATATTTGATCCCGATATTCCCGCGGGATCAGGACTTACGCGATAGTGACTTCATCTCACAATACACTACGACAATTTTAACGAGCAAAGTAACAAAACGGTAAAAAAAACAATTAAATATAATACATTTTCAATTCTAGACCTTAATCTACTTAAATAGCGAAAACAATCATCATAACGTAGGTATCCGATCCAACAAGATGGTTTTCGCAATATATCTACTTATGATAGCATCAGTGATATAGCGATAATTAAAGTTTTTGTTGTTGGCAACCACTGCGGAAGATAATTGTGTTATAATGATATCTAGATCTGTTTTGTTACAAATGAGAAAATCAAATACTTCTTCTGTTTTACGCGATGGGATAGCGAAAATACGATAAAGTAAAACCTTATTTTTTTCTTTTTAAACCTGTATACTTACTTGTATTTTTATTCTGCCAGCGTTTCTTGTATTTTTTGTCTGCCAGCGTTTGCGTGCCTTAAATTATTTTTCTTACGATTCCTAGTGTCGGCTTAAACAGTTAAAATTAATGACACACCCTTATTCTTAAAAAAAACTAGCAAGCACGCTTCAATATTACAAAAGTTGATTATTAAATGGAGTATGCTGCAATTACAAGTAGTTTCAGATGATTCTCATTAAATTCCGTGTTGAATTGTTGCCTCTAGGCTAATTGTTATTGTTGGTTCATCCAGGCATGTCAGCCTGGATCAACGTCTAATTATAATGCATACACCCTTACAAGTTAATAAGAACTTTGCTGTATAAATAGCCAGCTTTGATGGTATTTTTGATCGTTGAAATTGAGTATTTATATAATTTTACAGTCATATTGTCCTACAAATTGCGTGGTACGTTATCCCGGTCCTACGGCTACGCTCAAAAGTAGTACACAGATCCTATCTCTGTTATCTACCACAATCGAGATTTTCGTATATATAATTGTTGGGCGTCTCATCAAAGTGAAGCTACTTACGGAAAACTAGCTTGATAGTAATCACTTTGCAAAAATGTACTACCGATCCCTGACTAATACTATTTCCAATTCAACTAAATAACGAGGTAATTTGCTGTTTTAAATTGGTTGTCACCTACCCGCAATCTCCAGCCTCGTGAACAAGCCAGTTGCAATTACTGGCGAAATATCGAGCTCCGTTACAAACAAATTAAAACATGGCAAATACCCCGTTATTTAATCATAATTTATAGTGAAAACAACCATGCGACTTCAAAATCGTATATTGAACTACAATTTGTGATCAAAGTAAACTTCAATTGAATGCGCCCGCACAGACATACAGACAATTAGAAAAATGTTCAAAAATAAATTCTATTGCGTTAATAGATACCAATACAATTTGTTTTTTAAGTATCTTCTAAAAACATACATCGCTCAGTTACAATTTAATTATTAATATGTAGTATTATGTAGGTAGGTTAAAATTCTAATTTCGTACAAACAAACTACGTTTGCGCGAAATGCGTAAAAACTATATTTTCTCATTTTGGTACCGCCATTTTGTTTAGATATATACTTACAATTCCTCATTTTTTAGGGTTCCGTACCCAAAGGGTAAAAACGGGACCCTATTACTGAGACTTCGCTGTCTGTCTGTCCGTCCGTCTGTCACCAGGCTGTATCATAATAGCTAGAGGGTTGACATTTTCACAGAAGATGTATTTCGGTTGCCGCTACAACAACAAATAAAAAACAAAATAAAACAAATATTAAAGAGGGGCTCCCATACAACAAACGTGTTCAAAAACTACAAGGGAATTTTATTGCAATCTGAGGTCGCTTCTGATTGGTCAGAGGCAAATCGAGTAGGTCGTGCAATTCAAAATGGCCGCCCTGTCTGTCAAATATACTAGTCTGCCTTCACTTACCAAAGAGTTTCTTATAAGTTTCAGATTTTCTTTGTGCCAAAGTTTTTTTTGTTGTTGTTTATAACATTAGTGTAGGTAGATAAAGTAATAAGATACAAGAGTGATGACAAACGGGCAACCCCATCTAATTGTAAGCACTCGCATCGATATCATTATGTAAATCGGTCGAGCAATGTACACAAAAGGTCACCTTGGCACCGAGCCGCGGGCCGACGGAGTTCTGGGTCAAGTTCACTAATACAGAGCGAACTGTTATCGGTAGTGTACAACAACAATACCTAACGATAATTACATCGATTGGTACATATTTCATCTAATTCTTCATAATTTTGTACTTACTTAGGTTTTCGCGAAAAGTAACAATTCCTAGTTAGGTACCTTTTTCGCGAAAACCAGCAGTTGACTGCTGAAAATACACTAATCGTGTGTGTATGGTTTAGCGATTTGCGATTTTTCGGTTTTGTGATTTGCGATTTCAAAATCTAAGTGAAAGAGTTAGTGAATGGTGACAAGCCATGGCCGAGGTCTCCACCTTTACCACTCCGTTGGGGTCACGTCTATCTAAGATAAATAGAGCGAAAGCTTACTGATGCTAGCTATACAATACTATACATATACCCCTAAAAAATAAACGATGTAGGTTGATTTTTTAAATTGATTCTGATCGATCGTTTTATGCTGTCTAGCTAATTCAATCTTACTCGAAAGATAAAGTGGCAGCGAGCCAAATAACTGAGCGTATTATATACGTATGTATAGTTTTAATGCTGTGTTTTTATAAGCTTCGGTTTCCGTTTGAGTTTTATAATAAACTCTTCCGCAATAAAGCAATGATAGTACTTTATACTGAAATGGCACCTAAGCTTTAATCATTACTTAGGGTAAACTTAAATGATTCGAAATGAAGGAGCTCATTGCACCTGCCGATCTTGAATGGTCGTACGGGTTAAGCAAAGCTTGGCATGATGATCATTACTTGGATGGGTGATAGATCATTTGTGTGGCAAAAAATCATTTATTCGAGCTTCTTCATGCTTCGGAAGGCATATTAACCAGTTGGTTCTGGTTGGTCCATAAGGCGATTTGAAAATCCTAACACTGGGTGAGCTACGCCACCATACCAAAACAAGAAAATCGTAAGCATCCCAGGCATTACCAGTTATGAATAGCATGAGTTAAACATCTAACACAATATGTACTGTTTATATTTCAGTTTCTGCAGCAACCACGGCAACAAATGCCCCCGCCCTGGCTCCGCACCGGCCGAACTTATGTGCGTCGCTGAAGCCATGATGCCGAGGCTTATACTGCGGCTGCTCCAACATTTTAGAGAAAACAGGTAAGGAGTTTGCCATACCTGTTTTATTAGGAGGACGACTTGAAAAATTTGTAGAATGGATGTCAATATATCTCAGTAATTACAAAACATACGGAAACCATAATATGGTTTTGGTTTCGCCTATTCTCACCTGCACCTAGCGGGACTTGTCGGGCGCGCAAGCCGATTCCTTGCGTTGCGGACATGCACAAAATCTTATTGTTACAATGCACATATTAACGTATCAATTAATGACAGGGGTACACATCATTTAGTCGTCTTCTTTAATGCATATTAGATAGAAATAAGTTAGCCCTATATGTAAGTACATTATTTAATACAATGTACCTACTTACTTTCTATTCCTAAGTACAATTTTTCCATCATTATAAGCGAACTAATCTCATTACACGTAACTGGAGCAGGTCAAGGCTATTACTCGTCTTTATTTTGCACCTATTCCTTAGGAATACATACAAGTACGGTTTAAATAGTCGGCACGTTGTTGATAGAAAATGTTCTATAAATAGTCCTACCTTGATTTGATTTGTGATGGGTTTTGTGTTAATTTTGGAACGTTACGTTGCCTTGTTTTGTAAACAAATTACATGAGTCGGCTAAGGGTTTCTTATTAGTCTAGCTAGATTTTGGGGTTTATGCAGATTCGAAGCTAATTATGTTGAAGTGGGTAATTCTACATTTGAAACAAGTTTATGCGAATAGTCAGATATCTTATCTACTCTCGGGAATTTGCTAAATTTTACATTTTTTTGCCGATTGACAATATATTCTTTTTGTCTTCCCAGCGGTACACAAACAACATCCGATAGCTACAGGATAGCGGTTAACGAGTGCGAGGGCTACGTCAAAATGCTGATGGAGTTTAACAATATGGGTGACCTCATGCGGTCTGCTATGACCAAGGCGCTTATAAACCCACAGGTCAGTGCAGATATTTGTTGTCCCACCAAACACACCACTGACATCTTTCAAAAACTTTAGTAGGTGTAGATTTTTAAACTTGAAAACCAGTTTAAGATGATTTTCTCGGGATCCGATAAAATAAGAACACTTTTTAAGAGTGATTATAATAATCTAGTTTTAAAATACCATGATTGTAGGTACTGTTTGCTGGTGAGTTAAAATTTAAAATTCATTTAATCGATCCGGCCCGGCCCGTGTGATATGGACACAATGGTCCGTCGAGCCGGATTCTAAGCTCTATTTTTTTTCTTTAGATGTACCGTAATCTGGTGGAACCTCCATTCCCTGACACCGAGTATGGGTACTACATGCGAGAATCCCACAACATGTACGAGAAAGCTATAGAGATGTTTCCCGCGCCCGAACCGCCTGACGAGTAAGTAATTTCTTCTAGGTGGTATAATTTCTATAGAAATATCTCAGATTTAATATAAACTTAGACATATTATGTAATGCATGGTGAGACAATGCTTTGAGCTATTTCTAAGTGAGAGGAAAATTGGAGACATTCGGGTGTCTATCCGTTTGTTTGCGTGACTGTTAAACTTTTTTAACCCCCGACGGAAAAAACAGGGGTGTCATAAGTTTGAAGTGTTTGTCTGTGTATAGCAATTTTGAAATAGTTTTTGTCGTTGATAAGTGACTGATTTTAATTCATAGATGTTTGATCATTATCTCGTCAGATGGTAGGTGAGGATGTTGTTTAAGATCTTCCTTTATTTGCTCGCTCATCTGGAAAATGCACCTGGGGTGCAAAAAACAGGGGTGTCATAAGTTTGAAGTGTTTGTCTGTGTATAGCAATTTTGAAATAGTTTTTTGTTGTTGATAAGTGACTGATTTTAATTCATAGATGTTTGATCATTATCTCGTCAGATGGTAGGTGAGGATGTTGTTTAAGATCTTCCTTTATTTGCTCGCTCATCTGGAAAATGGGTTCGGAGGGAAATGGGGAGGAGATTGATTGAGTTTCTACACATTTTTCTTTCTGGTTGCACCAACATGTACCTGATGGTACGAGGAGCACCCGGAATCTCTCACTAAATACCAGTTTCTTAATCGATTTTTTTTCATGTTATTGTTTTAGATACCGTCACTTGCCCGCTCTCGCGCCGCGTTTACAGCACAACACACTACTTGACGAGTTCATATTCTGGACGTTCAAGTATGAGTTCCCGCAGAATGTGGTCTGCTTCCTTCTGAACATGTTGCCAGATCAGGATTATAAGGTGAGATTGTAGTTAATATGGTTAATAATTTATGCTCAATGCTGAGTATAAGTCTCTCTCCGCAAGGTCGTTCAGGTCATCCAGGTCTTAGATTCTATTTTAACGATGTTCTACTCATCTTGTTTACTGACGTCCTGACATAGGGATAATCTTGACCTACTTTTCCTATGATGCTTCTAATCTACCTGTCATCATCGCCGCTTCTGGCGCCTGGCGTCAAAATTTGGTTTTGATATTTTAGCAAAAATGCCTTTCCGGAATTTGTAGGTGTCATCTACCCATCTTACTAACTGACGTCTTGACGTAGGAATATTCTTGACCTACTCTTTCTTCTTGACGAAGTACTTCTAATCCACCTGTCATTATCGGCGCTTCTGGCGTTTGACGTCAAAATAATGCCATTTAAGAGTTTGTATTGATTTTGTCTATGTATACAGGAACACCTGACTCGGACGTTCGTGCTGCACTACGCGCGTATTCCTCTCGTGCTGGAGGAAGCAGCCGACCCCGACACGTTGTCCAACCGCGTGGTGCACATGTCCGTGCAGCTGTTCTCCAACGAGGCGCTGGCGTTGCGCTGCGTGCAGCAGCTGCATCTGCTGCACGTCATGGTGCTCTCACTCAGGTTGGTTACATATTTCAGGTGCATTTCATCAGATTTGTCGGAGTATTTAGGATTTTGGCCGGGTTTTAGGTAAATCAAGGCTCCTAGACTGGTGGCTTTTGACATCTGGTTTCCTCGGCTTATCAATCTCAGTACACCATGAGTGCTTAATAACTTAATAATTTTCTTTATGATAAACTTTTATTATGAGAAATGCGCTTTGTATGACCGCGCATTAATCCCCGCACCCTCAATGTACAAAACTAAGCCATTAGGTAATATATTAAGGTCTTCCCAAATCCGCAAGAATTGTCAGCGATAATCATATTTCTCCCCGACATTTAAACGAGCGTTCCTCCCTCAGGCTCATGATGGGCAAGATCCTCGTCCAGAACACTCTGCACGACCCCGAGCACAACTTCCACTACGTGATCGACTGCACGCGGCGCGTCATGAAGGAGCACTGCTACTGGCCGCTGGTGTCCGACTTCAACAACGTGTTGTCGCACAAGAGCGTGGCGCTGCTGTTCCTGCAGGACGATGCGCTCGTGGATATGTGGTTCGAGTTCTTGAGTATGCTGCAAGGTTAGTGGGATACTGTACTTCTTGTTGACGCTCTATCCAGCCCCAATGTAGGGTGACTTCCACACCGTTGTCTGTGGCGTCATGAAGATCATATATTGGGTAATATTTACTTCAAGATCTTCCTTCTGCTTGGTGGTAGATCTCCCTTTAGAATTATATACCTAATAATTCTGATCTCAAAATTATAATTAATTCGCATATCTATAGCAGCGTTATTGTTTGGATAGTTCCGAAATTTATTGTTAGGGCACTGCGGATGTCTAAAATGGTATGTTCCTTCATAGGAATGATCTTCTAGCAAGCAGGTGGGAGGTGAAATTAATGTAGAAAAAGATACCCTCAAAAACATTTTCAAGTAAAATGTAGCCAAGACGAGAGCCGGATCATATGATGGGCACTGTCAAAAAGTTATCAGATGTCATGTACCTAAAGCCAAGCTTATAACTCTACACGCCCCAACTCCACAAGCACCTTACTTCACAAACTATATGGCCAAAATATATGGCTGGCCGTTTCGCTACCATGCATGTTTTCTGTTAAACAATTGTTCTTGCGTTGGTGAAACGGCCAAGCCCATATATTTTTGCAAAGATGTTGAGTTTGTGAAGTAAGGTGCTTGTGGAGTTGGGCGTGTAGAGTTATAAGCTTGGCTTTAGGTACATGACATTTGATAACTTTTTGACAGTGCCCATCATATGACCTCGCTTTCGTCTTGGCTACATTTTACATGTAAATGTTTTTGAGGGGATTTCATCTCTTTTTGTAGTTTGCCTAATTATTACATTTTTTTTCCAATCAAACAAACTTTCGGCTACATAATATGAGTAGGTAAAATAGGATGTATTTATTTATCAGTAAATATATATTTCTAATTTTTTTTATTTCCAATAGGTCGTGAATTAACGACTTACGCGTCACGCCGTAGGTACGGCGTTTAGGTCGATGTTTCCACTGTTCACTACTCGTTTGGCCAACACTGGCGGATAGCGAAACAACTTTTAAAAATATTCTTGTTGTCCATCACTGTACTCAATCAATTTTCATACCTTTAGCACCTCTAATACACATTAGGCGCCGTGCGCGCGCTTAACTCCATCCCCTAATTTTAAGGGTAAAGGGTGAATTACTAAAAACCCTGATTTTCTGTATTTTATTATTTATAATAAGAAGTTGTAGTACCTCTAGCATCAAAATTTGCGGAAGTCTCATACAAATAGCCATCCCTTAATTTTAGGGGTTAGGGGGTGAAAGTTTCAACTTTTAGAATTTTCTATTTGTTTGTGTACTAATACCAACCTACATACCAAATTTTAGCTTTCTAGGACTTCGGGAAGTACCATTTGAATTTTGATGATCATCAGTGAGTGAGTGAGTCAGTGACGAAATCGGGGGTTTTGAGATATCAATTAAATCTAAACTATAGGAGCTATGTAATTGAAACTGAATATATTTATTAAGTCCCCTATTGACACTATACCCCGTGAATTACATTCATCTGGTATATTCCAAACCCAAGTTATGAGGGTTCAAAAAACCGACGAAACCTTTCGAGAAAAGGTAGGTAGTGCCCGTACGCTTCGCTGGCTCGTCTTGGCGGGGGCACTACCGTGCCCCCAGATGAAGGTTTTCGGGTTGTTTGTCGGTGTTTTTCGACTTCCATACAAAAATCTCTTGACGAGAGATAATAAACGACTTTGATACCGGTTGCTTTGAACGCTACCTTAAGATAAAGATATGATATAAGCTTATTGAACATGCAGTTCCCTAACAGATACACTGGTCGCCTGGCTTTAGCTCCTGCATTCTACATGAATACGCGCTAATGGTGTGTAACGTCGCCGTCGGCGTCGTCCCGTACAGGTATGAACGTGAACGTGCGCGAGACAGGCGGGCACATCGAGTTCGAGCCGTCGTCCTACTACGCCGCATTCTCCTGCGAGCTGGAGGCGGCTGCGTACCCGATGTGGTCCGTGCTGTCGCACCTGACCGGGCCCAGCCACGCGGGGCTCGCCAAGCGGATGGTGGCGCACGCGCTCTCCTACCTGCAAGAGTGGCTGGACGCTGTTCACTTCACGCATCCCAACATGCCCAGAGACCACGCGGCGCACGCGTCATTCCACTTCCCTCTACACAGGTTAGTATAGTACAAGCAGAACTAGTTACTTCTGGAGAACTTGTGGATGCATCCAGACTTACAACTGATTCCATTTTTTTGTAATTTATCAAAGAATTATATGTATGTAAAATGTAGATTAAAATGAAGCAGGCACAGAAAATCATTAAAATGACGCGCGGTGTCAAAACAGTTCATTTGCCTAATCTATCAGTAATATCGAGCTAAAAAGCCTACATGTTAAACCCGATCTCCAGCTATCTGCATACCAATCCTTGTTTCCTTGGAATCGGCGCAGTAGCTATTGCTAGTAGTTTTCAGTAGTAGTTATTGTGTAAGTAAATACTCGTTTACTTACCCACAAACCGATACGATGTTCACATGTAAAGTCCGTTTTAGGGTTCTACTATCTATTCCAACTACATAACTCAATTTGTTGTAGGTATTTGGCGGCGTTTCTCTGCGCGGGAACAAGAAGTATGGGTTTGAAAGCTGCCGACGTGCTTCCGCCGCCGGACTTGCTCGCGTTGTTAGCAGTCCACCCGCTTAGAGTGCAGGTTAGTCATAGTTGTAGGAGCGCTGTTATATGCGTGGTTGGGTAAGCAGATCGAAAGTTGGGAGATAAAAGTGTCGCCAGCGGATTGGCGTAGAAAACAAAAAAAGGATATCTTTTGTTTTTTTTTGCCCCAAAACCTTTTCGACCTACCATCTAACGCTAAGGCATGGGTCTTGCGGCATTGGGATGTCTCATATTTCATGTGCCTTTTACGCGAAATAAATATATAAAAGCCACTGCTGTTCTTACGTCTATTATAAACATAAAACAGCATCGCTGAGGCCGCTAAAGGTCATAGCCCACTTACACGACTCTGCTCCCACCCGGCAAAAATAATATAATTCAAATATGGGCTTTAAATATTGCGCTTTAGATATATTTTACACTGACCGACGAGCAGTCTGACGGCGGTAAGCTCGCTGAAAGCGAGCTGTCTGCTAATTTATGATGCCAATGTAAAATATATCTAAAGAGCAATATTTAAAGCCATATTTGAATTATATTATTTTTGCCGGGTGGGAGCTGAGTCGTGTAAGTGAGCTATGACCTTAAGTCGATGAATGACGATTAAAACGGCATACTTGGGTTTGAGGTAGCGTTGCCGCAATGGCTGTTTAGAACTGTCTTACTTCTGATGTTAAATCTACTGTTGAGGTTGAGATCAATGCCTTAGGGTACTCGATCGCATAGGGACGACCAGTTGCCTTTGTAACGGAGGTAATCTATGGAGTTTACAAGTAACGGAGGTTGTCATGACAAAGCATTCCTTTGCCTGTTTTTATTCAACTATGTTATCCTGCAGCTGAGCAATGACCTTTATAATCTAAGATTTAAAAATATATAGATAATTTAATGAACAAACAAAACAAAATGGTAACGAATCTGCTTTTTAAAAGACAAAAAGTCTTACCAAAATCACTCGTTTAATTAAAAAAGAAACTTATTCTACAAATTACAATAATGAGTATAAAGAATGTTACTATATTCTAATTAATTTACAATTGGCATGAACTCTGTCGTTTCCTCCGTGAACTCAGTCGGTGGCGGTTCCGCTTTCACGTGCTTTGAGAAGTCGTAGGTGATCAGTTTGGGAGCTACGAAGCCGCCTGAGCCGGGACCGCCTCGGTGATACAACCCAGCTCCGCTTATCAGTGTCGCGCCTGTAGGGAAATGTTGATTGGTTAAAAAGTGCGCGAAAAATTTAGCTCTAAATAGATCTACGTGCAAGAATGTGCTTGTACGTGTAGATAATGTGCCAAGAAGTATTCCATTATGCTCATCTCAAAGTGGAATACAATTCCAACATTTTAGTACCTACTAAAGATTCTAAAATAACGCCTTTATAGCAAACTAGCTCTGTCTCGCAGTTTTCAGACGCGTATGTCTCTCAATTGGTTTGACGCGTTAATTTTCAAAAGCAGTCAGGACAAACGTTTTGAAAGTAAATATGACTAAAAAGCATAGATTACCTTTAGTAGCCATAACGGGCTGTATGTCGACAAAAGGCACGGTGCTCTGCGCTGCGTCCGCAGAGAAGTCGGAGTGAGTAAACTCAACATATTGGTCGTGGGTTGAGTCCACGTGGAGCGGAGTGTGGGTTCTGGTCGGAATGTCTGGGTTTTTGAGTTCTAGTCGCGTTCTGTAAACAAATAGACATGCTTTATGAATGACAGCAAAGGAAAAAAAACGCCTTTGTATGCATGCTCGTTTTAATATTAGACGTTTCCAAAGGCGTTTCTTTGTTGTATTTTTGGAATTTGCTGATTTTCATTCCATTTACCTCGGATTAGCAGCTCCTTCGGTGTTATCATTGCTGATCCATTGACTCCTCTGTGGTTGCAATCTACCTGTTGTGTAATTGAATGGTGTCGATTTGATCTCGAAGTGCAAATGAGCTCCCATTACTCTGAATCTGGAAAACAATCAGGAATGTTAAAGAAGCCTTGGCAACAATGGACATCTGATTTTGAAATATGCTCAACGAAATGAAAAAAAGGATTACTTATATGTAGGATAAGGAGTTGGCCAGTCACTTACCTGACTCCAGTTAGTACATATCCGCTGGGCGAGTCTAGTTCATCCAAATCAATAGCCCTGTTCTCATAAGTCAACTTGTGGTAATCCACTCCTTCGACTACTCCATAATCGTGCGGATCGAACTTCTGCACTGGTACCCATTCGCTGTCACCAACTGCTCCTCGCTCACCGAGGGTTCCCTGAGCGATCTGAAGGTGGAATACTTTCCCGTGCTTCACGATCCGCAGACCAGTCATTACCCTGGAATTTTATAGAGGCAGTTTGTAAAATTTGAAGAGTGTCTTTGGTTGTTAATAAAGAAACCCACACACCCATGCAATGAGGTTTGACTCCCATTCTGAACTTATAATATGATACAGATAACAGATAATATGGTTGAAATGATCTTGATAATATACTAGTAAAGCAAGGAGAAAGCGTAGAAATTAACCTAGGTACTTTAAAGCGTTATTTATCTGCTTACATCGAAGCAACTACTTTTTGATCTAGCCCCAATTACATAAAGCATTTTACAAGTAAAGTCTAAATTTGACTATTTTATGGGTCGTTACATCAAAAGTTAAAAAAGAAACCCTTATAAAATCACTTGCTTGTCCGTGTGTTCGTCTGTCTTTCCGTCTGTTTAATGAACATGTATTTACATTAGTTTTACACTAGTATCCCATTTAAAGCCCTGTTCATTATTTACTGACTTGCCCTTAGACATTTCTGCAACCACTTCTCTCATGCTGAAAAATCGTTCACTGATGTTCTCATCGTCCTCACAAAGGCACATGCAGTAAGAACAGTGAAGGAGATTCCATCTCCACCACGAGTCCACCTAAATGCAAAACAAATATAATATACTATTAGGAAAAAATAGGAGTAAATTAAAGGGCAGCGGCGTTAGCTCTGGGTGTGTGGGTATTCGCGCAAAAACAAGTAACTAACTTATTGTTCTTGATGTCAGATGTTGATTCCCAAAGACTGAAGTACCGATCGGAGTTGGTCTCGTCTTCGCAAAGGCACATACAGTACGAACAGTGCCAGAACAACCAACGCCACCACGAATCCACCTGTGGACACTCTCGTTACCAATTTGTTTGCAATTACTCGGTAGATACTTTGACCATCATTCCGAAGGTCGTGATTTCGACTCGCGTTTAACCGCGCATCAACGCTTTTACGGTGATTGAAAACATCGTTAAAACACGCGCGTAGTATTTCACGCGCGTCTTGGATTCACGTACAAATTGCCTCATTGTAGGACTACGTACGGAAACCAGCGAAATCTTTGTGTTTGTTTTGGGTTTAGCTTTGTTTTGGGCCAATTAATTTTTGGTTATGATGTTGTTTTTGATAATAAAAACATATTTTGCACCGATCTTGATTTGTAAACAACTCATAAAAAACATTTTTGTTTCTAATTTGTTTATCATGTCTGGGTTTTAACAGTCAATTGACGATATATTTTATTATTGTCCAAGATTTGTTGTGTTAATCTACTGACCTGGGGTCAGCATAAGATAACGAGTCTCTGAAGCTAACTATGAAGGAAAATCCAATAAACCATCGCTTGAATGAGGAGTAAATAAGTCAACATTTAGCTGCTGTCTTTTGTGATGGTAACTAACAGGGTCTGACGTACTACATTACGTGTATATTAAATTCCCTTCTGATGCGAAATATAGAAATGTGAAGAAATATAAATATGCTATTTACCTTAGTCGATCCTCTTTTACAAACACTAGGGGTGCCCAATGTCTTTCCATTCTCGTACTCGATCCATTCGTACCGTCTATTACTTGTTTCACCCTGAAATGTACCACAGACAATCATAATTTGTTTATTTATTATCCAAATGCTCCTAGGCTAACTGCACACCCCAAAACGTCTTAGAAGCTAGAAACATTATATTTCAATTTCAGCTATTATAACTAACTTAAATTAACACAGTAAAAGAGCGTTTGACCACTTTCTCGCCTGATGGTAAGTGATGATATGGTCTACGATGTAGCACGCTCATCTAGAAGAAAGAGAACGGCATTGGAACAAGATCCGACCAGTCTTCCATAGTAGCTGCATCGGTCTACGTTTCTACTTAATTACTGAATAATAATTACAACTACCAATCCAATCTACATATAAATATCAACAATTTGTCGCTGAGTTATGTAGAATATGTATGTATACCTCAGACCGGTCGGTGATCAGCTTGCGTAATGATTGAGATCAGCTGGTTGAGAATTAGTGGTTATTGGAATAAGCAATCAAACATTTACGATGCATTCAAAACTACTGCTTGCACGAATATTTTACTATTTTCATGAGCAATAAATTAGCCGTTTGCGTTAAAACAAAAAAACTTAATTATGTGTAGAAAATTTTGAAATTAGTTTCTATTTTTTTTTTTCATTTTTAGAGTTCCACTGTCGGCTCCCTGTCTGTCTGTCTGTCACTCGATTGTATTTATCACATGCAATACAAAATAACACCCTATGCTCAATATACTTGGTGATTATTTAGTCATTGTATATGTGTCAAATATTCACTCACTGAGTAATCAGAGCATAACAAGAAAAGGAAAATAAATAACTATCAGCTTATTCTCAAGTTCATTATTCGAACTAGAATTAATGACAATTCGAGTATTTGTTGTAACTGCCTTGAGATTATCTTTTCGTTCCAATTTATTTATTTATTTTGGAAATGACAATGTGTTGCAATTGATAACAGTTTCAATTTCAAGTTAAATGCTTTTGATCGATACAGTAACTGACATGGCAATCGTATTCATATACGAACCATATTATGCGTGGCTCAATGCTTTGTCTTGCTTATGTGATTAATAAATTGATAATCAACGTCAGCGAAAATGTGACAAAAGCTGAGTCTACGCCAAGGGTCGTTTGTCAATACGGCTGTTGGTGCCTGCGGTTTAATTCGCGTAATATATGACAACTTGGCGTAATATATGATATACAGCTGCCCATACCTCACAACTTATCTTCTAAGATGCAATGTACTTACCGCCGGACACACCCACATATCGCTGTCTATATATTTGCATTCAATGATTCTGCCAGAGCACCGCCTACTGCAGTGCTGATCGCTAAAACACCCGTAGTTCTGGGCAAACTGGTAGTGCGCGCAGTTGTCGCGGCACGTGCCATCAGGATTCATGTCTACTTCGTTCTCGACGTAGCCTTGGAGAAGGCGGGTCACTTCCGTGTAGGTCTTTCCTGGAAAAGCAAAAGAACAAAATAATGTCTACTTCTGAATGACATTTTCCTTGAAGGTTGCGAATCGCGCGGTGACTTGTCATTTCTTATCTGACTAGTGACTCCGTATAATTCAGCTCTTATTAGTGTCAGGAACTAGTGCCAGTTCAGTAACCCAGTCCAGCACTGGCTTTGCTTCTCTCTTTGTGTCACTAGTCAACCCAGTTCAAGACGAAAACCAAAAGGTAGTAGTTGATCGATCTGTAATACTCTGTATCATAAAAATGTCTAGGTTTTTATCGGGGAATGTAAAAGTACCTTCTTCATGTACACTCGGATCGCATTTGTAAAGGTCCCGATCGGCGAGGCTCAATGCCTCACGGGCAGCCGCCGCGGCCTGGCCCGTCCGTTCGCCGTACCTTTGTCTCGTCAGACTAGCTTCTTGCGTATAGTTTCCTGAAAACAAACATGTTACATTTGTAGAGATACAACAAGTTTTTGTACATAAAATCAGATATCTCTGCTGGTTTCACAGTCCTAAGTACTTTAAATTCTAAATGAATGTCAGGATTAAATGTTGCCTTATTTATCCTTGGGAAAGTGTTTTTAAAATATTTACACGCGATTCAGCAACAAATATTGGTACATAAATATTTGTTGCTGAATATATAAACTTTATTTATAAGTTACTAGCTGACCCGACAGACGTTGTCCTGTCGTTTAGTATAAAAAAATAAAATTCATCATAATCGGTTTAGCATTTTTTTCTTTCATAAGAAGCTTCTCCTGACAATAGCAAACACAACAAAAAAAGAATGATCGAAATCGGTCCAGCCGTTCACGCGTGATGTCGTGACAACGGAAAACGTTTCATTTTTATATATAAGAAGAAGAAGATTACAAACTGCTAACAAGTATAGCTGTGTCCCGCAGTTTCAACCGCATAAGTTCCGTTCCCGTGGATATTTCGATCCTTTCTTTTCGAACATCATAATTATAAAGAATTTCAGCTCTTTACTATCAGCGGCTGTGGCTGTGCGCTGATCTATCAGTCAGTTAGTCAGTCGGAATAAAGCCTTTTAAAGATACAGATTGGAGATACGTTTTATACCTATATTGATTCATCAGAATCATTAACCCTTTGTACTCATAGTAACAAAGCTTTTAATTTACATAATAATGCATCGAGACAAACGTATCTATAACACGTAGGTAACTGAATCACTACGCAAAGGAAATGAGTTCAATGTTAGCTTATCAAACTCGCATAGACACCGTGCACGTCCGTCATGAAGGGCCTGTGATCAATTGTAAAACGTATCATATTGGGATTAAGGCTTGTTTTACAGCGGATTGATAAGTGTGATTTCTATTATGTGGATGCAATGTTAACTAGAATTCGCCAGTTATGGTATGACAAAACGGCCTGCTAGTCTGTTTACATGTCAGTATTAAAATTTGTTGAAAGAAAAATAGCCTAAAATTTACCATATAGCATAGATGAATATAGGTTGTAAGACGCCACAAGTGCCTAATCCCAATTGGGAAATGTCGCACGCCTTAGAACCGTGGTAATTTCTAGTGCATGTCGGTTTCTTCTCAATGTTATTGTTGATGTTTTTTTAATATTCTTCATATTAGTGAATTGGTGGGGTCACCTGAGCTTAGACCGGGCCTAGAAGATCTCACGTTCATTTTATTAAAAACCAAGTCAACACGAAGCCAACACGGCTGTTGTCCATGGCGCAATGAAGAAGTGCAAATTTAAGCGAATTGTTTAGTTCTTTGTGTATACTGTATGTTAACTGAGTCACGTAATTAAATAAATGTTGTTAAACAGGAAATGTCAGTTACAAACATTCGTTGACTTTAGTGTCCATGATCCAGATGAGTTAGGTAGGTACTGTTAGTACATCGTTTACAACGTGGAATAGACTAATAACCAAAATATAGTGGCGAATTGAGAACCTGCTCCTTTGGTTTTTGTTGAAGTCGTTTCATCTTTTACTGTAATGATGTTTTCAGGTCGTTAAGAATCTCTAACTTGACGGAACGACTGTTACATAGTTTTTATATCAGAAAACATAGTTTTTTTGTTAAATCGAGGTGAATCAGCACATGAGCCTTTTCTAAGAAAGCGATGCCACTTATCACCGGACCAAGCGCAGTTATGTACCTATTGATTTTCATAATATTTCATCTAATCTTCTTATATATAAAATTTCCATGTCACAATGTTAGTTACCGTACTCCTCCCAAAACGGCTTCACCAATCTCCACCAAACTCCACATGCGCATTCAGTAGGTCTGAGAATCGGCTACTATCTATAATTTATAAGGCAAAACAACGTTTACCGGGTCAGCTAGTAACATATGTAATTGTTAAAAAGTGTACCTTTCCCGTATATCCTGAGCAGCATCCAAGAGAACTGCATCATGGCGTACCCCTTGATCTCAGTGAGTGCTATCGTGTTGTACATGTCGAAGACTAGCTGGTGCGGTGACATTTGGAGGTCGCACACGTCTGAGTCTTGGTTCTGAAATTAAAGACGCTTTGGTTAGGTTTCTTGTGTGAAAAAGCAACATACTTATACACAAACTTTATAAATTAACCTTTATAATATTCCTACTAATATTATTAACGTGAAAGTTTGCAAGTATGTGCATGTGACTTTGTTACTCCTTCGCGCAAAAACGACTGAATTGATTGCGATGAAACTTGAAATATAGTTAGCTGGAGACCTGGCCTATAACACATATGCTACTTTTTCCCGATATTTTCGCGGGATCAGGACTTACGTGGGCGCAACCGCGGGGCGTAGCTAGTAGGATTATAAGTGGGACAATCTCAACTGTAACGGTTTTATCAACAGATATTTTTTGTTTGCCAAAAATATTCATTATTTATTCATACGATGTTTTTAAACTCTTTTCTGATACTAATACAATGGTTATGCTTATATTCTGTGACAAGTACAACTACCACTGTGCAACACCAGACGATGCTGTAGGTCGCAGGTTCCGTTCTCGCGTGATACGTACCAATATTTATTTATATGTCTACTTTGCATTTGTTTTACTGGTCTCAATATATTTTAGTCAAGGTCTGCTAAAACAATACCTAACTAAACTGTAAATGTCTTCATTTCCTTTCTTAAGTCTATAAAAACAAAGTAGAAATCTAGGCCACAACGTTTTTATGATAATACTTAGTACGCAGTCAAACACTTTAAAGTTTGTAGAAAATAGATGAGACAGCAAAACAAAATCTTGTGTAAGTATAAGTAACATATCATTTTACCGGGTCTTAATCGCGGATCTATCTTTTTCTTATTATCGTATATTAAAATCCTGTGTTTTAAAAACCACCGGGTTGTTAGTCTTGTCCCGGTCACCGTCCCGGTACCGGGACGGATGATACCTATCGCCTTATCGTGTCGCCTCATTCCCGGTCGCCAAGATTTTCTAGGTAAGGGTAGATTTGCGCTTCGACCAAGCACAATACGGAACCCTTAAAAGGTTTTGACCTTAGAAGTAGTTTGTAATTATGATAGGAACACACATAGTATATGTCCTGCTGACTGATTGACTAAATGAACTATAATAAATCAACGCAGAGCCTGTAGACAGCTGGTCCTAGAAACATGGAATTTGGAGGGACGCTACCAGTCGTAAATAAGTTGAAATCATACGCGTGACATTGTATAATTAGCTGGTAGCTGTCTGTTGTTAAAATTATTCTTCATATAAGCAGGTACATATCTTATTTATGGAAATATTTTATTGACTCGGTCCTACTTACAAACGACCTTCTCCTTCTATGTACAAAATTGGCTTTATAATAATTTATACCAAATTTACTCGTTTCTAATGATGTTTATTTGAAATAATAGTAGCGCTTCTCGGAAGTCTAACTAGTTTAGAATCACTCGAATGATTGTTTAATAAAGTCTATCGTCAAATTGCCTCAATGTTTAATAAACAATTCTAATACCTAATGAGGGTACGTTATCTGTACGGTATCTGTACATATTAAATCCAAAGACCCGATTGATTGAATGACTGGACTGTATATCAACGCAGAGCCCATACCGTTTGTCCTAGGGAATGAAATTTAAAGAGTGTGTTTTTTGTAATGTGTAAACACCCACTAAAAGGATTTTTCGATCGCGACTAAAGCAGGTGAAACCACCGGACGCTACTAGTTATTTTATAGCCGTGTCTGTTTAATTAGGAGAAAACTTAATTAGTGCTCCTGATGTCATGAAACGTAAAGTGGTATTTAGTTATGCGGGTAAGCCGGAGCCGTTTTAGACTCTGACCAAACCATGTTTATGTAACTTTATATTAGGCTTTAAACGTCATTTGCAATTTATTTCAAATCATCCACTTATTCCGTGCAATATTGCCGTCGATTACTGGACAAATGATACAATCATAAACAACACCTTGCGTGTGACACAAGACGCTGAAACGAAAGCAAAACCTAATGCCTATTCAGCCGTGACTACACTTGTTTATTATAGCACTCGTAGACTAAATAATACTTCGAAACCATCAGCTGAATACCGTCAAATCGTTGACACACATAGCGGATCACATTTCCTTTGTTACATTCGATTACTCATACCTGTAGCGCTGTCCTGAAGAGGTCACCGTGTTCCATCAAATCGTGGAGTTTCCTCACGGCTTGAGCCACTGAGGTCTTTGGATCCAGTAGGATAGTCTCAGATAGGTCTAACCACTCTCGAATTGGAGAAGGTACAGCACCGGGAGTCGCCTGCCTCTTCGCAAACTCAACGAAAGTGTTGTACAATCCATCAATAACCTGCAACTTTTCCACAGTCTTCGTCCACAACCAGGATTTGAGAGTAGGTCTGATCGCGGTCGGTGCGGCTTCGATTTGCTTGTTTAAAGCGACGAACGCCTTTGTTAGCTCTACGTCCCCGCCAAGGCCGTTCTCGCTCCACGCAGGGTCGGTGACATTCTTCCATAATTCGACCTCTAGATTGTAGAAACTCTGCCTTAGCTCGTCGATCGGGTTCAGGTCGGCTGCAAGCGCTGTACCTAACAGCGCGAACAGCGCACTTAGCGCTGTTATTCTCATGTTGTGTTACTGACGCGGCTCGAAGCACACTGACTGCCGGACGCGATGAGAGGGGACCGCGGTGGGGTCACGAAAGTGACGCGCGTATGTCGATATTTTTGTTGTCGATAGAGCGTTATTTTAATTTTTAAAAGTTATGTTTTGTTGGAGATATTATGGCCTCGTTTAAGAATAAATACACCTTTATGATATTGCTGTTTCCAATTTTCATTACGTGTACTTAAATATGGTTTGCTTGTTTTTTAGGGTTCCGTACCCAAAGGGTAAAAACGGGACCCTATTACTGAGACTTCGCTGTCTGTCTGTCTGTCTGTCTGTCTGTCTGTCTGTCTGTCCGTCCGTCCGTCCGTCTGTCACCAGGCTGTATCTCATGAACCGTAATAGCTAGACAGTTGAAATTTTCACAGAAGATGTATTTCGGTTGCCGCTACAACAACAAATACTAAAAACAAAATAAAACAAATATTTAAGAGGGGCTCCCATACAACAAACGTGTTTCAAAAACTACAAGGGAATCGAGTAGGTCGTGGAATTCAAAATGGCCGCCCTGTCTGTCAAATATACCAGTCTGCCTTCTCTTACCAAAGAGTTTCTTATAAGTTTCAGATTTTCTTTGTGCCAAAGTTTTTTTTTTCTTTTTTTTTTGAGTAGTGTGGTCGTATGAAGGGAGTAAGGATCGAAGCTAAATATATCACATTTTGCTATCAAATTTAAAAATTGTATGTAAATCATTTTAGGGTTCCGTACCCAAATGGCATAGTGGTACGGAACCCTTCGTGCGCGAGTGTCGCACTTGCCCGGTTTTATTTTGTATTCAAGTTTATTGAACACGATTGATTTGTACAAAATATAATTTAATCAGAAGTAATTAACGAATTTAACTAGATTTTTATTATTTATCTCACGTTTATCTCACGTGATGGTTAGTGATAACATATTATCACTAACCATCACTCATCATTTATCATCAATCATCAATTCAATCATTCTAGATGAGTGAGCGTAGAAGATCAATCTAGAATCTCGCACGTTCATATAATTCTATAGTAGATAAGAAGATGGCAGAACAAGATCCAACCAAAGGTATTACAGTTAGGTACTATGACTTTAATAAAAATATAACTGTTTTATTTATTAGGTACATACATATCTACCGATTTCCAATGTGACTTGTATCGATATCAACAAAATGTATATAATATACGAACAACACTAACTCCCCACGTGTTAAATTGCGACTCGCCATGTTTACTTTGCAAGTGTCCCCGCCTTATCTCAATGGAGCAGAACACTGTTCGGCATGTTTATTGTATAAACAGCTTGCACCCTGTGTTTTGTAATTTGTTCAAATAACTTTAGTGTGCGCTTCAATGCTGTGTCAGCTGGTACACCCACACAATAACAAGATTATACGAACAGGTCACAGCCCCTGGTTTCACTTGTGTGCTCCCAGTTTCTTAAATAAAACAGCTGAAAGTGATGTCACAAAGAAATATTACGTCAAAACGTCACTTTAGCTGTTAAGTACTTTAATTTGTATTATCGATGAAGAAACTGAAAACTACTAGCTCTTTCCGTGAGATCATCACAACCTGTTGGGTATATTACAAATTTTGCATTGATTTTGCCTACTTTAATGTTATGAGTTTCGAATGAATCATTGATATATTATTTGCGGATGTTTCCCTGCCCTATTATCATTCAAATTTTTATTAACTCCAATGAACATCCTAACTGTTATTGTTTTAACTTACGCGATTCGTACCTACTCATATTTACATTTTTCTCGTGTCTTATTCGTGTATTGTTGGTTTTAAATAACACGGGAACAATGTGTATAACTATGTTTTTTTTATGCCGAATTCCCGAAGTACAATTTACATAATAGGAATAAGCCGAGTTTTGCGCTCGAGTAAATAAATATAGTTGTTACCTATGTTTATCTATAACTTTGAATAGACAGGAAAAAGCAGAATGAAAAATATTTATAATATACTTACTTACCTACCTACCTACCTAGGTAATTGTTGTATATACCTAAATACTTATTTCGAAATTTAAAATATTTTAACGGTTTTTAATGATTTGTTGCGCCTCGGTTCTACCTCCGGTAAAAACTCGTCGGAAATTCAAAGTATTTTGTCAGTTTGTCTTCCTTGTTCACAGCTACCTATCTATCTATACAACTCCATCTGAATAAAAACAATGTAAACTAGTTTGTTCACAATCCCTCGTTACGAGTTATGATGTAGGCTGATGCGATTATTGGCTAACTGTTCTACTGATATCAATACTGAGAATTGTGGGCACGTGATACTTTCTGTAACACAATACGTAGGAATTCTGCCTAAGTCTCATTACAGACTACTATAGTCAAACACAAATGGCGACTGTTCGAACGCATGCTCTCGTCATGTCTCGCTGTGAGGTCTCGAAATAGTCTCCATTATTTTATTCTTTGGATGGGTTACCGAAAATGTGTGTGGCAAAGTCATGTTGCTATCTCTAATGGCAGTCTCTAGGTCATGTTAGAGGCATTAAGGTGACCTGAAAACGCCTACCTCTGGGTGAGCCACACCACTATATGAAAAGAAGCAGTTTAGTAGTTTTTGCACTAAGATGTAACCATGATGTAGTTAAATATTACGCCAGGTATGCCATTCCGGTGTCAACAGATGACGTAATTCTTCAACGTTAACACTGGATTGGCAGACCCGTTTGCTTTGAGTGTAATTTACATATTCATCATCCTCAAAAACTTTCTCGTTTATAATATGAGTAGAATACAACAATTCGCTGCTTACGTGCTGCATCCTTTGTTAATAAAACATTAAAACAAAGAAAACGAGTTAATAAATATGCGTATCGAATATACTTTGATTTTAAATTATAGTTAAGATTTTTGTTTGTGTCGTGAATAGATTTGGTAAATAGCTAAACTTTATTGCAACATTGTACCTGTGACATTACTAGTATAGTAATAACACAGATTATGCAAAAACAGATTATGGGCTACTTCGACTTTCCGAATCGAGCCGCTAAACAATCATAAAAATGTGTGACTTAATTACATACACATTTTGGTCCTTTTCCCTCTTACCTACCCTCATAATCATTTAAATTACCCCTTAGCTTTTAACTTAACAGATATACCCTCCTAAAGGACACAGCTCCACCTACACTAGCCCTCTTAAACCGCTTTCCAAATCAATCACTTATTAACAACAAACCAGCCTAAGTTGGTCTTCGGTAGTCAGTTATTGACCCCTATGAGTCATGTACTGCCCTGCTTGCGATCAACGGTTCATTTCACAGGATATTTCACTGGTTATATATTTCATGGAATTTGGTTTGTTTATTCTGTTAGTGAATTAGATGTTGGGTGTGAATTTGTTACTGTCACGGCTGATAAATATCGTTTGAACGTTTTGTGCCTCAAACCTTACCTTGATATCTTTCTATGGAGAAATGATAATGAAAGCAAGAACATATATACCCACATCACAGTTCGTGAGATACAGAATGGTGATAGACAGACGGACAGTGGAGTTTAGTAAAAGGGTCTCTTTTTCACCCTTTGGGTACGGTACCCTATTGATAATAAGTCGTGCATGTTAACTACTTTTAATTTTCGTAGGTACCCATTCTTTGTGTGTTTTAGAGACACACTCCGATTTTACACCGGAAATTATATATAACTAGCTGATCCGGCAAACGTTGTTTTGCCTTATAAATTATAGATAGTAGCCGATTCTCAGACCTACTGAATACGCATATAAAATTTGGTAAAAATCGGTAAAGCCGTTTCGGAGGAGTACGGTAACTAACATTGTGACATGGAAATTTTATATATTAGAAAGATTATGACCAGCTGGGTCCTGCCTGCGGGCTTACCTGCGTTGTGCCGTTCCGTGGGAATACCGAAATAAAAAGTAATCAATGTGTTAATCCAGGTTATTTTCTTCCTCTGTGTCAAAGTTCAAACAAATCCGTTCAGTCGTTTTTGCGACAAACAAACTAACGTCTCATCTTTTGCATAAGTACAGAATATTAAGTGGGATTGCAAATTTTAGCTAACATTTCGAACTCAAATAGAACGTTATATTATGGCAATTATAGAAAATATAATTCGGCATCAATTAGCACCACTTTCCTGTTTTCAACGTTGTTTTCTAGTTAACAGATGACGGTAGTCGATGAGTCAGACATTAACCACAAAAAACTTGAACAAGCTCTTGGTTTAAGTAGCCCATTGACGTTAATAACCACATTTATTTTTATCTTTAGTTATAAAACCGTTGATAATCATTCCAGGCAAAAAAGCTAAAGAATCCGCTAAGAAAAAGTTTGGAAATTGTCACGGGATTTATACACACGGGATTAATACAGCGGGACACAAACAGTATAAAATATTAAATTCAAACTTTATAACTTAACTTTTTCGTGACCTTGTTTTTATAATAATTACTTTCTCTTTCTTTCCAAAACAGCTGGGAATCTGGTCATTCAAATATCCGGTAGATTACGCTGCCTACAATAGACAGCTGACCGTGAACTCTCTGTTGTCGGAAACTTAAATAATCAGCTACTAAAATGTTGGATGTTGACTCACAATCGCTGTTGCAGACAGAAATCACTCGCTTCATTACTGAGAACATGTAGGGAGGCCTCGAGCATTGTGCTCATTGCATAAATGTGAATTGTACCAATGCCATTTGTACTTTGGATGTTGAGTTTTACTTACTGTTATTTTATTTAAACTTAGGTACTCATAAAATCGGTCGTTATTAAGTATCGAGGCACGGCTAAAACGTTAGATAAACCAAGTGATACCAATAGGCAGACCAGACCTAAATTACACACATATAGCTATTTTGACGCAGAACATAGCCTCTCAGAAAAGGTTTTTGGAAATACCCTACAGATCGGGACTTAAGCTGGTAATGCCGCAATATACAACCAGTATTGTTTACACTGACAAACCTTTAACTCTTCGTTGATCATAGTTAACAGCCCTCGCCCGAGTAAATAGTTGTGCGGTGGAGCTATGAGCGCATGCACTCGTTCCATGAGTCCAGGCAACGCGCTGGGCTCTTGAGCCACGCACCACTCCGCGAAGTCCTGTAGAGTACTCCGCTCCAGCTCCTCCTGAAGATTAACATATTCCCGCATGCGTCTATCCGCCGCAGACACTCGCGCCAACAAATCCGACATCTCGTGTAACTTAAGCTCTAATCGCGTCCCTCTACCCCCATTCTTAGCAAGGTACGACGCGACAGCTCCAGCCACTTTCAGCACCTCCAACTCTAACTTATCTATCGCATTAGTGACAACTGACAACCGCGCTAAAACCTGACGCTCTCGCCGCCTTATTATCGGGAGTTCAACCCCCGCGGATGCGTTGAATGGTTTCCCTATAATGTCCCAGGAGCTAAGCACCTCCTCGCCTATCTCTTTGCTTAGTTTGATAACGTCTAGGACGTCGTCTATGAGCGCGTGCGCGGAGGTAAGCAGTAATAGCGCCACGAGGCAGCGCAGGCGTCGGACCGGCATGGCTGACGCGCGCTCACTGACGGGCTGAACTCGAGGTCGTGGGGTAGCCACGGTATAAAACTCATTAGCCAACAACACCGTTGTCTTAGTTACAACATCTTTGAAATAAATTCGTTTTTTTTCCTTAAGCCTCTGAGTATATTCTAATATTTTAATTGAATAAAGCGATCGTTCCGTCTGATGTCTTACAACTGTTCGTTCAAAGCATGAAAGCATTACATAATATTGGAAAGTACCTACTTAACCGCTCCGTTGAGAATATTAATTTACAATATAATTCTTGGAACTGACAAGCATTTATTTTACGTCAAATCGAAATTAACCGTTCATTTTGGGAAATTGTATGAATCTGGTAACCCTACAGTAATATCCCGTGATAATGCTACTCGTTTGTCAAAAAAGACATTGTTTGTTGCATGTGGCCGGTATTTCTTACGAAAAAAATGGTTGTCCTGTTTTATGGGGATGCTCTTGGAATAACTTGATAATCAAACCATTAATGACTTGTTTGACTTATTTTCGTTTCTGTTTTTTTATGTATTTCCAAGTTTTTTTTTTACAAATATTTACATTATGTTTTTGTTGTATTTATTATAAATTAAAATTATTTAAAATCTTTTTTTTTTAATTAAAACCAATTTTAGACTAAAATGTAGGTTTAATAGCCATCTTATGTGCGTTCAAATGTCTCTTTATTTGTAAACTTACATATTTCCTTCCATTATAAAACGCATATTTCTCAATAATGTTTATTTTCACTCCAAGCCATTGTAATTAGGTTTTCTTGGGAAAGAAAGTGTAATTTAAACAATCTTTGAAATTGTTACAATCTTTGAAAAGCCCATTTGTTCATAAGCTATATTGCTTACTGCGTGTGTAGATTTCTATTAAGTAAATCAAAGATAATCTATTAAAATGCTGTTATTAGTTTTAACTACTGTTTTAAGCAGACGTTTAGACAACACAAACGAACTAAGCACCCCGTACTAACATGATCGGCTTCACAAAACCAGTTGAAGCTATGTATGATGACAATGATGAGTGGCACGAACAATACCCACGGTAAGCGATCGAAGTGTTGTAAGAAACTCGAGTCTTGGAGTCTTATTTAATGGAACTCGAGCTATTTTTTAAAGCTCGAGTCTTATAAATAATACTTAGAGCTCAAGTCCTTCAGAATTTGGAGTCTTTTGTAAAAAGACTTGAGTCCTGCCAAAAAGAACTCAAAGACTGAGTCTTTTAAAAGAACTCAGAACTGAGTCAAAGAAATGAATCCATAACTGTAGTTTAAAGTAAGTTTCATAAGTTTCACTCGCGAGAGGTCAACTTAATTTGGTTTGGTATAACCGGTGTCCGGTTATAGGTAACTTAACACAAAAAAAATATTTTTATTTGCTGATTTTATGTTAGGATAAAATAAAGAGTGAAGGATTTACTAGAAAAAAAAACAAAAGAAATAGTAAGGAACACTATATTTAGCCAAGAATCATGATAAAAACGAAATTTACCAAGCCATAAAAAGATTTATTTGGATTACTCAGAGTCTTCGAAACTAGGTAGGCTCACATCATCTATATCATGTTCTTCACGAACCCTTCTGATCAAATTAATAATATTTGCAAACAAGCTTGACCGCTTTTCTGGTGCAACTCGTTTAATTTCATAAGCTACGAGTTTTGCAAATTCTTTAATCCGGAAATCTCTGGATTCCTCTTGATCATAGGTTATCTCAGGTAATCCAGACACATTGGCTCTCAATAAATCCCTGTCAAAAACACTTCGGCGATAAATCATTGCATCTACAATTTGGTCCAAGGTTACCTGAGTTTCCTTATCAGCATGAGTTTCCAATTCGTTAACTTCTGTTGAAGATTTCACTTTTTTTGCACACGGCGCCGGTGGTACATAACTTAATATACTTACTTGGAGAAGATGGTCTTACTTTATCCTCTTGGCTAGACATGTTCATTATTTAATATTATTTTAATACTGGAAATAAGCTACTTATAGATAATTTTAAAACAACGTTCGTTTTTGTGTAATAAAATATATTTGCCTACCCTATTATAAATTTATAATACACCAACATGACTCAGTCTAGCTTAAAGAACTTAAACGACTCGAAAGAACTCAGAGGACTCAGAAGACTCAAAGGACTCGGGACTCATGTGACTAACGAGGCCTAGTCTTGAAAATCGACTCAAGTCTCGAATGAAGACTAAAAGACTTGAGGTTTTTTACAACACTTCGACCGCTTACCGTAGGTATTATATTAGTTCCTCGACTAATTATTAATCTACCTCCAAACCTTAGCTCCAAACTTGCGAAATACTGATAATGTTAGACCTTAAACCGAATACTGTTCATAGATAGACAGGAAAATTTATCTGTATGTCTCAGAATTATTTGCAATAAGATTTTACTCTTTTGTGTGATGTGGAGAGCTTCCCGACGAGTATTCCCGAAAATAATGTACACTCTGCAACCCACAGGAAAAGATAATTGTGTGATGCTGAATGTTAATTGTGATTGGTTTGGAGTTAGTAAAGTTTAAAGAAATACAGAATTTTCGTATCCCGGATCCGTTACCATACGCATCACTTAGCAAAATATCACCAATCACATCTTCCCTGGGATCATTTATTTTACGTTAAATTTATGTACCTATTATTCCCATTTGTTCTCAGAGCTTATTCTACGAGATCCTGGCCGGCGTGTGGGTCCGAAACGGTCTCCAGATCAAAGGCCAGGCGATGACGTACATTCAGGCCAACTTCTGCAACTCAATGGTGGATATGGACATCTTCTGGCTACAGGTGTGCGCTGCGCATCTGCCCGCTGATCAGTTCATGGATATGTGCATTGATATGTAAGTTATTCTCTTAGTTTCTACTATTTGAGAAGTCAAGAGCCTATATGCTCATTCTGCCAGCAGTTCAGTCAGTCTTTTTATATTTACTTGTACTTTTACTTTACTTAACTTGACTTCTACAAAAAAATAAATAAACCACTTCAATTTGTGCTTTAAATTCTGTCTTTGACCTATACCTGTTTTGCTCCATAGTTGAAATTCCACGTTTGATTTGACACTTTAAAATTCCTTTACACCACTTTTAAAATTCTGTAGTAAACAAGTCATTCTGCCATTCTCACTTTCATATCTGGTTAAAGGTTCGGAGTCCGCGAATGGTTGAGCATGCTGCCCATGGCACCTGCCCAGGCAGCTGAGCAGGACGCCATGGTGGAAGGTCTACTTACCTTCCTAGCCATACTTGTCTCTTCGCGGACTAATCTTGGTAAGTTATTATTATTAATTAAGTTAAAGTTTTTTACGGGACTTTTTAAAGGGACTTTTTACGTAACCAAGCCGTAGGTTTTCTCACGATGTTTTCCTTCACCGTAAGATTAATGTTAATATCGCATATTTTTTCTTAGTGAAATTGACATTGGTCCACGGTCGATTTGAGGATTTGAATTTTGGGGATTTGAAATCCGGGATTTGAACGCATGACCTATGGAGTGAAAGCCACTAGACCAACACCTAAGAAATTGATATATTAAAACTTTGTTAAATTTCAATACGTTCGCATGCATTTAGGTACAATATAAGAAATATTTTAAAAGTTCGTCATAAACCGCCGTACCGCGACGGGACTTGAACTCCTGACTTTGTAATGTTCCATTTTTATTTTAAAATGCGTTTTCTAGTTTTCAGATGAATCTATATTATTTATATCGATGTAATATTATTAATAATCAAGTCAAACTAATTATTTATGTCAACAGAGGTACCTGTTACCTCTGAGTATCTGTTGATTGACTGCTACCATTTCAAAGCATTCATGAGTTCCATTCGTTTCCATCCAGGTAACGACGAACTAACCCAGTCTCGTCTGGAAGTGAGCACACTACTCGCTGCGGGAGACAAGACTCACTCACAACTCTTGGAGCTGATGCCGGAGAGATCTGGCAACGCTCACACGAGGAATTTTGAAACTGTACTTAAAGAGGTATTGTATTATTGCGATATAGGCTAGCATTTGACCCGTGTAGACCCGCTCTTTCCGTGTGTCTCGTAAATAATGACGGATGACCCGTATTCCGTACACCCGTATTCACAAACGACGCCATGACGTCTCTGAGTGTGTTCGCCTGCAAAGTGTAGCATAAACTTATTCATGAACAACACGTAAGCGACCCTATGGTCGATCCTAAACCTAAAATGGCATGAGTATTAAAATTGTTGAAAAATTTATTTCCTAGCCAGGAATCGAACTTATCCTATTTGTTGTGACGTCCCCAGTTGTCAACATACCGTCCGCCCCCGAAAGGGTCTGAGAACCTGGAACAGGGTCTGTTTGTGCCGAAGCCGGTCGTGTGGGAGGAGTACTACGACCCTCTGCACGTGCTGCGCCGCGCCGTGCATCGGAGAGACTTCCACGCTTCCATGGACCGATATACTGCTTAGTAAGTCCTAAGTTATATTTCTTACTAACAGTGCCCGCGACTTCGTCCGCCTATTTTTTTTTAAATAAAATATATAGCCTATAGCCTTCATCAATAAATGGACTATCCAACACTAAAAGATTTTTTTTAATCGGACCAGCTATTCGTGAGATAAGCGCGTTCAAACAAACTAACAAACAAACTCTTCAGCTTTATAATATTTGCGAGTAAAATTGTTATTGAAAAGGGTCTCTACGTGTTTGCTTCAGCTCCACGCACGCCTTTCAAAGTTCCAGGGCTCAAAAGCCCCGTAATGCGTATAACAGACCGAAAAAGTATTTAACTCTAAAAATATATGCTTTCATTACATTTACTTTTCTAACTTTTTTTTGTAACTTTAGGAGTTCCTCAAGGATCCATATTGGGACCTTTTTTATTTCTAGTATATATTAACGACTTACCTTTCCTCGTAAAGGAAAATCATGGGATAGTATTGTTTGCAGATGATACCTCATTGTTATTTAAAGTAAAAAGACGACAATCTAATATTGACGACGTGAACAATGCTCTCTCTAGATTAGTATATTGGTTTAATGTTAATAATATGGTACTAAATGGATCTAAAACTAAATGTATTCGATTCACACTACCAAATGTAAAACAAGTTAAAACCACTGTTAAAATTGATAATGAGGAGATCGAAATAGTCGATAAAGCTGTCTTTCTGGGTATAACTTTAGACGCTAAGCTTCAATGGGGCCCACATGTGGAAGCTCTGTCCAAAAGGCTTAGTTCCGCAGCTTATGCAGTTAAGAAAGTCCGGGAATACACAGATGTTGAGACGGCCCGCCTAGTCTACTTCAGTTACTTTCACAGCATCATGTCATATGGTATCCTGCTGTGGGGGTGTGCTGCTGACATAGAAACTATTTTTGTTTTGCAAAAGAGAGCGGTGCGAGCTATCTACAAAATGGGCCCCAGGGAATCGCTTGATGAAAAGTTTAAAGAGATAAACATTTTAACTGTTTACTCTCAATACATTTATGAAAATCTGCTATACGTACATAAGAATAAATCAAGTAAATTTCACAAATACAGTGATGTCCGTCTGGTTAATTTGAGACATAAGGATGATCTGACTGTGCCCTATAGTAGGCTCCAGAAAATAAGTAAGTCGTTCTGTAGTATAAATATAAATAAATAAATAAATATTGCACGACGTTACACACAGCGCAATCTAGTCCCAAACTAAGCACTAGGCTTGTACTATGGGTACTAGACAACGGATATACTACATAATACTACATATTATGCTTTTTTTTGTAAATACATACATATGATACATAGAAAACACTGAATATCCCATGTCTTCGGACTGTGGTGAGTCCTAGGACATGTTGGTTTCCTCACGATGTTTTTTCTTCACCATTTCATTTTATTATAATAAACTACCTGAAGACGTATGTGACATGTCCATTACAAGATTCAAAAAATATATTAAACTTAAATTGTGTAATAAGGCGTACTATAGCACGTCTAAATATTTTGATGAAAAGAATCCATGGACATGATTGTTAACTGCTCCTGTTCAAATTACAGATATCTGTATTATGACGATTGTAATATAAAACATGATAAAAAAAAATAATAATTGAAAAAAAAACCCCATGAGTTTCTTGTGGTTTCTTCTCATCGGAGGGCGCGTTCCGAAACCTCGGTAAAATAAAATCTCGACGTTTCAAAACGTACGTACTCGTATGTGTGTTTAATATACGTTCTAAATGAATAAATAATTTTGAGTTTTAAATTATTATTAAAAATATGACATGTGCGATTCGGGAAACTAACGTCATAACTTTGTACCGACAGTGTCCGCGAGAAGAAGAAGTCTGAAGGGTCTGGAAGCGGCGGCGCGAGTGGGTCTGCTGGACCCAGCGCGGGGACCCTGTGGCCCCCGCTCCGGGGGCACGAAGGGGGTGATGATGGTGAGTGCATATTGTATACTCTTAACATTCAAAAACATTGTTTCTAGAAATAACCAACAATTTCCGATGAATTCCACAGGGGTTTTGAGTTTAGTTTCTATAAACTTCATAATCAGTGTCTGGAAACCTTAAAATTTGAC
>OY292395.1:12648516-12708772 GCA_958496205.1 Idaea biselata
AGAAGGTTGCGGGTTCGATTCCCACCGGGAGCAAGTATTTATGATTGCGCTGTGTGTAACGTCGTGAAATATTTTATTTATTAATTTAAATTAAAAATCACATAAACGCTAAATCAAAATGTAGAATATTGGTCTAAATTGTCCTAAAAGATACCTTTTTGAACTCCGATAGCTTTGTTATTATAAATTAGCCCTGATAATAATTGAATTACTGTAGGTATAATATAATAATAATCAGTTTACAAAATTTCAATACTTTACGGTCCCGAGTCCATACAAGGCATGGTCCTTCGAGCCGGATGAGCTAACAGGTTTCCCCTCCATGCAGCCATGCTGCCGCCACCACCACGTGGCGGAGGCGGTGCAGCACGCGCGCGACTGCGGCGGCGGCACCGGCATCTTCCTCGTGGTCACGTCCACCTACATCATCGTGATCCGCGGCCGGCGCGCCTGTCTGTGGGGCTCCTTGTACTTGGACGACTACGACGAGGAGGATCGCGATCTCAAGTCAGTGCTTCTTTATATTTCCTTTTGTTTTTATTGTACGAGGCATTTTTAGTAGAAATATTTTACTAGGAGAAAGAACGTCGACGTCTCATGTCGGAGGCGTTAACTGTAAAGTCCGAGCCAGTCAATAGTTGTAAAACTGCTCTGGTTGATGGCGTTCAAACCGAGCCTTAGTCGGTATTGGTAGTCCACTCGCCCGAAGAGGGACACAGGTTCGAATCCTGTCATGGGTTTTTTTATGATGCATTTGTACTCCTTGTTAAATATTTCTAATGAGTTCTTCTTGTTATCGTGAAGTAGTGTGGCTCACCTTTTGTTAGAGTTGTCTAAGACCTCTAATTTGACCTAACGACTTCTATCTGAGATAACAACCGGGACCAACTGTTTAACGTAACTTTTGAAGCGCGGAGCACGAGCGAATCTTCCTTCTTTTAGATGAGCGTGTTATATCTTAGACCATATTATCTCATACATCAGGTGAAATAGGACTCAGCCCGAGTAAATGATTTTTTTATGCGGGATACAGGTAGTGCGGCTCCTATTGGGGGACATGCGACATATAAAACTCGAACCCATTTGATAGATGAGCGTTTGACCACTATTTCACCTGATGTATGAGATAATATGGTCTAAGATATAACACGCTCATCTAAAAGAAGGAAGATTCGCTTGGCGCTACCACTATGATGCAAAATGTATGATTCGATCTCTCGCGTTGTTTAATAGTTTGGTACCCTAGTGTTCCATAACCACTACTTCTTTCTACGAGTTTTGTTGCTGTATTCCAAATCTCAAATTCCTCTACATGTGGTAAAAGCCTGCATTTTTGCCCTTCCCTTGCAGTCAGGTAATAAAATACAAATAACTAAACATTAACATTTGTGTATTCCAGACGCGGCAAACCTCTATACCTATCCCAAGACCGCCTGGAACTTCTGCAAGACCAGTGGTTGCACCATCGCTTCGATCACACCAAGCGAACCTGGGTGTGGCACCGTGACTCGCTCTGACTCACTCGTGCGAGTCGCCCATCAACTCTAGACACTAAGGAAATACTGACTGTGACTCCCTTGTGCGAGTCAACCGCGAACACCTACCGGATGTACGGAGACTGACTCACTTGTGCGAGTTACCCATCAACACTAGACACGAGGGAAATACGGACTGACTCCCTAGTGCAAGTCAACCGCGAACACTTACCTGATATACGGGATACACGGGTAGTCGTGACTCACTCGTGTGAATCACTTATTAACGACACCTGAATATAACACACCTGTTCTCTTTCTGAAGATATTGTGTAGAAAGTTTATGCATATTTAAATTCGACCGGGTCCGTTCATCCATAAATTGACTTTTAAATAGTTCCTTGCGCAGAAGTATTTCATTAGTTCATGTTTGACCACGATATAGTCGCGACGCTTCTTTTTAGAACAGATTATAGACTGCCCACAAATACCTCTGAAACTGATGGTGTTACTTAGTCATGCGAGTCAACCACAAACACCTTCCGGATACGGAGTCTGACTCATTCGTGCGAGTCAACCTCGATCATACGCCGCGCCAGAACAACGAACACTTTCGAAATTTGACTCACACGTGCGAGTCAGTCGCGATAATCAACCGGATATACGGCACAGTAAGAATACAGAATGCAAGCGACACATTTCCTATACTAAATTAATGATCGTAGTTGACAATTTATTTCGTAAATCGACAGTTTACTCGCATAGAACTATGTATAAGTAATGAGTAGTTACTTTATAGTACATACATAGAAACGATGATTGAACTAAATTAAAGTAACAGATCATAATTACTAGCTTCGCCTCGCAGTTTCTCTCGCGTAAGTTCCGATCCCGGGATAAAACATCTATGTGTTAATCCAGATCTCTAACTATCTGCTACCAAGTTTCATCGCAATCGGCTAAGCAGTTTTGCGTGAAGGTGTAACAAATATACTCGCATGCTTACTTTCTCACGAACTTCCACCTTTATGATATGAGTAGGATGTATGTTACACCTTTTTAGCTTTTATGTTTCTAAATAAATAATAGTTAGACTTGTTATTGATTGAGAACTACTATACCTAAAACCTAATACCTAACCTATAACGTCACGTCATCATCGTTTATTCTCTTAACCTTGCCACAATCTTTAAAGAAATCGAAATTTCGAAAGTTTTTTTTTTAATTTGTTAGGGTTTTGAAAGATATCTTTTTTCTGTAGATTGAAAAATCAACCTTAAAAACGCTCATTTTGCCTGAATAGGTTATAGAATTTAAAATCAAACATTAAAAAAAAATGTAAATAAATTACTTATCTCTCAAAAAATGTGCTGAACTTGTAAATAAAAATATTGCTTCCCGCAATTTTAACCCGGTGGATAGAGCTCACTTGGTGCAGTTGGCAGCGTGACTGGCATGTCATATCGAACACAACGAAATTTAAAAGTCCTTCGCCAATGCAAAATTAATACTACGTCCGGGAACTAGAATGGGTCAGATTTAATGAGCCATCACTTGCATGCCAGCGACTCCACTCTGCCCGGCCAGTGTCCACCCGCTAGCCAACTAAGCTCTAACGGCGCAGCCAAACTCTTGCTATAGCCCTGTAAAGGGAACATGACGAATAAAATGGGAGTAAGTTCCCTCTCGCCACGTCTGCTCCCCAAGTTAATGTTTGGCTGCCCTATTATTACACCTCGCTACAAGGTGCCTTGCGGAATTCTTCTTAATTATTGTTCAAAGTCTATAGTACAATTTTGTACTCTCTGCACACCGGTCATAAATCATAGTAAGGTTAGAGCGGTGACTATTAGGGTGTCCCACGCTATAAGGGGTCATTTTTTTTTTGCGATTTTTGATACGCATACCCTCTATATTTTTTCGATATGATCCTAAATACCTAAATATGAAATATTATTACGATCGAACAAGGGTAAGCCGTGCCGACTTGACTTTGAAGTTTAGCTGAACAAATTAGTACTGCGGAATAGAGAGATTCAATTTTGAAATCCAAAAAACTAGTAAAAATTAATCCAAAATCTGTTTTCTTAAATATAATATTGAAATGACTTATTTTAAGGTTATTTTTCATATTTTATCATCATCATCATCATCATCCGAGCGATGTTCGCGGTTGCATATATACTTTTCTGGAGCCCGGGCTCCGCTTTCCTGCTTTTGCGTCTCCGCTTCGCATGATCTTTAGCATCCCTGTTCTCTGTTCCTGTAGGAAATAACAATAGTTAAACGTTCTTCTTTCGATTTTCCTGCATCTAAAGCAGGCAACAGCTTTCCATCCTAAGAACCATCATGATAACAGGCACCTCATCTTGAAAATCAAGTTTTTTGGCTTTTACACGTTCTTTTCGCTTGCCATTAGTAAGTTTTCTTTGAATTGAAAACTTACTAATAGCAAATTCCTCAACTTTATAGCCCAGAGCTTCGATAGTGGCTTCGAGAATATATACTGAATGCCTCATGCTCAATTGACATCTATCTAAAGCGCCTACAAATTTTGGGGGTAATGAAGTCTTTTCTCGTTGATATTTTGACAGTTTTGAGCTGCTCGTATGAGACTATAGTCCTCAAATCTCCTTTGGCTACAGGCTTTTATAATATCATATCAAACATGTTTTGATAAAGGTTCTATCGATGACTTAGACGTTAAAGAATAATTTTAGTCGCCGAGTCTTGTCCGTTTCTCCTAATCCTTCAATATTTTATCAACTTTAGCAAAATTCTGGAAAATCTAAAAGAAAATCATATTATCTTCATCATTTATGTTAAGTTGCAACTCATCGGCGTTTGCGATATCAAGAAGTGGTTAAAATTAAATACAAATTACTGCCAACGCCGCTTAAAACTATCTTTAATTTCCTTAGCATTTTTGTCTTGCCACAGATGGTCAAATTTTTTTTTACGCAGTTCAGTAAAGCTTTTGTAGGTATTCTTGCCTTCTCCCAGAATAAAATGCACTCACGAATAGTAAGTTTCGCACTTTCATTGACAGTTAAATGCACTTCACGGATACTATAGGTAAGTACAAGAAAACTGCTAAAACTTGTCTATTTGAAGAATGTTTGGAACCCGTTATCTGAATGTTTTGAGACCTAAAAATAAAAATGTATAATGTCTTTTTGGAGCTACGTAATTCCACTGACATGTTGGAGGATGAAAAATAATAAGTCTAACAAAATCAAAGCGCAATTAACTTTTCGATACGAAGAGCGCGATCAACTAGGTAACTTCAGAACAATTTAGTACTGAAACATTGCGATGCAAGTCGGCACGGGTTACCGTTGATCAAATTGCATGAAATTTAACCTACACTAGTTTTGACATGATACAAATTAATTAAGAGGGTATGCGTTAAAAAATATCGACTTTGAATTTTTTGGGACACCCTAGTGACTATGTTATAATATCGATACCGAAATTGCGCAGCACCGCGCTCGCCTATAAGTGGGACAGAGAAATACTCTTTGTACCGCTCCCACGTTTTACCCGATGTGTGCAGCGAGCGAAAAACTGTACTTTATGTAATTGTATTTCAAGAGATTCGCTCTATGTAAATAGGACCTCGATGGGTTAAGCTAGGGCTGTGAATTTGTACATTATTCTTCGCCGTTGACACGATCGCTACCCCATGCTTATAAACGATGAACAAACGATGAATAAACGGTAATTACTTACACATGCTCTGTCTTTAAGTTGACAGCTACAAAACCACTTCGTAACTATTCATATCTTTCTCATCGTTTATAAGTAAGGCGGTTAATTATTAGATTTTAAAATATTTAAATTATTTTTTACATTATTTTTTTATTTTTAGGTTAATATAGTAACTTTTACGATATCTTTACATGGGCTTCAATAAATCTATATTAAATTACAATAAATTATATCATGAATGAAAAATTGTATGGGGTGTTTCGGATTTACAGTATTTCTTTAGGTGGTTTTCATCTGAGCGATGTTCCCGGTCGCATCCCTCTCTCGCAGGGAGAACTGCAGGATCGCTAGTCTTTCGCAAGTACTTAGTCGCCTTTTAGAAGAGATTGGGTGATCCTATTCTATGCCGGGGCTACACGGTCTCGTTTAAGTTTTTATCGCTTGAAATTATTCAACTGACACGAACATCTGGCAAATTTCGTGTTTAATAAACCGAAAACCCCATACAATAAGTTGGAAATATTCATATTTTGTCAATTATTTGAGTATGAAACAAAATTCAACCTGTTTCTCTTTTTAAAAACACCATGATAGTAAAATTACGCTGTTTCTATACGCTCGTGTAGAGGCGCCTTAACCATAGATTAGAAACGACTTCGCTTCAATTGACTCTTGAAAAATCTTAGAAGTTAAAATTGAAATAATTCTTATATTGTATACCACAATTATTCTTGCTATGTTTTCTTCTGTAAAATATATGCTATTATTAGTGAATTATTACGAACTATTTAATTTTGATTTATGTTGTGCTACTTTTTAAAATTTACCAATTTATATGTACTTACCCTTATTTTCACGGTCAATCCGCTTGACTGATTTCAAAGAAAATTTTGTAAAAGGATAATTACCTACATAAACAGAATGACGCAAGCCGGTGCAGCCACTGATCTCCTCTTATAATCAAGATGAGCGTGCTACAAGTTAGATTACATTGTTACTTGCCATCTGGTGAGATAGTGGCCAAACGCTTACTTGTCTACATATTTTTTGCTTTTTAAAACCGTATGAAACCGCGAGGTTCAGTTAGTAAACATTGTATCTACTGTGATTGTTTTTCAAAGACAATAATTTGATCGAAGTTAGAGAAAGGTGTGATTTACTGTACCTCTACCATGAGTTGATACGTAACTAACGTTAACAGTTTGACGTTGTGCACAGTTCGTCTGTTCCCTGCCGACTGGCTAGCTGATTATGTAAGTCTGTTGCTAACAAATCTCAATTGAAATTAATGGAACTATTGCTTTCACGTCATCTTTGGTGATAACGGATAAACATTTTGACAGTCAAAGCCGCTAGTTTCAATGGCAATTTGTTAGCGACCGTAACTATCAAATTGTATATCCGTCTAAAAATGAGGTGAAAACTACAGTTTTATTATTTTCTTTCGTGATCCGTTAACAACAGAATTACACATAATCAACTAACTGTCCGGCGAGCCGATATTTCTTATAGTTATATCAACTCATGGCAGTGGTACTAATTATATTCAAATAAGATTATGTATCGTAAAAAGGGTTTAATTTCTTTATTTTTTTTTAAACTGTGTACAAAATTGCCTAGAAATTTAGCTAAGATTATGACAATCCTAATTCAATTTTAACGAAGTTAGATACATTAGATTGGTCGATTTAATCTCCTAAATGATTATTTGTATAGACCAGTACAATGGGCGGTTCATAAAAAATTAATTAGGATGCAAATTATTTGACGAAATACATCAAATTATCGTGAATGTAGTTTTAGAGTTAATTTTATTGATTTCAAGCAACGAATTTCGTAAGATTGGAAGTTTTATGTTCGTCTCATTTAAAATTAGACCTAGATACGTTGTTATACTGCATATATGTTTCAACGTTATGAATGTCCATCTCTGCACTTGTGTATTGTTAAACGATGTATATTAAACCTGTATATATTCTATCATTAAAGTTGTTGATATTTCTATTTGAGTTTTATTCGACTTATACAGTTATTGCTTTCACAAAAACCTTTAGGTGCGCAAAGGCCTTAGAATATTGTAATAAATGATTGAAATTAAAGACATTTTTCGGTTTTAATCGAGTGGTTTCATACATTAGAATGACAAATCACATCACGTCTCCGAATCGTTGAGCGTTGAAACAATGCTAAAAGTAATAAACGCCACACGATTAAAACAAAAATAAATCATCAATTTCAATACAATATCGCAAAAACAGATGGAAAATCTATGTAATGAATGAACGATGGTGAAATGGAGTAGTGCGTCCGAAAATCGTGCGAAGTGGAGACGTAAAAGTAGGAAAGCGGACCCCGTAAAAGTAGGAGAGGGATGCAACCGGGTGATGACATCGCTCGGATGATGAGACCTCAGAAGATTGTAAAATAAAATCCAATAATATTGTTAAAAGTTTTTATTGTACATCAACTATGATTTGTTTAGAGGTAGAACAACCTACTCTTAAATTAAACGGCTAACGTGTTACTATTATAATAAAATAGTTATTTTGTCCAATCGCCGCGTTAATATCATTCTTAGGCGGAGTGTTTAACTCAAAGTAAATCTATTTCCGATACATTTATCGATACAGCGATATAGATGCTTCAAATAATTTTATTGCATTATAGTATTCTAATTACAATAACAAAAGGTTCGGCTTAACTCCATTTTGACCTGGCATGCGAATGTTGTAACCAAAAGCTACAATTTCAAAATGATTTTTCGATGATATCAATGAATCGTCAATTTAAAATCGACGTAGGTATATAATTTCTACTAAAAGTGAACGCATATTTATCCGCCTTTTTTAATATCAAAGCCTACGAAATATCGTACACTTCCCTAATTGAATGGTTTGAACCTGCAAGTACCTAACCCAGAACTAAATCCTAGGTTTCGATTTGTTCAATGCGTTTGCCCCGGATAAGTGCGTGTTCAATTTTAATGTACTTACCGAATTACCGAGAATAAAATCTGAACACATCGAATAATATCTCGGTGTAAGATTTGCTTTCAACGTGTGCATATAGGTATTCCAAATCAGACTATTATGAAGTTGGTTCCTAAAATAGAGCTGGGCCGATCCTATTGTTATTTACTTCGGATCATATTATTATTATTCTACAACTTTCGTACAAAATATAAACCAATATGAACTCTATATTATTAAGTAAACTAACATCGAAAATACATTGACTTTGTTACAATAATTGCTATGTAGGTAGGTATCTATATCTGATGGCTATTGAGGCATCTACATCGGACCTAAAAATAAATTTCTAACCGATTCGTCGAAAAAAATAATCAATTTTTATCACAGTAAATAATAAATACTATCAAACAAGATGGCAACTAATAATTATGCACCGCATTATTATGTCAGAATAAAATGGTTAATTAAACTAAAATATCTCGTTCACGGAGCGACTAAAAACGTAACTTAGTTGCAGATGAGTTACTTGTATTTATCTTTACTTTTATTTAACCCGTTGACTACAGAAAACACAAATGTGTGTTTGCGATTTTGATTCGGCGATTTTTCAGTTTTACGATTTGCAATTAATTGATTCATATACCTATTGCTAGTTTTTAGAGTAACAGTTCCACTTCGCTTGAGTCGCTCCGTGGACGAGAGGTACAATAAAGTAAATTTGCTTACAGCGTTGCTAACACGAACTTCCCTGTCTGTTTATCTCTTTTAAAACATAAGATCGTAGAGGCGTACAGTGAGTTTTCGCGGATAGGTACATTAGAAAAATCTCAAAATATCTATAGAAAAACTCACATTACGTAAAAGTAGTCTCATTCCATTAGTATTTAGCGCCTGTTATTACATTATATATTAAAGTATTTGATGTATCAAAATAAAATTTCATACATTTGTTCGGTTAGCAATATCTTAAATGACCAATGCTATTTTGGTAACGATTCGCTAGAATTTTGAGATAGTTTATTTTTAGAATTGACGTCAAAATATTCCTTAAGGTATAGTGGGGTAAATCTGATATACTTATTCAGTGGGGTAAATCCGAATTTATTAAAAAATGGATTTAATATCACTCTGACTAAAGGTCTATTCCGTATTTACCCCACTTTCAGAGTTACCCCAGTACACCTTACACATTTCCTTACCCAAAATATACAGTTTTTTTTCATTCTCAAACTATTGAAATTCTAACGCATTTACCAAAATATTCTATAAAAATGTGTGCATGTATAAAATATGCGATAAATAATTCGTAACTAAAATATTAAATAAGTAATTTTATCAAAATACACAAAAAACATATAATTGAAATAGATTATAAGTTTCACTAATTAAGGAATGTCATATAATAGAACCAATAATAAATGTTTAGCTCATAAACCAGTGTCGAGAGAACATAAGGATATATATTTACAAAGAAAACTGCTAAAATACTAACGGTATTTCAGACTTGACCCGCCCGGAATCGTTTGCACAACTTTTTTTAAAAACTTATTTAGGTTGACTAAAAAAACGCGTAACTAAAAAAATACTGACCACACCTACAGCACACATATAAAAAAAAATCGTGCATGTGTGCTATAGGTGTGGGTCTGTTTTAGGTAAAGTGTCAGTGTCGTCGTGTATTTGAAGCTTATATTCCGCTTTTTTCCACTATCTTTTCTTACTTTATTTTGATAAACAACTGTTTCGCGTTTAATTGTTATTGAGCTAGTAGTTGGTCACGTTTTAGCAACCTTTTATAATTTATCGCAACTTTAGGTGGGTCAACTTTGAATACTGATTTTAATAATAATGTTACACAGGTTTAATATCTACAATCGCAACTCACTCCTATAATCATATTCGTGCAACACACTAATGCCCGAAGGGCACCAGACCGGTATTGCCCTAGTCCCAAGCTAGGCTTGAGATAAGGGTGCTAGAGAAATTAAATATTCTCCTATTTATTGTTTGTTTTACTTTATTCCTGTTTATTTATACACTGACTGCCGCAATTACGAAGAGTAATATGATACTATATCGCAATCACATTACGTCGATTCACGATAGTACGACAGTAGACCGGTCTGGTGACCGTTGCTTGTTGGACTCATCGACACTGTATCTAAACATACAATATGTAACAACTATCGAGCGACATACAATCTGATGTACGTCAAACTTGTAAAAATGTTACAATACATGAAAAACCGCCCGTTACAAAATAATACCTTAATTTGGCTCTACGATGTAGGAGCGAAACAAGTAACTGTGACAAAACTAACTCCAAAAAAAAAACAGGTTGCGTTAGGCTGCACGACATTAGACAAACTGCCATCACGGGAAAAATTAGATAAGTAGAACCAAATAGCAGTAAGTAGTTCTATATTAACATATTTGTTCCAAGATGAGTTTCGAAACCACGACATGCGTCGTTATCTGATTTAAATCTATTGTGATCGAAGGAATTTAATATAGCGATGTAGCGTTAATCACTTCGATGAATCCACTGAAAAGTTTCGGCCTAGCATTACTCGCCTATTTTTTTTCGAGCTAGTGTCATTCGGAAATACGGACTTCGCACCAACATCACAGATTCCCTTAATGTATAACACTCTAATATTAATGTATGTAGGTACAACTTCTAAAAAACTTCTGAACACATTTTTAATAAGATATGGGACAGTTTTCTTTTAATTCTAAGTGTCCGAATTGCCATCTACCCTTTTTGTATGGCACAAATTAAATACAAAATATGTATTTGCACCCTAAATAGTTATGTACAAACTAAGAGCTCTTGGGATGCAAGATACAAATAATCATAAAAAAGAACCTCTATTTTTGTAAATTTTGCGATAAATTACATTTATTCTGATTTTAGATATTTTATAAAATCGTCTGACTGAAACTACTGGACCGATTTTTATGAAAATAATGTTACGAGTACATATTATTAAACATCGTTATATTCCCTAAAAGATACACATTATAGGGAATATCACGATATTTACATGATCACAAAACCCATGAGTCGACACACTAAACTGCTGACGATTGAAAACGATCATATTATTAAGTAAATATTATTTCGTTTTTGAATTAATGATATTTTTTAACCTACTGTATTTTTCTCTTGCATCCCAATAGACATGTCTGTTTGAATATCTTAAAATATACGTAATTTAAAACTAACAATATTAGGCAAGCGAAACTTAAACGTTAGGTGTTACCCATAGGCCGACGTGTCTAAAAGCATTCTTTACGTATATAAGTGCGATTTTTATACTATTATATTTTTTCATTTTAAATTATAAATTCGTATCGCTAAAATCATATTTATACAAAAAATATGCACAGTTAAGGGGTTTGAAAACAGGATGGGCGAGAAATTCAAACAGTTTGGTTTTATCGCACCGAACGACCTAGATCAAAAAACTAAATGTATCGTAATTTTTTGTTGTAGTCTGTTTCTACCTTTGAAACTATCTTAAATTGAAATAAAAATGCATCTAACGATAAATCTAACGGTTCTTTTAATTCCTATAACTTTTAATTTGTGATAGTAACAGATTGATTTCGAGTTTCAGTGGTTGAAAACATACGAAGAACACAATTTCAACCATTGAAACTATGCGACCATCACACATTTTTAAATTAGATAAATAAATAATCATAGATTTTATTACATCAGTCGCTGACTACAAAAAAACGATACATTGTATTTCTAATCGGGTCTTCAATGAAAACTAAAGCAAATTTCCCGCGCATCCAGTACCCATTACCCTTAAAAAAATAATTATCACGCTATATTATCATACGACTGTATGTACTTCAATAATATATTCTATACTGGTCTTGCTGAGATCTAAACCTTCATCCTGCCTCCAATACTGTGTTATCATCTCTATATAAACTCCTTAATTTAATACGCTACTTCTCTATACCGATACAGCTCTAAATAAAAATATCATCTATACACAAATATAACAGAATTTTTACCGTAGGTATTTGAAAAGCAGAGTAAAGCTGGCTTTATTATATACCCCTTAATTAACAGATGCATAGATGTGTATCGTTTGTCTTTTACTGTGACATGAAGATTCAAAGTTGACAGACAAAGATAAACGTTACATAACTAAGTCATCTCTTAATCATCGTTTATAAGTAGGGGGATTAACTTAATTAAAAAAAGCTTTTCGTTTTAGTTACGGACAGTAGATGGATCTAAATTGTAACCTTACTATGAGCTGAAACGTAAATACGTGTAGTGAGCTGTAACGTTAACAGTTTAACCTCGTGCCCAGCGCGCCCGCGCTGTCGCAACAGTCGGACGAGCCTATTTTTTGAGTTGCGGGCATGCCCAAACTGTTAACGTTAAGGTTCCGTACGTCACCTCATATTGGGCCATTGTATGTGATTGTAAGCCCGATGTTTTCCTTCACATGAAGCGATATATAGCGGTAGGTACAGACTTAAAGGAAAGGATATTGTGATTTGTTTTAAAATCCTTCTCATATTTGTGCCATTTTTAGCGGTGGTGTAGTCGATATAATTATTTGGTTTTTATTGTAATTTTTATTTCATTTCACTAGCAATACTTTAGTAATTCGCCACTATTCAAGTTGAGATCTTAATTATATCAGTAAGTAGCATATTTCATTGATTCTTTTATTTTCATCTAAGTCTTTCAAAATTGGTTGATTCAAAATTAATTAAATTTAACTGATTCAAACTATTTCGTCTCATTTTTTTATATCTAAGAAATTTATCAATAAGTCAAATTCTTAACGAGAGTTTTAATATTTGTATAAGTTCCAAAAATTGTTATAGAAACAGTTTTTCACTCGTTGCACACACCAGGCGGTAGTAAGAGCGGTGCAGAGAGTAATGTGTGCTCGCTCATTTCACGCGTGAGTGGGTGCTGCGCATTATTGCAATCGATAACCAGTATCAATATTGCTACATGCTCACCACTCTAAACTTACTATGCAGCGAGAAAAAAGTACAATAGACGGTATATTAAAACAGCGTTTTTTTGGCATAGTTCTCAAAATGTTTTGTATAAATTAGCTATAAGGTTTAAAAGACATCTGGAAACGACGCAAGTGAATTCGCAGAACGCATCTAGTTTTACAAAAAATGGCATGTATAAGTTGTCAGATATGTATTAGTTAAGTTAAGAGGGATATTGATCACATGGCTCTCCATACAAAAAGAAAAAGCTTTTCCCACCCCTTAAAACTATCCGATCCCGACGATTTTTTTGGTGCATATTATGTCACACATTTTTTGTTTTTGTTTATATTTATCATAAAATTAAACAATCCATTGTTACATACATACGCTCGAAAAATATAACCCTTCTTCGGCAGTCGATTAAAAAAGGCAAAACTCTCGAAGAGACAATTACACAAAAAATATATCACCAGAATGGTACAACCATTCTGGTGATATATTTTTTGTGTAATTGTCTCTTAGGGCATGCAAAATCGGAAGGTTTTCAATCCCGGGATGATATCGATATTAAGAGCTCAATCCCGGGATCCCGGGATTGATACTGGGATTTGAGATATCGTTAAAAAGGCGAAAATATCGGAAGGTTTTCAATCCCGGGATGATATCGATATTAAGAGCTCAATCCCGGGATCCCGGGATTGATACTGGGATTTGAGATATCGTTAAAAAGGCGAATTTAATACAATAAAAATGTGTCAACTCTAAAATATTTAATATATTTAAGACTCTAGTGGTTTCATTACGTAAATAAGTTACCCCGAGCGCCGTCCACCCCATCATTTTGGAAATATGGCGGACAAATAGCCTAAACCCGAAAGTGTATAATAATATCGAACTTTCGCGTCCGAGATCCCGGGATTCCGGGATTCATGCCCTAGTTGTAATGTTTAAGGGGTGGAAAATACCCTTTTCTTTTTACACTTGTTGTATTGAGAAATCGTATCACCTTGCCCGTCAAGTACTCCTCGGTAAGTTTTTTGACAACAAAATGTTTAAGATACCAGTACATATTGTATACGAACACAGTTACAGTCGAATCAGTACTCTTAGTAGACATTGTTTATCGTTAGTTAAAAATATACCGAACAATAAAATTGTTAGGTACTTATTTCATTCACATGCCTTTCATTTTACTTTCTCAATTTTTTAAAGACACCAAAAGAAATTTTATACCAGCATAAATCATAGTATTGATTGAACTAAATATAAATAATAAAAAAATCAGTTCAATAAATAATACCATCTACATCTTATATGATCATAAGAGAGTTTTAAAAATGAGTTTCATAAGAGTGCCTTCAAAAATGTATCATTCAAAAGTTACTCATGCCTTGATGTTGCTTCACTATACATTCATCTCACAAAATGTACCTGCTAAAACATTGGCCTTTTCTTTTGGTGGAATAGCAAAGAACTATAATCTGTTATTTATGCCGAAAAGGGGCTGTTCTAGACTTCTAGACGTCTAGGCGAACAACTTTTCTTCTACGACTTATGGAAATCCGATCTATTTTACGAATATTTTCAGTTTAAATTATGCTTGAAAAACAGCTGTTTCTCTTGGTCATTAAGGTTAAATTGTCTTATGTTTAGTTTTCACTACTATTTTTCCTTCAGTAAATTATAACCTCAACATTTTCGATTTTCTATAAGTCGTAGAACAATAGTTGTTCGCCTAAACACCTAGACGTTTAACGAAATATTGCATCATCTTGCACTATCTTCCTTTCGCTCATAAGATATAAGGCATGGATATTCATCGTAAAGTTCTAAAATTATCAATCAATCAAATTATAGTCAGTACTTTATAATAGAGCTTGAAACTTTAAAAGCATTGATTTTCTAAAGTCGCCTGTCTTCTCAATTGATATTATTTCAACATGAAACATTCAAATAATAACAATGTTAGAGCTCTACAGTGAATCTACTTATGTTACCTTCTGTACCTACATAATTATGATAAATTGTTTGAGCCATATCAATGTCAAACATATTGTTTACCTGGAACTAAAGGGTAGACCTTCCCCATGCAGGTATCGTATCCGGTACTCCGCAAACCGACGACGTAAAATATCGTAGTGGCGATCCAGTTTGTTTTAGCGACATCTGTCGTTGTGTCACAACACTAACTCAGCTGAGTGTGAAAACAAAACACGAAGTTTAGGTAGTGACAGTAGAGAGTAGCAATGGTATCGAAAATATGCCTTCTGAAATTCCAACGTCCCCGGCATAATTCGAATCCATGACATGCGTACAGAAGGTCAAAATCGAGGGCAGCATGCTTTCGTTTATTGAGACTCCTACCGCCATCTACCAGTGAAACTTTACCGTTACCCACGGCTGCTTTAATTTAAACAACGATAGATGACACTTACGAGTGGTTGTGTAGGCAAAAATGTACGCACGTGTAGTAAATAACGTACACGTGTACGCAGAAAGAACCCAAACGGGTCTTTTTTGCGCGAAAACAGCCCGTAATCAAATACAAGCGTGGTTGCAAACGTACTGTTGTTTCAAGGAGTGTTATAAAATATGGTCGTGCCAGTAGGGGGGCGCGGGTGGGGGCTGCGCGGGCGCGGGCGCGGGCGCGGGCTCCTCGGCCGCGGTGGCGGGGCAGTCGCAGTCGTCGATGCGCTGCACCACGAAGTTGCCGTAGTCGTCGGTGAGCGAGGAGTGCCGCAGCGCGCCGCACGAGTGCCGCCGGCAGCCCGCCGACCACCACCGCTCTGGGGGCAGATACCTCACTTGTATTGTACACTTGGGAGTACGTATGGAAACTATAAGCCTCTGACGACCTCTGTGGTGCGTCGTGCGAAAGCGCGACTGCAATGCAGAAGGTTGCGGGTTCGATTCCCGCCGGGTGCAAGTATTTATGCTTAGAAAATAAATATTTGTGTCTGGTCTGGGTGTCCCCTCTATGTATAATATGTATGTATTTACAAAAGAAAAATAAATATAAGTATTATATATCTGTTGTCTAGTCACCGTAACACAAGCTTAGTCGCTTACCACGGGGCTAGATGGCGCTGTGTGTTGTTTACAGAATTTATTTATTTATTATAAGCGGCCGCCGGCCGGTCGGAGGCGCTTTGGCAAGACGTTTGTTACCAACATAACTAATTGACCCAACAAAGTGAAGTGTGTCTGCTTCAAGTCTGGCATTTTTTTCCTTCATCTGTCATTACATTGCTTCTCCTCTACAGGTTCAGGTCGTTCTACACGCAACTTATTATATAAGTTCCTACCTACTTTGAATTTACAGATTTTTTTTAGTTATGGGGGCCCCATTGTTCGCAGAATTATTTGTAGTAGTATAAGTACTGGCATAATTATTAATTCCACCAGTATACAAATTATGTATTTTTTAACTTTATTAAAGAAAATATAACTGAATGATATCCATACCTCTACTAATGTCTGTGTCGTTCATCAATTCTTCATTCATTAGCGCCGTTAAGGCGTCATCCGTTTGTTTTGAATCTAGAAGAAAGAAAACATTTCATTATAACTGCACTACAGTAACCATTATGCGTAATGGCCAGAAGGTTAGCGCACTCGCTCGGCAAGCGAAGGCACGGTTTCGAACCCCGTCACTGTATGATTTAATGATATTTATTTCTCCTTGTAAATTATTTTCTAGTGGAGTGCCTTGTGCAATAACTCTATGAAATATCGTGTGTGGCTCACCTAGTGTTAGTTTTCTGGGTGCTCAAAGGCCTCTAACTTGACCTAACAACTGCTATAGGGCTGCCATATCTAAAATCTGCTTACCCAGACAATATGGGTGAAAACGCCGGATTTTGGAGCTCTAAACCCGGGCAAAAAAAATTTACAGTTACAAGCTAAGAAAAAAAAAATTGAATAAAGCCCTATTTTTTCGTTTTCAGGATGAATCCACATGCCTACCTTGAACCTACAAATCCTGGTAAAGACCGGTCGTCCCTAGCTAGAGCCCTACGCAAAGGAAAGTAAAGGTCAGTAGATAGATACCTTGGTCCTGGATGGGCTCCTCCTTGACCGTGGCCGGGAGGTGTGGGGAGGTGGGGGTGGTGGGCGTGGCCGGCGGCGTGGGCGTGGCTTCCGCCGCGCCGCCCACCTCGCCGCTGCTGTTGGAGCTGCATTCCGGACTGTACGGCGCCATCTGAACACATGTATCAGGGACATTCATTAATGTGGGCGAGTTGTGTTTGTGGACGTGATAGTGTTGTTATTTTAATTTAAAAAATATATATTGCACAACGTTACACATCAAACTAAGCACTAGGCTTGCTAGACATAATATGATACATAGAAAACACCCAGAACAGAAACAAATACATATTTTTAAGCATAAATACTTGCACCCGGCGGGAATTGACCCCGCAACCTTCTGCATTGCAGTCGGGGCTTCCCCCGACGCGCCACATAGGTCGTCAATAGTCCCGCTCCCGCGGGAATATCGGAATAAAGACGTGAATATCGGGATAAAGAGTAGCCTATGTCCTTCTCCAAGGCCCCATCTATCTTTAGACTAAAATTCATCAAAATCGGTTTAGGCGTGAAAGCGTAACAGGTAGACAGACAGAGTTACTTTCACATTTATAATATTGGTAAGGATCGGCACCACGTTCTGATTAAAGCCCTTACTAAGCTACTAGTTTTAATTAGTCCAATACCACAAAATTAAAGCATGAAATGATACTGACCCTCAAACTCCGGCGTCTGCGAGGGGTCACCTCTGCCATCTTGTAACTAGTATCCATGGCCCAGTAGGATCCCTTGCCGGGGTCGTCTTTACTGCGAGCCACCTTCATGAAACACTTGTTCAGTGACAGGTTGTGACGAATCGAATTCTGAAATAAAAATAAATAATTTATATTATTATGAATTCATTATACTACTAGTTGGATTTTGCATTTTCACCCGCGTAAGTTCCAATCCCACAGAGATTTCGAAAAACTCTTTCTAAACAGGTAGATCCATCAAATTATAACGCACTCTCCAAATTTCAGCTCTTTACTATCACCGATTAAGGCTGTGTGTTGATAAAATAATCATTCAGTCAGTCAGAAATTTTATAAAACAAAGCATTTTATAGATATAGATGTAAGTTTTTTACTCGCTGGTGTGCAGGTAGTCATAAACATTTAGAGCAGTAAGCATGTTGTAATATTGACACCACTAATGAATACACCCTCCCTCATGTTGTACAACTTGATGTGTGTAGCGAGTGAAAACTGTACTATAGGTAGAATTCTCGGATCTAGGATTCCCCTAACTGCTTACTGCCCTTACTGCCCTCACATAGTGCAGAATATTACACAATCTAGCTTCAAATAAGGCTCTACATAATTAGTCTTACCATCCATCCTTTCCCAGCCTCCTTGTAATAAGGGAATGCATTGCAGATGTATGTGTAGATCTCATTGAGTGTCATCTTTCCATTTGGAGAGCTGCTTATTGCCAGTCTTATCATACTTGCATAACTGAAATACAAATGGAATTTCACAGTTTTATTATTTAACAGTAAAGAATCGGAACCAAGGCTCAGATGGTACCAACATCACCTTCTAAAGGAAAAAATCACCAGGAAAAATAGATATACATCAACAAAAACACTGTGTATGGTTGACGCTGAGCAGGATTCGAACCATGTTTACTATTATGTGTCAACAATGCAAGTAATGAATGTTGCCAATAGCTTTTCTCTCCTGTTCGGAAAGTTTAATTTTCGTGGGCAAATAACGGGGTGGAAAATAGCATTTTCGTCCCTAGGGGGAAAAGTTATATTTTTAAATTTTTATGTTTTAGTCCCAGAAATATCTTGGGTGACATGGGTGATGTTTAGCTCTTGGCTAACAATCAACTATTGTTGTATGACAGTAAGGAACATGGGTCTAAAGGCAACGATTGTGTGGTTTGATGTGTTCTTTCGATTAGTATATGAATTTATCTAAGACATTGTGCTTTGTACTAAAATTTCAAACAACTAATTTTTCAAAACTTCATTGGCCCTTTTCTAGGAAAGTAGTCACTCTAAGAACTCATGTGAAAATGTATTTTATGTTCATTTAAGGCTTCTCCATCCAAATATATAGCTTTTGTTGTCTGACAAGAGATTGAAAAAAATCAAGATATTTACCACCAACTATGGGGTCAATTCGAGCAAACCACCGACTAAAACTTAACCTAACCAAAAACAGACTTATTTTAGTTAAGTTAAGTTTGTATGCTATTCGGTTTTGACCACAAACTAAACTTAGAATTTGAAAATGACAGGACTAAACACGGACTAAATTGGATTCACAGATAAAAAAATGAGAACGAATGGTTTATGCTGTGAGGTTGGTAGTACTTTATTCGTCTAGATTTCTCTATGATTATTTGTTTACTTTTTGTCATCTGAATCAGTTTTGTTGTAGTTTTGTGTCGGAAAATGTATATAAGACCTAACGAACGCAGCAAAAGGAACTGCTTGTGGAGTGGAGAGGCTTCATGCTCAGTTGGCAAAAGGTAGGTCTTATTTCTGACGCAATTTACCTATGCTAATTGCTATTTCGATAGCGTAAGAGGAATATGAGGAGCGTATTTATCTACCAATCCTAGTGCCTGCGGCTTTACCCGCCCAGGTCCCGATTCCGCGAGAATATCAGGATCATTACTAGCCTTTAATCTTCCTCGATATGTGGACTATCAAACACAAAAATATATTTTCAATTCGGACCAGTAAGTTCCTGAGATTAGCGCGTTCAACCAAACTAAAAAATCTCATAAGCTTTCTATTCATTAGTCTAAATATGTTAAATGTATTAAGTCTAGTAAATTTAAGCCTTACCGATGCAAATAGGTCCACACACAGGTCTGAATATACAAACAAAAAAACAAACTCTTCCGCTTTATATAGTAATAGAATTACTAGCTCTGCATAGTTTTAAAGATCTAAGCGTACATACAAAATACAAACAGACACGACAGAGAGGGAAGTCACTTTGTTTTAGACTATGTAAAGATTAAAGTTGTCCGAGTACCAGTTTTACCAAGAAACCAAATACCAATTATTACTCGGCTCAATGTTTGTCATTACAAGTACTTTGTGATTAACTATGTATGAAATGTATTTCCTCTTTTATTTTTAGAATTGGGATGTCTGGCGCAGCAAAACAAAAACAAAAGCTCGAAAAGTATGGGCTCCATCAGCGGAACTGGAGGAGGTCCTCCAGGTCCAGATTTAACAGATCTGGACAATAAAATATTGGAAATTGTAGGACCTGCCTCTGTGTATGGTTTTGCGACTGTAGAGCAGGTAAGTTTTCCTTTAAAAACCAAGTGATACATATAATTAAATATTTTTGCTGTATATCTTAAATTATTTATTGTTAATTTCAGACCCCAAATGGAACATACTGCTGCTGCTGTTGCTGAAGTTCCTCCTGCTGTGCCTGCTCAGCTAGAAGATCCTCAATGAGTTCATTAATCACCGCCACAACAACCTGAGCTGCCCAACCGCCCCCGTATATGCCGGCCTGAGCGGGTGCAAGCCCCAAGACCACCAAGACCGCCTGTTGCCGATAGCCTGACAGCAGCATTAAATGAAAATATTAGGCTGCTGAGCTGAGCAGATATTGCACTGCCATTAAGAGAAAATGCCTGTGCTAAGGTGCGGGCAGCTCAAGCTTTAGCTGAAGCGTTGATGGAAGACACAGTTGAGGAAATTTTTGGTGAAGAGGCACAGTAAACTCCTAACTGGTTTAACTGTATAGACAATTTTAGCCAAATCTGAATCAAATTCTATTTTAACTACCTACCTAGTATATATTTTGAATAAAACTTGTAAATGATATAAAATGACTTTTATTGAAAATAATTGTTGCCTCCTAGTATGTGCAAATAGGCATATTGCCACGGGTATTTTATTATTATTTACATATCAGGCAGGCAGTTGATACAATTGATAGATGCCTGTATCCAGCTATTCTTAGTCTGTTTCTGTATTGGCTAAGTATTTGTCAAGTTTGTTCTTGAACTGGCTGATACTGTGCCGAGATGATGTCCTTTGGTAGCTTGTTCCACGCTCTGACCACTCTGTTGCTGAAGAAATGTTCGTGAGGGTTGTTGTCCGAGATGGTGGTGCGTAATTTGAGGTGGTGACCTCTGAGACGATCATTGGTGTCACGACTGAGTAGTTTGTGAAAGTCCAGCAGGTCGTAGTCATTTGGTAGGTATACAAACAGTTTTTTAAATTTGTTATCCGGCAATACGAATGGATTGGAACAGTCTCTTAATCGTTTTAATCTAAGCCCTTCGTCATTGCTTTTGCAATAAAATTAAACAAAAACATTTAACAAAACACGTTTTTCTGAGGGTTTTCACTAAATCTGTCCATAAAGGCCGGCACTCAGAACACCTTTCAGCCCGTACTACAGCCAAAATTACAAATTTGTCAATCGTAACGTTATTTATTCGATAAATGTTGTTATTTACTTCAACGACCAATTTTAGTCCACACAAAATTAGTCGCGACTTAATTTTAGTTCGACGTTTACTATTTTGACAGTTTTGTGGCCGTTTCGAATAGCTAAAAACGTTTTCTAACCTAATTTAGTTCGACCTAACATATTTTGGTTTAGTCCTGTCATAATAAGTTAAGTCGGCGTTTTCTGAATAGCAATCTGTAATTTGACACGTCTTAACTAATTTTAAGTTAAGTTAAGTCGGAATTTGGCTTGCTCGAATTGACACCTATGTCAAACTTTATAGGTCCTTTATTATAATAGTTTTTATTACGTTGTAAGTTAAAATTATCTAATAGGTCTCTCGGTGAAATTGTAAAGCCTAGGTACTAGAAAACAAGATTATTTCAATCAATAGGTACAAACTATCTCAATTTTGAAAGTAGGTGGGTATTAACACATCAGATAACTTTAATCTGGTTAGACATACCTAACTCTTAACATTCCCACACCTGTACAACTTATTTATCAATCTTTATCAGAATGTAATTATGTATAAATTATTGATAGAGTTGTTGTTAAGGCAAATGGTATACAATTCTTCATTTTACATGGAAAATTGAAAAATATTTAGGCTAATGATAGGAAAGATGGCTTTAATTTATTCTATTACATCTGTACAAGAGTATAATCATGATGCACTGGCAAAATTAACAACAAAGTAATTCAGGTGTGGGAGTATGTAAAAATAAATAGCAAAACAGTTGATATTGTTATGGTCATCAAAACAGAAAAATGAATCATTTTTGTCTACAAGGAAAATAGGTTCCATTACCTGTAGGCGGGTTTGGCGTGTTTTATTTTGTTAGCGTTCTCCTTCTGATCATCCTTGTTGTTGTTTTCTTGTTGGAAAGTGAGGGGCTGCACGTCCTCGTAGAGGAACCGCGGGATAGGGCCGAGCGGGCTGTGCCGCGGCGGGCCTGGGCTGTACGCGGGCAGCCACTCGACGCCAGGTGAATCACTCATTGTCCCATCAAAACCGCACAAATCACCCACACCACATACAATATCCTCATTAAAAACTTCAGCACCAGGACTCTACACGAATAGTGTAGACTATTCACTCGCTACATCGCAACGAGATGAGCATTCTAGGGCAGATCATCCTTGAAATGACGACCTCAGCAAAATTTGTATCACGCTGCACTCCGACACGTTTCCTAACTACATTAAAATGTAACAACATCTAAACGTAAGCATATGTGGAGTTGAAATTAAAATTAACACAATAAAACTAAAGAAAATGAGAACTTTTAGTAGAATTAGAAAATTATTATGACATTTGATGCACCTACAACAAGGAAAATGGCGGATGGTGTTGGTTTCGTTCATAAACTTAGATACCAAATGTTGAAAAAGTCCTCATATTTTTATTTTAACCGAAATGCAACATTAATAAAAAGTATTTTTATTTTATTATTTACTCTAACTTTTCTAAACTTATTTTATGTAGAAATAAAGATTTGATTTCTTAACATTTGATTGAATAAAAATGACTAAAAATATTTCGTTCAGAAAATAGAATGCCCAGTTGAAGTATCAGACTGTCACTGTCTTTGTCAAAATGGCGTCCGAACGGTCAGAATAACGTCAAAAAAATTCAGTTTGAATAAAATGTTCAAAGGTGATGGTTGTGCTCTTTGAACCGTTAAAATTAACGGTTTGTTGACATTATTTTGCAAACAAATAAACTATTAATATATTTTCGTGACTATTGTTAATAAAGTGTACGATTTGAAGCGATGGCGACGCAGCCAGAAGTTGGTGTGTCAGACTTTGTTCTTCTGGACAATTTGACCACCGATAAGTTTATCCAGAATTTGCAATTACGGTAAGTTTTCCTACTTACTTAATATTTAGAAGATGTAGGTAGCGCCTAGCATTTCCCAACTTAATATGTCTATTCCGTAGAAACTGTAGGAGGGCCTCCCTGGGAGACCGCTCTCGGATTTCCACACGCTAAAGCTAAATAAAAGTAGAACATACAAGTACCTAGTAACCGTCACGTTTTGGAAACAACTGACTAAAGTAGGATAAGAAGTTTTAGAAATTTCAAGAGTTTCGAATCAAAAATCTAAAAGGCTAAACTTTTGTACCTTAAGTTATAGCTGTTATGGGGAATATAAAAAAATCTTTGTTTACACATCCTTCTTTGACTCACTGTAGCAATTCCTGAAAAAAAATTCTTGACAGACAGACCGACAGTCCCTTTTTTTTTTTGAATGTAAAGATGATAAGATATCCTAATTCTCACAATATTTAACCAAATCCCGCTGTACCATTAAGTCTTAGGGTTGTCTTTAATATGGAGAATATCTACTACATGATAAGTAACAGAACAGGTCCTAGTGAAAGAGGGAGACCAAGAAAGGACTGTTAGGGAGGCAGTTAGGCAGGATATACGAAAAAAGATGAGTAAGACATTAAGAGGAGTATCAACGCCAACGACCTTGAAACTGAAAATCCCTGTCGGGCTCATCGAAAATTGTTGATTATTTCATGACGGAATGTCGTAGAACTTTTTGTTGTGCACTGATTGTAGGTGACATTGTTTCCTACATTTTGGTGTAGTTTTAAGACAAGAACCTCCTATTGGTGCAAAGCCTATCCAAATTTTAGACAAAAAATGTCTGATTTGGCTAAAATGTCGATAGGCTTCAATACGTTTCGACATATTTGTATGGAAACTGCACTAAAATATCGGAAACAATGTCGCCTACAATCTGTACACAAAAAAAAGTTCTACGACATTCTGTCATGAAATAATCAACAATTTTCGATGCACCCGACATGGATTTTCAGTTTTTCAGAATAGGGCCCTTAACGGAAAACCGATTAGAATGGAGGAGAAAGACCTGCTGTGCCAACCCCACATACACATAGTGGGAAAGGCCCATGTAGAGAGTTTAGATTTGTTTTAACATATACAGGGTTACAGAAAAAGTCGTGCTAGATCCGTTGAGGGCGTGGAGTACCCATCATTTCTGACTTAATTCACTATGAAACACCCTACCCTAAACTTAACCCTTTTTGAGATATTCGACTTTTAATTTTTTCATTGAAAATTGCCGATATTTAAGCTACTAAATTTATTTTTGTTTATTTTGTGTGTCTTATTATTATTATTATTGCATTTTGACATGCGTAATAAGATGCTTAAAGACGTCAATCATTAAAATAGTACATTAGTTAATTGAATAGACCGTAGCAGACAAGTGAAAGTTAAGAAATAAAAAAATAAATTAGAAAGTTTATTTTTCTCTAAGGGATATCTAAAAAAAACTATATGGCAATTGTTCGGCAGATGTTTTTTAAAATATCTACGTTTCATCAGCTATCTAACGAGGTATAATAATCAAGTGTTTTATTCAAATACATTATAAAAAAAATTAGTTTCATAGGCGACAGTGGAGAAGAAAATTTATACTTAGCCCTAAAAAATAAAATAAAACAATAGGTAAGCATGAAATGTTATTTATTAAAGCTTTTCACACAACTTTTTCTTGTTTACAGTTCATGTTCAACATGGCCGCCTCTATTTCTGATACATTGTCGCATTCTTCTACGGAGACCAGTCTTCACTACTCCAGTGGTCAATGTGGTCCTCATTTTGTTAGCTGCATCCACAATCCTTTGTCTTAAGTCTTCCACAGACGAAACTGGATTCGGCTCGCTGTATACTAGACTTTTCATGCACCCCCACACATGAAAATCCATGGGGGTAATGTCCGGACTTCTTGCTGGCCATGGCAACGGCCCACCTCGTCCTATCCATTTGTTTGGATAATTTGTGTCCAGCCAGTCTCTGACACTTCTTCTGAAATGGGCAGGGCAGCCATCGTGTTGGAACCACATGTCCCTGATCAGGTTGAGTGGCAGATCATCCAGCAAATCACTCAAGTCTGCTCTCAGGAAATTTTCGTAGCTTTCCCCATTTAAATTATCCGGGAGAAAGTAAGGTCCAATCAAATGATTGGAGATAATGCCCATCCACACATTCACGCTGAATCTACGTTGGGACCCCTTCACTCTTTTCTTATTGGGATTCCTTAGTTCTTTTGGGGCCCAGTAATGGGCGTTGTGATAGTTAGTTATGCCATCTTTATCAAATTTGGACTCATCCGTCCACAAGATATTTCTTAGAAAATCTGGGTCTTCCACATCAGCATTTAGCATAAATCTGCAAAAGTCCATTCTCCTCGCGGGGTCTCCTTCTTCAATAACGTGTACCGGCGTATAATGGTATGGGTATAGGCCAGCAGTGTGCACGGTAAACCACACTCTCCATTGCGAAAGTCCCAGATCACGGGCAACAATATTAGTGGAAGTAGTCGGATCCGCTCGAAAGCGTTGCACTATCTCATTGTCCTGTTCTTCGTCGTCAATTCGTGGTCTTCCCATGTCTGTATTTCGTCTCAAAACAGAGCCAGTTTCACGAAGTCTTCGATAAACTCTGTCAAAAACGGCCACATCCGGCACTCGACGACCGGGGTAGCGAGTTATGTATTCGTTGCGAGCTTGCGCAGACACACAATTGCAGTACAATCCCTAGATTGTTATACGTCGTTAGATAGCTGATGAAACGTAGATATTTTAAAAAACATCTGCCGAACAATTGCCATATAGTTTTTTTTAGATATCCCTTAGAGAAAAATAAACTTTCTAATTTATTTTTTTATTTCTTAACTTTCACTTGTCTGCTACGGTCTATTCAATTAACTAATGTACTATTTTAATGATTGACGTCTTTAAGCATCTTATTACGCATGTCAAAATGCAATAATAATAATAATAAGACACACAAAATAAACAAAAATAAATTTAGTAGCTTAAATATCGGCAATTTTCAATGAAAAAATTAAAAGTCGAATATCTCAAAAAGGGTTAAGTTTAGGGTAGGGTGTTTCATAGTGAAATAAGTCAGAAATGATGGGTACTCCACGCCCTCAACGGATCTAGCACGACTTTTTCTGTAACCCTGTATTGCTACCACCTCTGTAGTTTCAGGTGCATAATTTTTAAGGATTGATAATTATTATTGACTTTTAAAATTTTAATATTTATTGAAACAAGTAAAAATGGAATAGTAGTAAAATCACCGATTTCACCTGTGCGGCCGTAAGTCCCAATCCCACGGAAATCACGGGATCAAAATTAGCCTATGTCCTTCTCCAAGATCCCAACTCTCGCTTAAACAAATCTTATCAAAATCAGATAGATTAACACTTAATTTGATCAACTCCACCACTCTTGCGATTTTTGAAGCAGGTCTACCACTACTATCGTACTTATTTAATTCCGTCAAGCTGTTACGGCCTCTGTGGCGTGTCAGGGGAATGCCTGACTGCAATGCAGAAGGTTCGATTCCCGCCGGGTGCAAGTATTTAATTTAAAAAATAAATATTTTAAGCAATAGTACAAGCCTAGTGCTATAGTTTGGGGCTAGTTTGCGCTGTGTGTAACGTCAAGCAATATTTATTAATTAAACTGATAAGGCAATAAAATCAAATAAAAATATGTTTACTATACAGTAGGTAGTAGGTACCTATAATAAAATTCTTATTTTAAAAACATAATTTATTATCACTAAACTTCTAAGCTGCAATAAGCAATGTCTTGACACCTTATTTACCGTAATGATGTCATGCTCATCACTCAAGGTATTACCTCTGTCCTTACAAATGTTTTCCTCATTGTTTGTCTTCATTTCTAAAGATAATTGTTAAAGGATTCTCTCCATTCTATATTCTAGTATTTTTATTTGGTTAAGTACTTAGGTAGGTATTTCGTTTGATCATGTTTGTTATTATTTTTGTTCTATAGATACTGTTACCTATTGAAAATGGTATTGAGCCATTGAACTGTGTAGATGGAATACAGAAACATTTGCATTTACGTGATAGGCATGTGGGTCTTATCTATAAGTACATTATGATGTACATTTAGGAAAATTGCGTAATTGAGGAAGTTGCGCTGGCTTAACACGTCCATCAAATTATTGACTCAGTGTGTCCCTTGTTAAAAAGCTCTTGCTGCGTTTTAAAGACATCATCAAGACCATTAATATATATTTATAAATATCTAAGATACTACAATAAAAACTGTAATTAGGTAGGTAGGTAGCTCTACACAACTTCCTCAGGGGTAAGAATTGTCTGAATATTTCGCGGGAAGCTGTCGGATGCGGGTAGCGCAAGACCAACCTTTGCAGAAATTGTTAGGGAAGCCTTTGTTCAGCAGTAACCGCATCCTGATCGAAAATAGACTTTTAATACCTATGTTTTTTTTTTATTTTCTTCTGCTGGGACACATTTGCTGGAGAGAGACTTTAGTGGCGATCCTTTTGGATCGATCGCCTGTTTGAGACCGGGGCGATCTGGACACTTATTCTAAACTAAAATCTCTCAATCATGTCTCAGGTCTATTCACTTTTTTCGAAAACGGTTCAGCCATTATTGGGCCATTGCCAATTAATTACCAGCAATTCAAAAGCTTTAGCGAAACCTTGAATCTTTTTAAAAATTGTTAAACGTTGTAGAAATAAGTTTGAACAGAGCTAAGGCACAGTTGAGACATTTTAGTTTGGTAAATAATAGTTGTCTGTTCAGCACTAGAACTAATTTAGTCCGGCAGCTGTCGCAGCTTTAATTAATTCGTCAGATTTGGGCAGTCAGAATACGTGTACACGTTGAAAAATGCTAACGTAGCGGCAACAGTAATTTGCCCTTTTTATGTAGGGTAGGTACCTATAGCAACCTGCCACATCAACATCACACAACCGCAAACACAACTTGCAAACAGTAGGTAGGTACCTGTGTAAACTCGGCATTTACAAAGCAAACCATCATCTCTTAATTAAATCAGTGGTTTGCTCATAAAATCCACCAAAGTGCCTGTAAAAATTACCAACGTATTGGTACCTAGATGTTGTGTGGCGAAATGGAGTAATTCAGATACTGTTAGCATTTGTGGTCGGGGAATAGCAGGATCGTATTACAGTGGTGGTATTGTTCCGTAGAAAGTATGGTTTTGTTGATAGTAGAGCTTGAAACGGTTTTCCTAATCTGTTAATGGCAACGATATTAAATAACGCAGAAGGACGTAATCAAATTATTCATCTACCATCCACTTTAACTTTCTGTTATTTATTTAGTTTTACAACTAGCTGAGCCGTTTTACCAGCATATGTCCCGATCCCGCGGGAATATCGAAATAAAAAGAAACCTATGTGCTTACCAATAGATTCAGTAGTTTTTGGTTGAAGTAAACAAACATAGGTACAGTGACCGGCAAATAAGTTAAAAAGTTTTGTCGTGGAAGGGGAAAGTTGGCGCAGTACATTTTACATGCGCTTTCTATAAAAAATCGACTTCTGCGCATCCGCCATTTTGTTTCAACTAATCTGCCGCCTACTGTACCTACTCGTTTACTTAATTACTATCACGTTAAGGATGGTATTGCCAAAAAAAGGAAGTCATTGCTACTTTTAGCATAGGTAAATTCTAATTTACCTCTAATAATAGCAATTTCAGAACGAAATCGCTTTAAATTATTATATAAATCATACTTTTTATTAAAAATGAGGAAGGATGTTTGTGAAACGCAAAAAGTTCCTGTTAAACTATCACTATCCCCATCAAACTACAAGTGCTAAATAACATTCCCTTTTGTTCATTCAGGGGTTAAAAATAAAAATAACAAGCTTTGGAAAGAAAATTATGGAAACTTACCCAATAAGTTAACAAATTCTGATTTTATCATAGTTTATTTAAGCCACGAAACCGGTTTTGAACTACCGTGACTTCATTGTGTTATTGATTTGTAAACAAATTCTTAAATTATAATATTACCGAAGCATCATTTGAATAACTTGTTAATTATTTGAACGTTTACCTCTTTGCCGTACCTATTCAGAACCACAACAATGCTATCACATGCTATGCAAGTGTTTGACGTAAGAGTATAGGTAGGTACGATACGTGCACTAAAGAACATAAGAATTAGGTTTAGCCACAGAATACATAAAAAGTACAAGTAGTTTAGCTTTGAATTTAGAGGTAAAGACGCAGTCCTCGATAAAGCTAACTTTTAGGATAATATTGTGCACACTTTTTAAACTTACACGATTTTCGTCCATCAACACGACGAAGCGATTACCTACAACGCGATCTAGATCGTAGTTCTAATCCCTCAGTACATGAGTTTAACACTAGCAGCTTCAGATCCTTCAGGAATCTTCAGTTTTTCTTTCAATACCATATCTGTTTAAAATCTCAGATAGATTATTTACTCTGCGTGTCTCATGGGAAATAGATTTTTTATTACCACTAAGCGGGTACTTATGAAATGATATCTTGCCCATTAAAATAAACTTGTTTCCTGTTTCACTGTTACTCTGTTATGTTATTCGCTATTTCCTCGAAAATTATTGGGTGAATCGAAATAGAATTATACTTTCATTAGAAAGCTCTTAAACTTACCTGCGAGGCAGGTAGATATATACTCTAACTAAGGACTAGTTAGTTTTACAATTTATGAAAATACCTAATCATAATTTTAAAGTTAAAGGTGTTAACTTTCCAAGTTTTTTGGCACGACAGGACATGATCAAAGAATGCACTGTTTCAACTGGTTAATTGATCAGTCAGATAATTGATATTTTGATAAGTCAGCCTTTTAGTCCTGATGCGCGAGGAATGCAGCTTAAATAGGTCGCATACAGTTAATAATAGAGTTGTGAGTTCACGCGTTTATACAAATGCCTACGTTTAATGCAGAATTTAGATGAATTTCTTGAAGTGAGAAAGATCTTACTACTTTGAAGAATACGCCGCGTGATGTGAGATTGCACACTCCTATCCCAACTACCTACAATAAAATTAGATTTAGATCTGAAGATATCTCGAAACGTCCGGTGTCGATTGGTTTGGATAATTTATTAAAAGTAACGCCATTCAAACCAAAAAAATTAGTTTGGTTAAAATTGCAAAATGTTGTTTTGCATTGTATCTATCTGATACTAGAAGTCAGAATGTTTAATGTGCTTGTTATCCCTGCACGCCTTCTTAAGCGCGACAACCCAAGTGCGATAATAAACAGTGGCTCTACAGTGTGTAATGCCACGCAGAGTTCATGTAGACTTTAGTGCTTTATGATTAGTTATGTTAGGACACTGGCGAATTGTGAGCGAATTCAAAGCGAAACACGAAGCGAGTTCGCCGCGAGCCCGCAGCGAACTCGCTGCGTGATTGAATTCGCTTACAATTAGCCAGTGTGATAATGATATGATAAGGCACGAGTTCGAAGAAGGACTGCCTATAAAACATGGTCTACCTATTCTTTGGTTCTACTATCTTACAACTGCCTATTAAAGTGAAGTATGACGCTTTGATGGTATTTATGATAGGCTAATACTATCATAATCGTTTCATATATATATTATCTAGGTAACATAATTAACAATAGGTATATGATATACCTATATTAAATTAAATAATGATATCGATCCTCGTGTTATCGTGTCACATTTGCGTTATCAAACGTTGGTATTTATGAAGGTTCTTACAACTGTGGGTTGCTGTTGTTAACAACAATAATTCGGTGTTTTACACGTCAAAATGTTCACAGTCTAAAAACTCCTTGTGATAAATAAAATGACTGCACTACTTAGATAGGTGCACAGTTAGCGAGTATAGGTGTCTTGCTACCTCTATATAATATTTTGTCATCTGTCACTCCGGAACCGATTTTTATATTAGGTAGGTACTTAATGAAAAAAAATCTCCTAAAAATTAAAACAGGCTGATATAGGTACCTACTCAATAATTCGCTAAACAGTCTAATAAAATAAAATATCTAAATACCTACGAACATTACATAATGTGTCTACTTTTGTCACTTCGCAGGGTGTAGGACCTACCTATTTCCTTTAAAACTAACTACTATAATACCATTGTATTTTTTATTATAAGAATTTGAATAGTTAAAGTAAGCATTACAAAGCCGATGTTGACCTGATTACCAAATTAAGCGTGTTCCATTTCTTTGGGGAGGTTTTCTGAACCATTTTTTCGTGCTCCGATTCATTCAGAAAGGTCATGTTGCGAGGTATGACAAAATGACAATAAAACACCTTGTTGTCTGGTTACTTGGTTATTTGGTGTTTGGGATTTTTATTATCTAGCCTAGAATGTCACGCCGAAGAAAATTGTCGCAACCAAAACTACAAACCTCTTACTCGCCATGATACAATGGCATGAATGGAAATGTCATTTGGACCATATATTAACAAGCGACTAAACGCACAACTACAGGTAAACTGTGGCGATATTGATTGATCAAATGTGTTCGTTAACTATTTTGTGTCAGACAGACAAAATCAAGATTGTTCTTCTAACATTGATAAATCTCTCCATATCCAAAATTTTGTTTTTTTTTAATCTCTACAAGTCTGAAGTCAAAAGCTAAATTAGGTATCTACTTATCAACTACCTACCTACATCAAAACATATTGAGCGCAGTCAAGGGCAGATACTCAGAGACCGGTTCTAATTAAAACAGTAACCCACCTTCAATGGCACCTGGCCTGGCCCTCTATAGATTAATATTGCCATCATTCATGCTTGATCTCAGCTGTCGGTCAATAATAAACATGAGAAATACCTAAATATCTTCTTCTTTTCGTATAGTGGTGTGCCTCACCTAGTGTTAGAGTTGTCAAGTCGCCCTATACTATAAGGCTTCTAACTTGACCTAACGACTGCTACCAGAGATAAAAACCGAAATAAATATGGGTAATGGAATATTATCTTCTTTTTGTCTTTTACTGACTGATGTAAGTGAACCTACCTACAGATCGCTCTTAGACCTAAAGGTATTTTTGACCTAACGACTGTTACCGTAAGTAGATGGTAAGACAGACACCAAAGACTTAACTTGCTTTCCGAACCAATAAAGAATTCGAAAATTCATTTTTGCCTGACTTTTAATTTGCCACTCATCGACCAATTATTATTTCTGAATCCTTTTTTTAGAGATCAGAAACTAAAGTAGCTTTAAAAATAACAACATCTAGAACCTTCATAAAGTAGCTGATAGAAACTATTTCACTATAGGCCTCTCTGATAGATAATAAGACACATTAACAAAAGACAAAGTTAATGTGCTTAAACATTAGCCATACATAAACATCAGTTCCAGTGTCTTGGATAACGTAATGTATGAACAACTCGATTATTATCGGGGTCAGTGACCGGCACGGGTGAATCCGCGGGTCACACTATTGTATTGCGAAGGAGGGTACAAAGGAATTCCTGCAATTTGTTGCTATTTCGTAACAAGTTGTGTATATTTGTTGCAATATCATAACTTTTGCGCAATTTTTATGAGTCCCAAGAATAATAACTGCTTTCAAACCACGAAACCTTCTTTTATGAATAGTTTGATTAACTAAGTCTCGCGGTTTATTTTTCGTCTGATTGTCAATCCTTTTGCCTGTGTGCCTGTGCCTTTATCTGGCTAAAACCACCACCACGCAAAAACTGCAAAATATAAAACTATGACCTCAGACAGATCTTACAGGAGTAGCAATCTGTTGCTAAGCATTTAGCCTATAATTTCGACAGCAAATTAGCGGAACCAACTTAGAAGTCAAAACATTCATCAAAGTTAATTCGCCTAATAAGAGCACTATAAGACCATTAACTCTAGTTGCAGCTCCATAAGTAGCTACATTATAAAACAATACAGTTACACCAGTTACCTTTCTCTAGATTTGATCATAATAATGTGCATTGTTGTATGGGAATGTTGGTTCTGTTATTCACTTTCCTTGCTTGTATAAATCAATTTGCTGTCTGGTTTTTTACAGTGCGACAGAAATAGACATAGTGGCAATAGTTCCCTAGACATTACTATTGTTTCTACAGCTAATTAACCTCATTACCTAAGCGACATTACCTAAGCGACTTTGTTTGGTCTTGACAACAGGATAAGGTAAATCATCTGCAATATAAAAGGTACCTTTTCATAAGAATAATTTTCTTAACACCTCTCTTGCGTCGAATCTTAGAGACTGCAAGGGGTGATTGCGTTGACGTCATTCGTGATTGGCTCCTTTAAATTACTTAGTGACCATTGTTCTGTTGCATCAATTTACCTTTATGGGGTTGACGTCAATAACATGTGACTAAACGTCGTCGTCGTATAGAAAAATAAATACTGGCTGAAAACAACTATATACACGGCTGCTGTAATAGTAGGTACAGTACAGACCTGCCTACCTATTCAGGAGACACAGAATCAAAAGTTTATCAAGCTTCTTATATTGTCACAGAAAGGTTAGTGTCACATAGGCAACCATCCGCCAAATATTACTAAATATCTTTGCAGTATGATCTCGAATACTAGAGACTTTAAATAATAAAGAAAGGAGGAATAAGTCGAAATATGTAGAAAAAAAATAGTTGAACAATATCGTATTGTTAAATGCTAATACGTCTGAATGCCGCAATGACGTAATATTTACACATATACTTATGTCTGTATTTCGATCATAATTTATAAGAACCACTATACAGGCAGCGTTTACACAAGAATGATATCATAATTTCTTTATTATTATAACGTAAGCACTAATGTCTACTCATGCATCCCACGGCCGCTAATGGAGATCACAGCTCTAGAACTAGGTATTTGTTTTTTCTAAATCGGACTGTTGTCTAAGGGCCCTCGCCCAAGGCTTTTTGTAGCGATGCAGTCGCGCGTTTAGCATACGCGCGATTAATGCGTGGTAGTCGCATTTGTAACGCGCTACAGTAGCGATGTTAACGCACTACCAACGCGCTACTGCATCGCGACTAAATCGAAGCAAACGCATCGATTCAGGGAAAAAACGGAGGGAGGGGACTGAATTGCGCTTGCATCGCGACTGAAGCGCGATAGTATCGCGTTTGCATCGCTACTATCTGAGCGCCTCGTGGGCGAGGGCACACAGCTAGCGATTGCATCGCGACTGTATCGATGCGAACGCGCGACAGCATCGCTACAAAAAGTCGCCGTGGGCGAGGGACCTAAGAGGTCAGAAGCAAAGTCGATTGTCGTATATTTAGGAATCTCTACATAGACAATAAATCCCCCATATGGCATTAGGTAAGTTTTCGATTTCTACATTTAGTATCTCTGTGTATCCTAAATCACCTATAAAAAAAAAATATTAAAAAAAACCGGTCAAATGCGAGTATAACTCGCGCGCCGATAGTTCCGTACTAACGTAAAAATAATAGCCACTAATACTAATCATATACTCATGCCATGTACGACATGGGTCTGTTATTATAACCGTTCTATCAAGACCATGTTTTTTTTGCGAAATTTCAGGAAATTAATTATTTTCAGTTCGTTTAAGTAGGTACCTATAAAAGTATCAGGTAATATAATATTATAAGTATGTTGTATGTAGGCACGTTGTATTAGCGGCTGAAGCTGTGCGTTGATCAGTCAGTCAGTCAGGATAGAGCATTTTATAGATAGAGACACCTACTTAAAATAATAAAAGTTCACCTAGGTGAGTATAATTTATTCGAGGGCTCGAGTAATAGCACAGGTAATAGTAAATAACTTGTAAGGTTGGCGCACCCGACTTCATAAATTATTGTATTACTTACTGCGTTCTTTAAATTTTAAATAGGTAGTTGATTCATAGATTTAAAGATTTTAGAAATCAATATACTAAAACCCTCCTTGGTTTTAGTAGATTGATAATCAATCATATATTATGTGCACTTTTTTAAAACTGATTAAAGTTTTGTTACACATTTAATTTTGAATAGTCAAGAATAAAGGATTTTTCAAAGGTAGGTAATTATTTGGATTGTGTATTTTTTTATGTCGGTTTTTTTAGTCAATGCGCTTTCACCTGACGTGCGAAATGCTTTTAAAGTACTTGTGAACATTATATTTTAGTTTAGTAACCTACAATGATTCAACTCTCAAAGATATTTTTAAAGATCTTGTGTCATCAATTAGTTCGTTCTTGGCGTCATGTTTTATAATTATTTACGTCAAAGAAAACGAATTCCAATAAGGTATTGATAAAACCGGCCAAGTAGCTGTGTAGCCCCGGCATAGAATAGGGTTACCCCATCTCATCCCGTGGGTGTCGTAAAGGCGACTAAGGGATCTGAGGGAGATTAGCTAACCTTAAGTACTCCCCGCGCGGTGGCGGATAAACTGCTTGATCCCTAAGAGGGTTGGTGTCAGGCAGACGGCCGGCCGTAAAATACATTGCCAAATCTAATTGCAGCAGGTATGGTCAATGATGACTTACCGACTGCGCGGACCCCAAATTAAAAAAAAACAATTTGGGGATTAGCGGACCCCGAGCTCCCGAGAGGGATGCAACCGGGAACATCGCTCAGATGAGAAGATTGATAAAACCGGCCAAGTGCGAGTCAGACTCTAAAGGAAGGGTTCCATTATCATATCACACTTAAATATTTAGTTTATTTTTGTTAAAGCGGCAACAGAAATACATCATCTGTGGAAATTTCAACTGTCTAGCTATCACTTTTCATGAGATACAGCCTGGTGACAGAAAGACAGACAGACGGACAGTGCCAGTGGAGTCTTACTAAAACGCTCATTTCATTTACCTATTCCTCATTAAAGGTATGGGTATAAAGGTGTTATAAAATCAAGAAGGACCAACCTTATTAGGGGGCGTCCATAAATTACGTGAGGTGTTTTTTGACTTTTTCTTCCCCTCCCCCCCTCCCTGGTGAGATGTCGTGAGATTTTATTCAACCCCCTCCCCCATCCTCCAATCTCACGTGAGATTTTTCAAAATGTGGGTTTCTTACGTAAACGCGTTGGATTGTAATTGTAAAAAGAAAAGAAAAATTTGCTTCAGAGTGTGTTCAGTTACTGGAGCAGTAAAATACAGCTCCGGTAGCAGAATTTTTTTTTCAGTGTGAACAATCTGGATAAATGGACCAAAATAGTATAATTTTTTTTTTGTTTCAATCAGAAAAAAAATTGCGTGATATTTGCCGAGACCTAACCTTTTTTTTTTTTTTTTTTTTTTACTTGGAGAATCTAATTAAGACCGTCAGGCCGCTTCCGGGGGAGAGCGGCCCGGTGTGTGGGGGTCCCCCTGGCCGAAGATGGTGGGTGGCCAGGGTATACCCACTAAACTCCAAGGTGTCCGTCTCGCCGCAAGTGTGGGGACAGACGGGAAACGCTCTCGCATACTGCGTCGGCTCGTTGTTTGACGGCTGAGGATTAGATGAGATTTGACTCGACCCCCTCCCCCCCTTAAACACCTCACGTAATTTATGGACGCCCCCTTAGCAAACGAGATTTAAAACATCCGTCCAGTTACTATAATAGTCACATGTTTATGTTGCAATATTATTATGTGACGGTTCTATAACTGCTTTTCTTTATTACCACAGGAACGATAACGATTTAGAATTATCCGAGAAATTCTTATGAAAAGCTCGCCGTTAGTGTCCTATAGTAGTAACCATAAAGTCCCGTCGGCTTCAATACATACGAGTTGAACATGTTTTACGACAAAATGTTTGAATAACGATAATGAAGCATTAAAGCGTGATTAGGCAAACTTGTGTAAGTCATTGTTCAAGTGCATGTGGCATCAGAAGGAAGGCAGTTGAAACAATTAAGCCACTGATGTTTTAAGCGTCATTCATCGACTTCATCGTCCGGCAGTCATTTGTCGATTGTTATTTGATATATGATTGAAAACAAATAAAGCAATTATTTAAAAGGGGCTCCCATACAACAAACGTGTTTCAAAAACTACAAGGGAATTCTAGTACGATGTGAGGTCGCTTCTGGTTGGTCGAGTCAAATCGAGTTGGTCATGGAATTCAAAATGGCTGCCCTATCTGTCAAATATACTAGTCTGCCTTCACTGACCAAAGAGTTTCTTATAAGTTTCAGATTTTCTTTTAATCAAGGTTGTTGTAAACCATTTTAGGGTTCCGTACCCAATTGTGATAGTGGTACGGAACCCTTCGTGCGCGAGTTTCGCACTTGGCCGGGTTTTTTCCGAAAGACGTGTCAATATTGTCAGCGCTGAAGCGGCTTTTATATTTATTTCGCACTAGCTGTGCTGCGTAAGTCCCGATCCCAAGGGAATATCGGGATCAAAAGTAGCCTATGTTACTCCTAGATAATGTAGCTTTCTTTTGGTAAAAGAATTCTTGAAACCAGTCTTGTGTAGTTTCCGAGTTTATTCATTACAAACATACACACACACACACACAAATACAAAGCTTTTCTCTTTATAAAATTAGTGTTTTAATTTAATAAGGAACATGAAAATCATGAAATATGTTTGAGACATTACCTCTAGTAGGTACCAGTACCTACATAACATCTCAATGGTTGAAGTGTGTGTATTGTTTGTTTTGTTTCGAGATGTTCAGGGCTGATACTGTATTGGAAACATTTTTGGGAAAAGAAACCTCTACGATCTAACAGGCAACAAAACTTCATGATCAAGAGTTTTAAACTTTTAATATTATGTTTTCACCTCATACAGGACTTACAAACCCTACTGAGTTATGCTAATATGAATGTTATGTTAGAAGAGAATGTTTTCATGGATTGTAAGAAGAATCTCTTTCGAAGCCGATTTTTTTAAGCTATTGTATAGCCTGTTTCGCGGGCCTTGAGCTTTGATTGAACAAATTTCGTAACGAAAAAAACCTAACACCGCCTACCATGTTCCCATGGTAACCAAGTAGCGAGCTCGCTACTTGGTAACCATGGCAATGTGGTACAAAACAAAAAAATAAAATTATAATTGCATTAGTATTTTAAATTATAATCGGCCGAGCGTCAGCTCGGTCGAAATATGCCGAGCTACATCGTAGGCAATTTTTTTTTAAATAATAATCATCTAAGCGTTATTTCGGTCGATTATTTTTTAAAAAAATTTCAGAAATAAGTTGAGTTACTTGGTACGCGGAATTTTTAAAAATAATAATCGGCCGAGCGTTATTTTATTTCTAGATGGGGTCACCGGAATCAATTTTAATGATTACAGCACATAAAACTGTAAAGCCATTTAATTATTTTATGACTTTATTGCAATAAAAAAAACTACAAGCAATCGACGACCTCTATTCAGGCGCGTCGGGCGAACCCCCGACTGCGACGCAGAAGGCTGAGGGTTTGATGCCCGTATTTATGTTGACTATTTCTTGTTCAGAGTCAAATTGTTTCAAATGTACGTATTTACAACAAAATATATCGTAATGTAATATGTGTTATTGATTGACCACTCTCATAGTACAAGCATAATTTGGGGCTAGATTGCGCTGTGTCCTTCGTCTAGCAATATTTATTATTTAATTCCCATCTGCTAACCCTACCAGTAACGGAGGTCAAATACAACATAACATAACTAAAGTACGCGATAGTAAGTAACATAAACTAAGCGAAATGACCATGCATGACCATACATAATTTTACTTGGCATAGAAAAACTTAACGCTTACAACCTAGCCACTACCGGACATTAAAGAGAACTTATGACTTGTAATAAATATTTTGTTGCTTAATGCTTACCGTTATAGGAGTTACAGTCTTGTCTAGTCTCTTCATTTTTAATGTTCATTGAAGCTTGTTCTGTTTTAAAAATATTAGCTACAGCGTCCCGCGTTTCGAACTCGTAAGTCTCGATCCCGTGGGAATATCGGGATCAAAAGTATATGTTACTCATGTTACTCAGGGTGAATGTAGCTTTCTAATGGTGAAAGAATTTTTTAAATCGGTCCAGGAGTTTTTGAGTTTATTCATTACAAACATACAGACACACATACACACAAAAATACAAATCTATCCTTTTTATAATATTAATGTAGACTAACAGCACCCTGCGGTGCAATCCGCGTAAGTCCTGATCCCATGGGAATATGGGGATAAAAAGAACCAAATGCGTTAATCTTGAACTCCAACTATCTACCTTCCATGTTAAATCGCAATCGGTTTAGTGGTTTTTGCGTGAAAGCATGACATATGTACGATATGTATAAAACTCTATCGTAATAAAAATTGACCTTATCAATCACCAGCTGGATCCGACTTCAAGGAAATTATTATTTCCCCTCGAAAGTGAATCATAAGCCAAGAAAGATTCAAGAAAGCGTGCTTCCAAAATAAACGAATCCAATGACCTCACATATAATTGTCGTCATAAATTCGCTCAGGAAAAAAGACAGGCCAAGTGCAAGTTCCGTACCATTACTACCATTATCATTGAACAAATTACGTTTGATGTATGGGAGTCCCACTTAAATATTTATTTTATTCTATTTTTAGTGTTTGTTGTTATAACGGCAACATAAATGCATCATCTGTGAAAATTTCAACTGTCTAGCTATCGCGGTTTATGAGATATAGCCTGGTGCCGGACAGATGGATAGTAGAGTCTTAGTAAAAGAGTTCCGTTTTTAGGGATTTTACCCTTTGGGTACGGAACCCTAAAATAATATGCAGTTGCGCTAATGAGATGCTGACGTTTTAATACACAAGTCTGACTGTTTGGCCTTTCGTCACGGCCAAAAGAACTGTTTGGTCAAATTGCTAAATGTATTTGGAGAAAAAGCTCCGATTTTGACTTTTATTACTTTTTATTAAAGTAGTATTTATTATTCAAGTAGTGGGCGAAACTACTGGTTTAGTTAAAACTAGCAGCGACCCGCGGTTTCACCCGCGTAAGTCCAGCTATCTGCATACTAAGTTTCATCGCAATTGGTTAAGAGATTTTTGAGTGAAGGAGTAACAAACATACTCGGTTACTTACTTACAAATAAACTTTCACATTTTTATTATTAGTAGGTAGTATACTTATAGTTCAGTTGGCGTGTGATACCAAATATACCTACCAGTAAGAAACAACGAATCATGGACAGATTTCGTAATCCGTATGGGTGGCACTTATTTATAAATGGTGCCACGCTTCCCTATTATTATACCGAAAACTAAATCTTTAGTGGATGTTTGCTCGAATCTAGCAAACAGGATAGATCTAGTAGTCCACAATTCCTATTATTAATTAGCGATGACTAAATTAGAATGACAACAAAAAAATAAAGGATTTAAGAACGCGGCGACTGTTACCATTTCCATACAAACTTAATACCAAAATAAATTATGAAAAATGTAGTTTTCTACCTTAATATCGATATTATTCGGATTAAGATTTTACTTTTATAGGGTCCCCACCACAAGGTTTTTCAAAATATTCATTCGAAATGAAATAAAACGGAGAAACATTTTTTTTCATTTTTACAGCGTAAGCTTTATAATATTAATAGGATGATGGATGATACATAGACACACCCAGGACCTGAAACAAACATTAATGGTCAGCTTAAATCCTTGTCCCCTTCTGCGTTGCAGCCGTGGGACGCGCCACAGAGGCGGTTCCGGATCATTTCACAATTCAGGAATCTGATATGCGACGTATTACAGTATCCATGAATCTACAATACGGGAGTGCTGCAGGATGGCCGAAAATAGATGCATGTCGTTCCTAATTTGGTATTTCTATCTTGGTGCGAAGATCATAAAAACCTTGCTCTCGTATCAATGTTCGTGGAATTTTATACGGCTTCTATTTGATAGCCATTAATTGACGAGGTCAATGAATGTTTGGTTTGTTCGGGTATTATTATTTTTGCCTTATTAAAGTTTAGTTTTGTTTTAACTTTGAAGATTTTTTAAGTCGGGGGTTTTTTAAATTTTTAATTTAATTTTTTTATTTCACCCTTTTTGTAAAAGCGATTTTGATGAAACGTGCTTATTGTTGTCACAAAAGTCACGTCCTTTTATTTGATACCCCACTCGGGTATATTTGTTAACATTCGGTTTTTATTTCCGAGTTTGACCCTACATATACTTTGAACGGCTGAACCGATTTTGATACTTGCATATTGTTGTCATAACAGTCATGCTCTGTTATTTGATACCCCACTCGGGCATATTTGAAAACATTCGGTTTTTATTTCCGAGCTTCAACCAACATATATTATGAACGGCTGAACCGATTTTGATCAAACATAGCTAAGAACACTCGCGCAAAAGACACCTATTAAACAAAAAAAACTACATTCAAATCGGTTCATCCGTTCGTGAGCTACGATGCCACAGACAGATACACAGACAGACAGACAGACAGACACACAGACACGTCAAACTTATAACACCCCTCTTTTTCCGTCGGGGGTTAAAAATAGAAGTCTTTAAAAACAGAAATTAATTGTGAGTTAAATTTGTTACTATCGTGGTTGTTTCCACTACAAATATTATTTTGTAAATTAGGCAAGTGGGTGCCTTGTTTGGCCTCGCGCAGTGTAGGGTTTCGTAGTTTTAATAAAATAACAGGGATTAAAACGGATGTATGTAGGGGATGTAACGAATTAAGAAAATTCGTAAATTTTAAAAGACTGCTAAGCTGTATGAACTCTAAAATAATTTGACAAGCTTGTTTTTCATTTATTACCAAGATTCCATGATTTGGATGACGTAGATTTGGCATCGTTCGTAAAAAATCAACGGCAACGGTTGTATCTCCAACCACTTAAAAGTAATAATATTATCATTTTTTGTTGAATAGGTTGTTGTACGAAAAATATTTAATCACCCAAAATACAGAAGATTATAAGTAAATTACAAATGTTTTGTTTTGGCTCTATGACTGGCCTAGATTCAGAAATAAAGTACCTAGTCTGTATTCCACTCTACTAGGTATATTCTTTTTCTTTTTGCCCTTAGCCCTTATCCTACTACACACAGCATGTTTTTCTCCTCCAATCTCCCCCTGTTCCCTGCCAATGTCTCGCTCACCCCCCTAATATAATAACTAATATAATATTCATAGTTAAGGCTACTCACTTTCCGGTCGCAATAAGCGCCATTTTCCGAGGACATGACAAGTTACTCCAGCGGGAAGTCATATCTTAATCGGCATTTCCGCGTGAAGGAAACACAATTTGCCCTTGACGTCTTTCTGTGGGTTTTCTTTGAATATTATGAATTTGGGTCATCTGTATTTTTAACGGCTTAGTTAAAAAAAGTTACTTATATACAATTGCTGTTGTCTGCGACGACTGCGTAACTAAACTATGGTATGACTTCAGTTTTACAGATCCAATCAAAACCTTAATAAATAGGTAAATAATTTATTTTCAAAATATTGTGTTACCAACAATCAGAAACAAAACTGAAAACTATGTTCTTAATGGTGTTAAGAACTTGATAATAATTTAATAATTATAATTTACGGGGTATTTTTTTACCACTTTTAATATATTTTTACGGTGCCCGATATTTTGCCAGTAATAAATACTAGCGAATTGCGACAAGCCAGTTGCAATTCCTAACGTAAAAAGAAATTAAACATGGTAAATATCCCGTTATTAAATAATATTTGCAGTGGAAACAACTATGTTAGTTTAAAATCGTATAACGAAATCTTTGTTTAACTTTGTTTTAGGTAACAAGCTAAACTTTACAAACGTAATGGTAGACATGAAAGAAAAAGACTCGTACATATACCACAAAATTAACGGTTCAATGGACCCCGAAATCATCTAGCTACACTCCTTTGATACCAACTATTACTGGCACGTGCCTTAGATTGCTCCGGGTCAGTGGTCCACGGACCACGCATGCATGAATGTCCCTAATAGAAATATCGTTGCGATTATGTGCCGGAAGGTTCTTTTGGCTTGTCCGGTTCATGACGTGATGAATTACTTTGTTTAGTGCTTTGGGAGTGATAATAGGTTGGAAAGAGTTCTTTTTATCTTTGTAATCTTAGGTAATCCTATGTATAGCGCCAGCAGTTTGAAGTACATGAATGAAACTAATATCTGGGTTACGAAATAAATAATCTGAATCTGAATCGTAGGTGGCTATAGTATTTTTGGCCTTCCGTACCTCAAGAAGTTAAAAATGGATCAACTCATTTGTCCGTCTGTTTTAATATGAAATTGGCTTACAGTGGACCTGTTTACAGCATGCTTGTCTATTTACGCAGGTTGTGAGTTTAAATTTATAGCAGTTGTTTTCATAGCAGTATCACTTCATTTTACAATTAAATTTTGACAGACTTTCCCGGCTCTACATTCTTTAGTGTCGATTAATAATTTTATTATTCACTGACTATTTTAATTTCTCATATTTTTAGTTAAATAGTCCGTGTTAAATAGGGAAAGAAAAAATGCAAGGCCAATTCACCATACGGAACAAACAAACTTGTCTTCTTTTACGTTCAATTAGTTTTACATAGGGTATGACTGTATTAGACAAATATCATTATTTTGTGAGATGACTCATTCTCATGCGGTTTATAAAATACATATCTAAATATGGCAAATATTCATATATTATAGTAAATATGTACATAAATAAGTACCTAATAAAGAAGGACATAAATTAAACTTGTCATGCGTGATTCATAGTAGACAAGTCGTAGACTCAAATCTAATATGTACCTACTAGTATTTTTAACTACTACTGAGGAAAGGCCTCTTCCTTTCTTGAAAGTGGTCTGTTCTCTAGCTATTTGTTGTCACTTTGCGTCGAATGTATTCAAGTCGTCACAACATTATTTCTAGGTTCAAGCCATGTTCAACCCTACATTATGCAATTTAGAAGGACTGTATGATGCACCTGTAATAACTATTTCCTGTTCTGTGACTGTACGTACACTCTCTTTGTTTCGTTTTTTCCTAAGTCTTTTTAGATCTGATCTCTCTTTGAAGTCACTATCTAGGATCCAGAAATTAGACATTGAGATCGATGCTGGAGTCTACAACAAAATATCAAATAGAGAACCTCCCATTTTTTAAGTCGCATAAAATGTGGGTAACTTGAAATTATGTAAATCAATACACAATTAAAGTAATAAATACAAGGTGAACATGACAATAGGAAGCCGATGATCGGACATCATAAGGATTACGTCATTGCTTACAACCACACAGTGAATCATGTGTTATAATGGAGATATTCACTACTTACTTGCGACTTATGACTCTATGAGACTACTCTAAATTTATTCATTACATCTCTCTTCTGTTTTAATAATTACGATGTTAATTGTGTCAGAAACCTTGGCTGAACATCCAGATAGCTTCTGACATAGATAACGTTAAATAATATAATATCAAGATTTTTCCACGAACTCAAAATTAATTTTGAGTCGGTGCGCGGTGTTAGAATTTCAATCACATTTGCTCAAAAATAAAGCTGCCTTAAATGGGGTCACTGTTTTTAAATTTTATTTAGGCTTGCATTTGACCTCAACTCACCTCATAAAGCGACGTTAAGGTCGACGGTGTAGCATGCATCATAGCAGAACCGTGATTTTGTCCAGCGCGAGCTTGCTACTGGGTTCGTGTAGTTTCAACCCTGAACCCATTCCATTGCTGACTTCCCGCGCTCTCAAGTCAATCTGACTTATCTGAGATTCAGTTTTTTTTAGTACCCAGTGACCAAATTCGATTTTTTTGGTCACCGGCTCCAGTCACTGGTTTCGTATAACTCAGCAGTAAGGCGAGTTCGAAGGTCCCGACACTACAATTGTGTCACACCTGCACTGACACGCTTTCTCGTATGTAATGTTGTGCGCGCCTTGAATGAAACAGTCGGTTACTTCACTCAATATGTGGAGTGAAGACACCGTAACACCTTGTGTGGGGAAATTCGTTTCGGAGGGCAACAGTTAAAAATCCGATAGATACCTATAATAATTGAATGTCCTGACTGACCTATATATCAACGCAGAGCCCAAACCGCTGGTCCCAGAGACATTCAATTTCAGTAGTTTATCTTCTGTTTTCGCGATGTTGGATGGAAGATAAACTCATATTCCCGATTTTAGCCGCGATGCTGTTATTATATTAAGCATTCAAACATCGCCTTCGTTTCATGGTCTCTCCAGATCCTCTAAGAACTAGGACTAAATTTCAGGAAAATAGTAATGGATAAACACTCATTGGTTTTAACATTATAACTCCGACAGCATTGAAACTGTATTATCAGAATTATCACACAGCACAATCCATGAGTAATATCCATTTATCTCTAGATAGCAGATACAATATCTGGAGATAAGTATCGGTAACAAACACTACAGTTGTATTGTATGTGCTCTTGAGTTACTCAGGTGCAATTGTGTTTATGTAACTAATATATTATGTAGGTATGGTCTTATGTTGAATCATTTTCGATGGTTCACATGTTTTACGTTATTTAGGAAGAACTTTTTTATACACGATAGCTGCGCCCCGCGGTTTCACCCGCGTAAGTCCCGATCCTGTGGGAACATCGGGGTAAAAGTAACCTATGTTACTCAGGGTGAATGTAGCTTTCTAATGGTGAAAGAATTTTTGAAATCGGTCTAGTAGTTTTTGAGATTATTCATAATAAACATACAGACACACAGACACAAAAATACAAAGCTTTCCTCTTTATAATATTAGTGTAGAAGTGTAGATAGATGAGCTGATCACCGATGATTGATCACTATCTGACCTGATGGTAAGTGATGATATGGTCTAAGATGAAGCACGCTCATCTAGAAAGAGGAAGACGGCAGTGAAACGAAATCCGACCCATCTTCCTTAGCTGCTAAATGAAAAACCATATCTACGATTTCTAGATTTTCATATTTTTATTAAGTGTGTTCCGTTCCATGAATAGCGAGTTATCCGGTAATTTATCGGAGCAAAATTGACTATGGTGGACTGTTAATTTTCCTAACACAATACAAAGATTTACCTTCCCATTACACTTTGACTGTCATAGAAAAGTATGACGCGATGGATGTCAAGTGAATCATTGTCCTTATGATCTCATCGGTTGTATTTCTAAGGACTCGCGTGTTTATTGTGTAGTTAATGGTAAGGGGAGTTACCACCATTGTTTAAATAGAAAGATTATAACTTACTTCGTATTGTATAACAAGTGCGAGTCAGACTCGCACACGAAGGGTTCCGTACCAAAATCTCAAAAAAAAAAAAACACGTTTGTTGTTTGGGAACCCCACTTAAATATTAAGTTTGTTTTTGTTATTTATTGTCTTAGAGGCCACAGAAATGCGTCATCTGTGAACTGTCTAGCTATTATAGTTAAAAAAATACAGCCTGGTGACAGACAGACGGACAGTAAGTCTTAGTAAAAGGGTCCCGTGTTTTACCTTTTGGTACGGAACCGTAAAAGTTTCAGCGTTCTCGAATCTTTCTACTTATTCGAAGTAGGTACGTAGTGCAAGTCTATTAAATCAAAACTTAAAATGGCTTTTAAAGTTACGGTAAAACAACTAACATCAGCGAGAAGTAATTATTTTACGACTACCGCCCAAGGCTTATAATTTTATTTAGATTACCATTAGAAAAATAATTTGGAACTAGTTGTGTCCCGCGGTTTCACTCGCTTAAGTTCCCGATTCCGTTGTTTTATTTAAATCCTTTCTTATCGGATGCCTGCATCACGTAAAGAGCACACTTTCTTAATTTCAGCTCTCTAGGTACTATCAGTGAGTTAGGCTGTGTGCTGATCCATCTGGCAATCAGTCAGGCAGGACAAAGCATTTTAAAGATATTATAGATAAGATTAAATTGACCATTAAACTTACTATAAATAGAACTGACTCCACCCACGTCTGATTCGTATGAATATTAATGATAGGTACCTACACACAACCCAAACCGATCATAAAACTCACCAACTATAGTAAGGCTTATTTTCATTGGTCGTTATACCGCATTCGGGCATCCTGGACCCCAAACATGAGTTGAAACGTAAATAAGTGCACTGTAACGTTAACAGTTTAGGCATGTCCACAACAACGAAAAATAGCGCGCTTACAAGTAGGGACCAGTGATGTGGGAGCAGGCGGAAAGGGCGCGCTGTGCATAAGGTCAAACTGTTAACGTTTCAGTGCACGTATTTACGTATCAACTCTTGTAGGAATACTGAACGCTGGATGCTAGGACCTAATAAACATACATGTGCCAGTTGTAATACAGCAAAAAAGAATTCTCCGCAAACGATTGTGAGCCTTACGGCGGGCGGCATCTCACCCTGCATTCGGGCGCCATTGACTAATGAAAATCTCATTCGTTCCTTACGACCATGCTCAGAAATCCATGAAAGCGGACCTATAGCTTTACTATGAAAATATGCCATAAGGGTCATTTCCTATGCCATGAGCTACGATATGATACGTAACTACGTGCACTCTAACGTTAACAGTTTGGGCATGAGTGTAATCACTGGGGAATACCCGTTACGTCAAAGCAGCAATGTACTGCGTACTGCCTATCAAACTCAGTTATCAACTAGATAGATAATACAGGTACATAAGTTTAGTGTTTTTGGTTGTCAACATTGTACCTATTAATTACTTCAAAATATTTGAGAGCCAATTTCAATGTATTTATTTAACTATACTTAATACTTATTGTTTTCTTCAAAATCTTTCAATTTTCAATGGATCCGTGGTTTTACGGATGTATAGTCAAGCCTTTCGTTCGTATCAAGGTTCGACTTTTCTATAATATTTAGTATTTATCATTGACATATTGATTAGTATTCAAAAATAGTATAAAAATCAATGCAATAATTATAAAATTTGAATTTCCAAAAACACATAAATCGTATGTTCGCCCGTTTCACACAAGGTACGTAGTGATTTTTAATATTATGCTCTTCACCCGGAGCCATGATCACTTTGTTTGTCTGTATAGTTGTTAGAAAAAACCTTTAATTTTAATGTCCAATAGTGTTGACAGGTTCAATCAAAAAGCACTCCAAACAACACTTGAGTTTTAGCTAAAACTTGAGTTGCTAACAGTCCATGCATCTGACCTCGCCTATTGATCTTGAACCGGCGCGGTGAGGCTCGCTCGGTGACGTCACCGACGCACGCGCACCTTCGCGAGCTGTATAGACGTTGCAAGAGAATGCGTCATCGCGTCGCATCGAAATTGGGTTAACTTTGATTTGATTGGCTATTTTCGTTGTAACATTGACCATTGATTTAGATTTGTATGTCAAAAATAACGGAATACACGATTTATGTCGATCATCATGAATAAGAATAGGTTAGGTAAGGCTAGGTTTTAATGATTGACTTATAGACATTCTGACATTGTAAGTACAGCTATGTTGCTTCACGTCTTGTTTCTGAACCTTTCAAACCAGTCCCACGTCCAGGTTTTGATCCAGATTAGTTTGATGTAAATCTATTGCATGGTCCGGCCAAGCAGAAGCACACCTTTTAAATGCATTCCTCAAAATGCCAAAACAGTTTACAAATGCTTAACTTTGCATGCATTTACTAAAAATCGCTCCATGCGTAAAGACATAAAACTATTGAAACGGTCACTGAGTGAAGCTACCTATTTCGTCGGGCTCCTATCCTAATGAGTATAAGTTGACTATTGTATTACATTATAAATGCGAAAGTTTGGGTGTTAATATCTTTGTTGCTGAACCGTTGAATATCCCGCTTTATTTCTGGGATTGAGTTTTCACAAGTGAAACCGATGGACGGAGCTACTAATACTTATAGTTTACGATTTGAGTCACGCGATACTGTTCAAAGTAATTTCATAAATTAGGGGGTTTTCCCTCTAGTCTCGTGAAGCGTACGATTTTAGGCAATTTTGTTTGAAAGCCTCTTTCTCGCTTTATGATTCATCGCAGTTTGTTTGTTTACATACTAATATAATAAAATTGAAAGGCTCGCTGAAGAAAACTGTTCTTAGATTTTTTTTTAATAAACGACTAGCTGTGTCCCGCGTGATTCCGTGGGAATTTCGAAATGCCTTTTCTTATCGGATGCCTACAACATATAAACAATACACTCTCCAAAAGTAACAGTGGGTAACGGCGGGTGATAACAAGCCGCGGCCAAAGCCTCCCACCAAGAAACCTCTTTCGTTCGTAATTTGGACGCAGACTATGGGGCACATTTTTTTTGTATAATGTTGTAGGGCAAGCAGGCAGCTTTTAATAATATAGCCTAGTTACTGGTTTTTTGGCCATTAATATGCTAAGCTAGTTACTGAAAAAATCTTGGGAAGGTAAATTATGAGAAAGGAATAATTTGACGTACTACCTACTTCCCAATAAATCAAACTTTACAGGAGACTCAAGAGAGAGGTTATAATATTAATTTCGTCCGCTCATACTTCGTAGGTACCTACTTTGAGAAGACACAATGTTCTATGATGAATTTCCTTTGGAAAACTTTTACAATTACAATTAGCTAGGTTAATGACGTAAATGGTTACCGATTGTTATACACATACAACTTTATACTTTAAAACATGTATTCCTTTCACATATTTGTTATTACAAAAAGCGTGACAATGGTGTAACATCACAGCCGTATTATTATAACAGTATAGAATTGTGTAGGTATATTGTAAGCCAACCATGAAGCAAGTCTAAATAGTCTGTAATTTGACGTAACTAATAAGCTTAATGACGAACCCGTTATATATTATGTTCTAGGCGATAGATATGGCATGTATGTGTGAATAATTCAAAATGGGAAGGCACGTTTAGACTGATATCTATACAAGCTAGAATGCGTTGAGGCCGTCCCACTTGACCTGACAACTGCTCTGACTGTACTAGCAGCAGAGAACTCTATCTGTAATAGTAATAAACTATACGAAGAATAAAACTACTTAACAGTTTTTTGATTCCTCTTTATTTTGTTAAGCTGATTGATAGACACTTAGACAGTGTAAATTTCATAAAATTGTTTCTTCGTCTTCTTGCAAAAGTTCATGAAGGTATCTTACTAAATATTGTGTCAGTTAAGGCTTGGTTGAAAGTACGTACTCGTACCTAAAAGATAAAGTAACGTTCTCAAGAAAAAAATCCTTTATAACTCTTATCTGTTATTTAATGAAGAATCAGGCTGATAGTCTGTGACAGTATAGATATCTTGAATATTTTTATATTTATATATGTTTCTCTTGCCCCCAGGTTTCAAAACAACAAGATATACACGTACATCGGCGAGGTGCTGGTCTCTGTCAATCCGTACAAGAACCTCGATATCTATGGACCACAGCACATGGCACAGTACAGGGGGCGGGAGATGTTCGAAGTCCAGCCTCATGTTTATGCTGTGGCTGATGCTTGCCAAAGGGTTTTAAGGCAACAGGTATGTTTCAATAATCAATAAAATATGTAGTCTATCTAATAAGTATTTAAGGCTAGAAGATGTTGTCAGTACACGAAATTGAACTTAAACAGCATTGAAAGGGTAATGCAGTCAGAAATGGAGTTACGACGTCTAGGGACTATTTATGAAAGTCTTTAGATAATTTTCAAAAAATTAAACGACTTTTTTCTGTTAGTTATCAGTAGATTATATGTAGGTATACTATTTTTCTTTTTGTGTTGTAAATATTTCATGGACCAAAACAAAATAAAACAGTTTAAGGAAAACAGCGAAAGACTGGCGAAGTCGCTGTATGTCTACAGAAAGTTTTGTGTGGGTAATCTATCTAGGATTATTTTTGTTATCGTGTTTAGAAAAAAAAAATTAAGAATGTTTTGTTGCCATTCGTGCAGAGCATCTAAAATACTCATGTAATTTAAGTGATTTTATGGGTTTAAAAAGGAGTACCTATAATAACAAAGAGTAAAAATTAAATCCAATCTGCAAATCGTTCAAGTTGATATTTTATTTCACCCTAAACCTACATTTAGGTATAGTCGTTTCTATTAAATGTAATTTAATTACATAGGTATACGACACGTTTGAATGGAAACGATTTACTTAGTACCTTCCTACGATGATTACCTACTTTCTGAGTTTTACCTAGTGATTAGATAAATTATTATCAAATATTTATCAAGCATTTTTGTATTACCTATTGAGATAATAGTCTAGTCTTAAAGATTAGACACTTATTACAACATGCTCCATTTTCGATGTATTTTTCTTACCTAGAAATGGCTATTGCTGTTGCTCTGCTGAAAACGGTTCTATTGCCTCTGTCGTAGTATGTAGGTAGAAGATAGAACAGGCAGGTAGAATTATTAAGACCGGCTTTCAAGGGGATTTCTTAAATTATATGAGGTAGCGGAAAATGCTAAAAGGAGTTGTGTCCCCGTTTTCGACAAAAAGGCCCTGAAAGCCGGCTTAAATGCTTCACCCTGCGGATAGATAAAGTGCGACATTCAAGAGTCGGATCGCCTCAACTCGACTCTTGATGAGGCGTGACATTCCCTTTGTCTTTTCTGTGATACATTCCTACAGAAATTTACAGAATATACAACTTTCCTTTGCTTCAACTTTCCAAGCGCCCAAGTCTTTTGTCTAAAAATATTTATGAAAAATATTATTGTTTCCATTGTTGTAAAATCAAACGGGCCGAAAAATGAAATGGTCGAAGCATGTCGAAATGTTATGGGTTCGAGCATAAAATGGACCTGTACTTCTGACACTCATGACCTATTGTTCCTTTGACTTTGATTTGCTAAAACAATGAAGATATTTCGAGTATTGCATGTTGTTTTCATGGTGATTCGTCGGTTTAACTGATGAACCGCCCGAGAAAGAACGTATAAAGTCTGTGGCACAGTCAGCGGTACACATCTTGATTTTGTTTTGATCTCCTGTCGGACGACAAAAACATTGCGTTTTATTTAACTTTCGAATAATTAATTTTTATATCTTCATTGGCTTATATCTCCAAAACGTCACTTTAGGACCGAATGTTTTCTGTTTATTTGTGTCTTCTCTATCCTATTGTATAAGTTCCGACGTCCGACAAGAGATTGAAAAAAAAAAGATCGATATGGCTATGCCAAGGCCCACGCATTGATTATAAACCTCCTCTACCTAGTGTTGTTTAAAAACAAATAATTTCGTGATTTTCAGGGTCGAGACACATGCGTGCTAATTTCCGGAGAGTCTGGGTCCGGCAAAACAGAGGCATCCAAGTTTATTATGAAATACATAGCGGCAAACACTACACAAGTACATAGAGACTACATAGACAGGTACTTGTTAATTACACTAATTAAATTGATATGTTGTTCTTGAATCTCCGTCATCACTCATCAATCCATACTAATATTATAGTTTGGATAATATTAGTATGGATAGATACCAAACCGCAAGTCAACTATAAAAAATGCAATCATCTATTCCAGGGTAAAAAACGTCCTTATCCAATCCAATTCAATATTAGAAACATTCGGTAATGCCAAGACAAACCGGAACGACAACTCGTCCCGTTTCGGCAAATACATGGACATACATTTCGACTACAAAGGTGACCCGGTTGGGGGACACATCAGCAATTATCTCCTGGAAAAGAGCAGAGTAGTCAGTTTGCAGCAGGGCGAAAGAAACTTCCATGCTTTTTACCAGGTTCGTATTTGGAGTCAGTACCCCTACCATGAGTTGATTTGCAAATACGTTCATTGTAACGTTAACAGTTTGACCTTGTGCACAGCACGCCTGCTCCGTTCTGTTCCCTGCCGCACTAGTCGCGACGTGTTAGCCCCGCGAGCCAATACTTTGCGTTGCGGTCATTCGCAAATTGTTAACGTTACAGTGTACGTATTTAAATATCATCTCATGGTAGTGGTACAGGTTTTCTTCTGATGAATGCTTTGTCATAGAGAATACGTTACGTAATTACTTACGAGAATTACGTTTTACTTGTAACCTGGGTTACATCCGAGCAAAAGCGTGCTTATGTCAGTCGTCGTCTTTGCAATTATATTTTTGCGAAGTTTAACTAAGGTTTTGAGCTAAAACGATCAACTCACCGTTGGGTCTAGGGACTTAAAATGTTTTCCCTTTTTGAAATAGGGAGTGAAAGGGTATAATATAACTTCGTAAATTATGGAAATGGGTTGTCAAAGGTTAGCAGTGTCCCGTGATTTCACCCACGCAAGTCCCGATTCTTAGTGACAAGGGAATGTATAGAAAACATTTCACAACGAACACTCACACCCTTCATATTTCATATCTCTTGGACCAGTGGTTAAGGCTTTGCGTTGATATGTATAGTTCAGTCAGTCAGGAACTTAAATTTTACACGATTCGGACATAAAATTTCATTGTTTCGTCTCCTTTGATTTAATTTATTGCGAGGTCATAATCCATAGGAGAAGACAAAAGTATGTAAATTTAGAAAACCTCTATTTACGTAGCCGCATACCAGCGCTATTTGTAAACTGTGTCACAATACCTCTATTATTGTAAATTATGTGACATCGAATCAATTGGATAATGTTATTGAAAACAATAATCTCACCTGCGAACATCTATTATATTAGGTATAATCTTTACCGAATTATAATCTATAACAGTTGGATATTGATATTTCGTCTAATAGTACAATAAACTAGTTATTAAGTATTCGGAAAAGTGGTTTTATAATGAGTAACAAAATCATGTCTATTTTCAGTTATTAAGTTCAAACAACGCTATCGCAAAGAAGTTTGGTCTGTCACCCAACGCGTCCTACAAAGTGTTGGGCAGTGAGCGGTCGACCGCACAGGACTCTAAGCTTTATTCAGTTACGAATAGCGCCTTTAATGCCTTGGGCTTTAACCAGTCTGTCATTGATGATATTTGGAGCATTGTAGCTGGAGTCATATTGTTGGTAAGTGTGAATTATACATACGGTTAATTGATTACTCAGGAATTAATAAACCGACCAGGAAATTACTTAGCCCTTTGCCATGGCCAAGAAGTCAGGTTTAGATCCTAGAACCAGGTTAAGGCATTTGAATCGGCCAGGAAATTATGTAAAGCCCCTTGGACATACCAGAAGGTTAGATAAAGACCATTGAATCGGCCAGGAACTTCGACTCATCTTCTAGGACAGGCCAGGAAGTTGGATAAAGACCCTTGGACCGATCAGAAAGTTAGGTAAAATCCCCTCATTTGTTTGCACTAAATTTTAGGGAAAGAAGCAAGAAGCTTCTGCTTTTACGCAAAAAATGCCCAATTAGAGAAGTCTCGTTGCATATCTCATTCAATCACAAGCATGGATGTGAATTACAGGGTGAAGTAACATTCAGAGAAACCCCAGACGGGCAGCTTACCCTCGGCGGAGCGGTGAAGCATTGCGTGTCAGCCTTGGGCGTGTCCCAGTCCGCACTCTCCGCCGCGCTGTCGGGCCGCGTGCTGGCAGCCGGCAGTGACCTGGTCAGCAAGGAGCACAGCCTTCAGGACGCCGACTATACCAGGCTGGCGCTCGCTAAGGCGGCCTATGATAGGCTCTTCACATGGATTGTCCAACAGGTAAGGCTTTTATACTCGCCAATCGGAACTTTTCGTAGTAAAATCAGTGGAAGGTCGTTCATTATCTGCAACTAAGGCTTTTATATTCGCCAATCGAAACTTTTCGTAGTAGAATCAGTGAAACGGCTATTCATTATCTGCAACTATTTGCATTAAATCTCTTGTCAATACACTTAACAGTGCAGTATCAGATTAAGAATTCACGTGGTAAGGAAACCGAACAAATTCCTAAGCTGGAATTAGTTCATCTTAATCCACCAGTATTTGTAAGAGTTTTAAACTAAATTTAATAGGCTTAAAACTACTTTTTTGCCCGATATTTGTAAAGAAGTGTCTTCACAAATATATCCTGATCAGTTCACGTAATTTTCATCCCTTTGCTTCAGATAAACAAAGCTATAGACGTCCCAGCAGATACATACAAGAACACTCTCATCGGTGTGCTGGACATCTACGGATTCGAAATATTCGACACGAATAGTTTCGAGCAGTTCTGCATTAACTACTGCAATGAGAAGCTTCAGCAGCTCTTTATTGGTAAGCTGTTTTGAACTTTATTGTGATCGCGATAGAGTTATTTTTTTAAACGTCGCATTAAAAGAAAATAACTATTTTTGTACTATGGCTGTTACTATTTTGCTGAATTAATAAGTAATTCAGAAATTATAAGCTTCAATGTGTTTTCTAGAACTGGTACTAAAACAAGAGCAAGAGGAATACGCCCGCGAAGGCATCCAATGGACTCCGGTACAGTACTTCAACAACCGCATTATCTGCGAGCTGGTGGACGCACCTCACCACGGCATTATTGCCATCATGGATGAAGCCTGCCTTAACCCCACTAAGGTAATGATACATACACGTCATGTCTATAACTCCTTATCCCGTCATCATCTGGTGCCATCTTCTAATAAAGGTCGGAGGTCTTCTAATGAAAGTATTTGCGAACTTTAGCTGCAGCTTCGAGTTGTTAGTAGTTGAGGCCGGTCCAGACTTTTAGGACGTCGAACCACGTCCGCCTCTGCCTAACTTGAGAGCCCTTTTGCCCTTCAGAGTTATCCCTCAGTTGCCGAAATTGTTTACTATTTAGTTAAACCATCCACATACTCAAATCGAACCGATTTTTAAAGTTAAAGACCTCATATTCCATTGACAATCTCTTTCAACAAAATGTTGAACTGCGTACCCTTGTTATTCAGATATCGGACAAGCAACTGCTGGAGGCGATGGACAAGCGGCTCAAGGGCCACAAGCACTACACGTCGCGGCAACTCGCGCCCACGGACAAACAGCTCAGGCACGCTGTTGATTTTAAAGTCACGTAAGTCTTGTAGTACAATTAATATTTTTTTATTTTAAAAGTGTTTCCTGCACTTGGTAATTTAAGTATGATTTAAACCAGCAACCCCTAGGTCACTGCACCATGTTGCCCATGCAATGGGGTTGAAATTATGGATAGTAAGATATAAGAACACTCTCTTGTCCGTGTGTTTCTATGATTATTACGGTTTTAAATGTGTTGGCAGTTCTGGATTAACTGCATTGTTTTATGCTAAATCTAAATGTGTTTTGTTAGCCTACCAAAAAAAACTTTTTAATGGTATAGAAAATAATGATTATGATTTTTTAAACTGTTTTCGTATTTTCCAGTCACTACGCCGGTGATGTCACATACGCAGTGACAGGATTTATGGACAAGAACAAAGACTCCCTCTGGCAAGACCTGAAGCGACTCCTGCATTCCTCCACCATATCCTCGCTCTCCCAGATGTGGCCTGAAGGCGCTACCAGCATATCTAAGGTACAGGACCATACAGATTTAGATTTAACCCCTAAATCCTGTAATAATCCGACCAATTAAAAATCCAACACATTAACTTTGTTACAATTTGGTGCCGTGACCAGGATTGAATAGTTTAGGTCTCATAAAGAGCATATAAGTTCTCTACAAGACACAGTTCGGTCGTCACCAAAGTTTGTACTTAATCTGCATTATACAATAATACGTCTTTATAATATCAAAAGTAATAATTATGTAATTGAACGGAATATCAAAACAATTGTACAATAATCTTGTTCATATGTGTTTAGACATCCAAACGCCCCCCATCGGCGGCGACGCTGTTCCGCAACTCGATGTCAGCTCTAGTGACCGGGCTGCTGACCAAGGAGCCTTTCTACGTTCGATGCATCAAGCCCAACCCCTTGCAATCTCCTAATATTTGGGACGATCAGCTGGTAAGTTTACATTTATTAAGTTTTTTTACATATGATAGACTAACGTTTGGTCCTCTCTCACCTGATGGGAAGCGACGATGAGGCCGGCGGTGTATGCTTGCCTAAAAGAAACCTAATCACTCTAGACTTAAAGACTCCCAAAGTTGCAGTAAAGTTTTGCCTTGCTAATTTTCGATCTCTATCTTTCTGGGGCTGTTGGAGTAATAAAATATACACAGACATTTATGTACTAGGCTTTTTGGGATCTGTTATAGACAGATCGTGTCCCCAAACACTAGTATTTGGTTTGTGGGAGGTTCTCTACCGGCCTCGGCAAGGTGATCGCTTGCTCCTCACTGAGGTGCGAGTGGTGAGCGGCTTTACTGCTCCGGTACTTGTCTGAACTATCAGGTAGTATCAATTGTGACAATGTGGACAATCAGGTAGTGTCATTATTATTAGACACGGATCTAGATCCCATTATAGATTATATGCGTTCGTATATAGACACAGGTTGAATATTCTCGGGACCACGGCCAGTGGGACCCGTTTGCCGAAACGTCGAGGTAATTAAAAACAATGATTATCTATAACGCGATCTAGACCCGTGTCTAATAATAATGACGGACGGAAATCGTGTAAGTTTAAAAAGAGTGTCAGTGTCACTTAGGGAGGTTTCAGCTTTCCATTAAGAGTCATGTCACAATATGGGCAATATTCCCAGGTCCGGCACCAAGTAGCGTACCTCGGTCTGCTGGAGAACGTGCGCGTGCGGCGCGCGGGCTTCGCGTCCCGCCAGCGCTACGACCGCTTCCTGCGGCGCTACAAGATGCTCTCGCAGTACACGTGGCCCAACTTCCGCCAGGGAACAGACCGCGACGCCGTGGCCGTGCTGCTCAACGATCTCAAGGTGCAGGATGTGCACTTTGGACATACCAAGCTTTTCATCAGGTATACTTCGCCTTTATTTTAAAAAATAGTACTAGCTCACCCGGCGAACTCTGTTCCGCCTTAGAGGCAAAAAAAACCTAGTCTAGTGTCGTCTTCTGGTTCTAAGCTACCTCTCGACCAATTTTGAGCCAAATCGGTTCAGCCGTTGTTGAGTTATAATAAGTAACTAACACGGGTTTCTTTTACCTAGATAGATGTCTGTTGTTAGTCCATACTAACAACAGACATCTGTAACTGTGTAAGCTCCGGTAATATTGATTTATTATTTCTTTCTTTCTGATCTAGATAATTCACCATGTGCGCACAAGATAGTTGAAAGTTGGTCTAATAAATGCAGCTAGTTGTGAAAAGACTATCTAAGTATAAATGAACTATCTTCATATATGTATACCTCGTTTCAGGAGCGCGCGCACCCTGCACGGGCTGGAGGCGGCGCGCGCGCAGCTCATCCCCTCCATCGTGATACTGCTACAGAAGCTGTGGCGCGGCACGCTCGCGCGACAGCGGTATAAGAAGATGAAGGCCGCCATGACCATCTACCACGCTTGGAAGTTAGTCTATACAATAGATAGATAGATAGGTTAATTAATACTTTATTTGCACAACAAAACAAATACAATTACTATACATCAAAGTTAGACAGATACACGGAAAGCTTAAAAGTAAGCAACAACAACAATCATTTTTTACTAAGAATCCCGATCCCTCGGGACTTTTCAAAAACGTAGGAAAAAGAAAATTATTCTTAGTGACTCCCTACACACCACAAAAACACTCCAAATGTCATGTGTCTAGCGACCTGCAGACATAAAAAGGGCGCATAAATATGTAAAAAGTCATTAAGATCCGGGATTAATAGTATCTATGTATATGTTGGCTTTGGCACACAAGGGTATATTTAAAGGTGCTTCAGTAAAGCTAAATAGTTACGGTATGCATGTGATTGCAGACGGTACCTCATGCGGCGCTACTTCGAAAGTCTACAAGTGGAGCTGCAGCGGAACCGAAACGTCATCAAACACTGGCCGCCCGCGCCGAGACGAGTCAACGTACACATTATACAGGTGCTTTTGTCTTTAACTAAAATGGATAATAAACCCCTCCGGACTTATCAAATCATTTTTAAATTTGTTTATAAATATAAATATTTATTTTGGGTCTCGACCTATCTGACTAACATTTTGATATTCCAGGGAGCGTACCGTCGATGGCGCGCGTACCTGACGCTGAAGCCGATCCCGCGCGCGCAGTGGCCGGAACTAAAGCTCAAGATATGCGCGTGCGCCGCGCTGCGCCGCCGCCGGCCCGCGTGGGGCGGCGCGCGCAGCTGGCGGGGAGACTATCTAGCTGCGCACGACTACAACCTGCAAGCCGGTCGGTTCATGAGGGGGGGCTTGTTAAAGGGCGTTTTAGTAAATAAAGGCAGTCGTAAAAGGGTGCTTTAGTAAATGAAGGCAGTTGTAAAACGGTTCTTTATTAAATAAAGGTAGCTGTAAATTGATGCTTTAGTAAATGAAGGCAGTTGTAAAGGATGTTTTAGTAAATAAAGGTAGTTGTAAATTGATGCTTTAGTAAATGAAGGCAGTAACTGCCTTCATTTACTAAAGCATCAATTTACAGTTTATTTATTTTTTATTTATATTTATTTTAGCACCCTTTTACAACTGTTGTAAAAGGGTGCTTTAATAAATGAAGGCAGTTGCAAAAGGGGTGCTGTAGTAAATGAAGGCAGTTGTAAAAAGGGTTTTTTAATGAATGAAGGCGGTTGTAAAAGGGTTCTTTAATAAATGAAGCCAGTTGTAAAATAGCAATTTAGTAAATGACGGTAGTTGAGAATTCACACAATTTGTTTGACAATAAGAAGTAGAGCGATTTTGAAAATCTAAATGTGGTCATTGATTTTTGGTCCTGCCTTTTAAGTAGGTACATACCTACATACATAAATAAAATATACATCAATCTAAATGTCTTATTATTAAATCTACTTATAACCTCTCCAGATACGTACAGATCCGCAGTCACCACACTGCAGCGGTCGCCCGGCGT